>MVGT01000078.1:591947-624090 GCA_002174775.1 Macleaya cordata | reverse complement strand
TTTTAAAAAAAAAATTGAATTTTTTTTATTATATAATTAGAAAATTTAGTTATTTTAAAATTGGAGAAAGGCTAATAGATTGGGTCATATGTTTATAATGTAAGTTTTTTTAACCCACACGTAAGAGAGAGTTTTGTTAACCCAAAGGCTTCTCATATAGTATATTACAAGCCTCACGGGGCTTTTTTTGAAAAAAAATATTTGAATTTTTTGTTAACAATTTCAAATTTTTAGTAGTGAGTGAAAAAGAGATTTGGGGGAGATATTTTAAGGAGAGAAAATCCTGATGGAGAAAATCAGCTCGTTCTAATACTTTTAACCCCTTCAAATTACTTCTTAAAAATTGGTAACTATTTGACCCCTCAAATAGTTACTAAATAGTTAATAATTTTTAAAGGTTAATTTGAAGGGGTTATAAGTTTTAGTTCTAAGTGATTTTTTAATATGATGATACACATAGTGAGAAGAACATCCTCTAAAAAATTCAGTCCCTAGATGCATTGCATGTGGGCCCCACAGGAGAGGGCATTATAAGGGGGTGTTCTAAGAGGGGGTGCAATAACCTCCCTCTTTTTTTATTTAGATATTTTTATGTATATTGGGCCGTATGCTTATAATGTAGGTTTTTTTAACCCACACCTAAGAAAGAGGGTTTTGTTAACCCAAAGGCTTCTCCTATAGTATATTACTCGCACATATGTCCCGTGCAAGGCACGGGGTTTCTTTTAAAAAAAAATTTGAATTTTTTTATTAGATAATTAAAAAATTTAGTTGTTTTAGAATTGAAATTATGTTTATAAGGTAGGTTTTTTAACCCACACTTAAGAGATAGGGTTTTGTTAACCCAATAATAGATAATAGATTGGGCCATATATTTATAATGTAGGTTTTTTAACCCATACTTAAGAAAGAGTTTTGTTAACCCAAGGCTTCTCCTATAATATATTATAATAGATAAAAGATTATTGGTGAATGCATGTTGCATAATAATGATGGAGTAATGAATGCTAGTGGGGGATTTTTTCTCGGGAGAATGTTGTTACACATCATAGTCTCCCCCAAAAAAATCTCCATGTAGCATCATTGGTGATTTTTAATCTTGAATTAGTGCACCACTAATTAAATTTGATTAATGAGAACGATGACACATCAGCAAATACTCAAAATAGCATTATAAATAATAATAATGCTAGGGTTACAGCAAATTCCTACAGAATTTGCTACAGAAGACTAATCCGATGGTTAATATGTTTCACATACCCTCATGATTCGCATCCCAACCTAAAGTGTTATGAATCTCATCATAAATTGTGTCTTCTGTACCAAATTCTGTGACTTTTTCTGTAACCCTAGCACTACCGTATAAACAAATACTCCCTCCATCACTATCACTTCTAAATACTCCCTCCATCACTATCACTTCTAAACCTTCTTTATTGTATTAATAGAGAAGTAAAATTATACGATCGAATAGCAGGAAAATCATTTATTATCTTTTTTAGGGAGAAGTAACCACTTTTCATTGTTAGTACCCTTGTTCAACTCCACTGCTGCTTGATCAGTATTACAATTTTTTTTTTTTTTTTAATCNCGACTATTCCTTGGGGTGTGAGCAGACCCCTCTCATCTACACACAACCAAGTCAGAATTTAATGAGAGTGGCTATCAGGAGGATCGAACCCATGACACCCATGTTGAAATCCAAGGGCTCAACCACTCATCAGTATTACATATTGTCATCAGTTACATTACTTGTAAAGGCAAAGGAGAAGGAAGTAGTGCTTGAAAGGATGAAAGACCATGCATGGTTGCATTTATGCTTGACAAGGCTAATTAAATTTGTTTGAGGTAGTGCTCCTACTCCAATTCTCCAACTAGTTGCATTTATGCTTCATAACACTTTATGCTTGAAGTAGTGCTCCTACTCCAATTCTCCAACTAATTAAATTTGGTTGACAAGGCTAATTAAATTTGCTTGACAAGGCTAATTAAATTTGGTTGCATTTATGCTTCATAACACTTTATGCTTGAAGTAGTGCTCCTACTCCAATTCTCCAACTAATTAAATTTGTTTGAGGAGTCCTTAAAAACAAATAAGGTGACGCTCCCGCTATGGCTGTATTCGCTGGAACCTGTCATTCTCGCTCTCAAACTGTGCTTTCACGATTTTGCTCCAGAGGTTCTCCTTAGGACATTTTTTTTAATCTGATGCCTGCCGCTACTTAAGTTAGGGATCAATGGACTCACATAAACGACGGTGGTAATCAATCCAAACCACATTGAAACCATAGTAATCAGAATCGTTGTAAAGAGGTGGCGCTAGCTCCTGCAATATTGGGAACCTCACTACTGTGCCCCTGTAGATTCTAAAGCTCTCTAGAATTTAGGACCTTTTTTAACTGAACGCTCCAACGTTCTTGCATATATGTTCTTGCTCTCATTTCTACTTCCGCTCTTTGCTCTGATTACTTAGATTAAGACCATATATCAAAGACGACCTAATGAACTGTTGCCGATGATTGAGTTCGGATGAGTAGTGTTTGTATTGACCTAGGTCCTGACCACCCAATTTCATTTTTTATTTTATTTTATTTTACAGGCCTAATCAACTTAATTAGGACATTTTGTTTGTCATCAACGGATGTCCGATCGATCGATGATGCTCCCCTTGCTATTCAAAATGGCAATCTATCATGTTATCATATATTCTTTGTGGAACATGATGAGCTTGAGTTGGATATGTTAAGAGTATATAAAATACAATTAATTAAGGTATTGTTTGACGAGATTACCGGTCTCTTTACTTCCTTATTTCGTAAGGCAGGGCGGGGCGCAAGTGTAAAGTTTTTGGCAAACAAGAAGCTTTTTAGTTTCGAAAACAAATGGGTTGGTTTCGAAAACAGTTTACTGAAAACCAACAGATGACTTTTAGTTTTAAAATCAAACTTGGTGGTTTCAAAATCACCGCCACGGGAAGATTTTTTAGGTGATTTTAGAGACCTTTTGGGATTATGAAACTTCTATTTGTGCGTAGATTTAATGAAATCTATAAATAAAGAGGTCTAAGGACGTCCCAAGGTGTGCTAGATTTGCGGGAGAGGCCAATGTGAAGGTGTTGGAGTTTATAAAGTTTAAAGAGAAGTAAGAAAGTGTAAGAAACTTGTAGAGAAAAAGAAGAGTTTGTGAATACCTAGGGTTTTAGGGTTTCTTCATGAGGCCCCAACCCAAGTTTCTAGTGTTCTCTATGTGTTCTCTCCTCTCATGTATTCTCTCTTCTGTTACTATAGTCAACTATAGAGATTGACTATTTCAAGGTTCAAGGAAGATGTGAGTATGCTATTGGGAGTAGTTAATAGATCCGATCTCTAATATGGATTCTCTTTGGTGTTCTCTAGTAAGTTTTGTGAGATCTCTTGGTGTTCTCTAGTAAGTTTTGTGAGATCTTTGATGTAGTTTCTCCGGTGCGCCGTTTTGGCCGTAGATGTAGCCCTTGAAGGTGAACCACATATATCTTACATTGTGGTTAATGATTATTTTGTATCTTCATCATTATATTTTCTTGTTGATTCATCATTATTAATGTGCGTTGGTGATGTGTCTTTATGAAGAAATTCCTAATAGCAAGCTCATGCAAAATTATTGACATAGTTTTAGTTAGTGTTCCAGATAACGCACAAAAATTATGGAAGCAGCCACTAAACCTTGATTATACTAAAAACAATAATGGCGCGGCCGAACATTTCACATATAGGCTCGTAACCATATCGATCTCCTACAACAAAGAGAGATCTCCTACAAGAAAGAAACAGAGATCAAAAGAGAGAGAGATAAAGAGAGTACCATCTCAAACATCCTCGATCTCCACAGGTAAATTGCATGCATGTCGAGGATGTGGATACTCTTTTCATTTCATTTTTCTCATTTTTTTATGACTCTTACAGGAGAGAGAGAGAGAGAGAGAGAGAGAGAGAGAGAGAGTGGGGGAGATCAGCTGAGCTGATCGAGTACGATATATATCGACTTGAAGCTTAGCCTTGGGCTTCAGCAACATGCAATGTTGGGCTCAGTGTTCAACGACAAGCACCCATTGGGTGGTGTAGCTGCTGGTGCACTTGTATATTCGAAGCAGATGAGACGACACTGCCGCTACTGCTGCTGTTTCCGCTGCCGGTGGTGATATTAGCAAAGATAGCTTCGGAAACCCCGGACAATGATGACCCCTCATCATCATCATCATCATCATCATCATCATCACCATCGCCGCCGTTAGAGCTGCTACTCTTCATGCCATTATTATCATCATCATCAAGCTTAGCCTTCTCCGAATTATTTCCGCCAATAAGAAATTTTGTAGTCTTGTTTTTTAACTCCACGGCCTGAATCTGACTACCACCGACGGCCAAAGGTTCCGTCAACTGCTCCTTCCCGTCACGAGGTGGAGAGAATACGACAGGAAGGTACTCTTCTGTCTCGCAAGCGAACTTCGAGTTCTTGAAATGCTCCTTCAATGCTTCCAAACCCTAATCACATTATTTAACCATTAAATTACATAATTTTCCGACAAAAAAAAAACATTAAATTTCCCAAAATTAATGAAAAGGCTAGATCTCACTACCTGCAAACGAGCGTAGGTAACCTCACAAATTTTTCTTGAGTTGAAGACCTCCCATGGCTGCAAGTGGAAGGCCTTATAAAGCCTCCATGCCGCCTGGGGTGACGTTAGATTCACGAACCCATATCCCACATTGCACTTGTTACTACAATTAATTGATTTCAAGTTCAATAATATATGATCGATGAAACTAAATTAATTAAGAGCTAAATTTATAAAAAAAAAAACGAATTACACAGACAGTAGTAATCAGTGGAAACGAGCAGAGAAGATTAATTAAATTTAATTCAAATTAATTACTTGAAATCGATGGGAAGATAAAGAAAGTCGTAGGAGGACAAGGGCTGATCGTCGCCGTCGTTAATCTGCTCGTTGCAGTGAATACAGTGGTTGTCTAGCATATTCAAAAGCAACTTCTGACTGATGAAGAACAAAAAAACAGCAATAAAAATTTTAAAACAAAAAAAAAATGAAATTGATCGAATACAGAAAAGCAGAAGATATAAAGCATAAAGGCTCATTATTTTTATATATATAAAACCTAGAGAAAGAGAGAGAGAGAGAGAGAGAGAGAGAGAGAGAGCACAAATATATATATAACCTGTACTTGTTGGGGATGTTCTTGATCATGACTGTGGTTCTGGTATCTCTGATGCTATTGGATTCCATTATCGCAGCTTCATCTATCAAGAAATTTGCACCCAAACAACTCTTCTGTCTACTACTACTACTCTTCCATGACCGACTACTTCTCTTTCTTTCCAGCTGCACAGCAGCTCCTGCAGCACCAATGCTTTTGCTTTTATTCTTTGCATTAGAAGCTGTAGTACTCCTCTTTGACGAACCATTGTTAATGTAATTCTTCTCATCAGCTTCACTACTAGTAGTAAAATTCCCAGAACCAACCAGAGACATTGAAGACATAGAATCAGTTATTCCTGCCGTTGCTGCTGCTCCATTAATATTTGATGATTTCAAGTTGTTGTTACTAGAATATCTGCAGAACCCGCCGCCAGCTGATGATGATTTCTTTCCCCGTTGATGTTGGGGTAATTGAGAGTTAGACGTGGATCGATGATCAAATGATTTCCTGCTGTGACCACCAGGCCTACTAAATTCAATTATAACACGTTTTCCATGAATTTCTTTACCATCCATCTCCGACAGAGCTCTAGCTGCATCCCTAATGTCAAAGAACTCCAAGAATCGCTGGTTCTTTTTCGATGGAGTCTCTCTGATTTCCTTCACAGGCCCTGAGAGAATTAAACGAGCTCAAACATTAAAAACACACAGATTTACGTAGTCATATATTAATTCTTCTTTGATTTTCTTTAAACTTTATTAAATAGCTAGTGTTCCCCTAGAGAGAGAAATTCAATTCTTAACTTTCACCAAAAAAAACCCTAGAAAATGAAGAAAGAAGAGCTCAAGGATTTATAAAGAACAAACAAAAGAAAATTGAAGGGAAATTGAAACTAGGGTTTTGATCTGCCATACCAAATACTTCAAAGAGTTCTTTGAGCTTGATCTCAGAAACCCCAGAATCCAAATTGAATACTACAAGCGTGCCTTGATTACGTCCGACGTGGCCCGGTACAATCGCCGGGAGTGTGAACTGAGCCCAAACAACCCGACCCTCTATAAGCCCACGATGACCCATAAGTGGAGGAAGCTGGAGAAAGGGTAACACCTGATCCGAATTCTCCCAATTATTCCCCATTAACAAAGCGTTGTAATGTTGCCTAGACCTGATCTGTTGCTGCATGTGCTGTTCTTGAATCTCCTTCATCGCCACCTGTGCATGCCTCAGGTCGTAGAAATGAACGGTCACGATTCCATCTTGAAGTCTCTCCATCTGAACCGCTCTCACCTCCCCAAACACCTCCATATCTCTCCTCACAATCGCCTCAGTCACTTCCGCAGGGACTGAAGTAAGAAGTAAAGCACGCGTCGCCGCCGTAGAAAGCGGAGGTAACGGTGGCGATGTTATAGGTGGTGGTAGGGCTTCGTTGGGTCTAACGTACGCCGTGGGTGATGAAGACTGATGGTAACCTAAGACCCCATCGAAGTAAGCAGGCATCACTTGCATTCCAGTAGATGGAGGGTAAGATGAGTAATAAATTTGGGGATGATGGAGGGTAAAGTGGTTTTCTGGGGAAGGGTTTCTCGGCCGGAACTCCTCCGCTTGTGGATCTAACAAGTATCCCGGAAGCCTGATTCCGGTTTCTTCCATGGGAACCTATTTGGTAATTCTTCCAGTTACCTGTAATAATATCCCGAAATTCCTGTTGTTGTTCTCTTTAATTCGTTAGTAGAATTATCACCAAAACCGCTGTTTTGTGTGATAAGTGGTTTTCCGGCAAGGTCAAATTATGTATGTCAAAATCCAGCTAGCAAAATTAATGAAGAAGACAGTTTGCCGGCGCAGGTTAAAGCCTACTCTACCCAATTAACTAACGGTCGCTTCATATCACTCTCTCTCTCTCTCTCTTTCTCTCTCTAGTCTCTTCTCTCATCAGACTTCGGTCTCTCTCTTCTGTGTCTCGCTCTGTCGTCTCTTGGAACTAAAAGGTACAAATGAGTCTTTCGTTTTCGCTTCAATCTTTACGAGGCCGTTGCTATATATGGGGTTCTCTGCATATCTTCTTTTATTACGAAATTACCCCTATGTTTTTTCTATATGAGATTTGCTAGCCGTACACGTGGCGGCTCGTCATGTATTGGGAAGAGAGTGTGATTTAGTACACCCACTTTTCCAGTAGGTGTTTGATACCCACCATCATACAATTACAAATTTACAACCCAGTAAGTAGATGGTCTTTTGATTGGATACATTTCCTCGAGTGGAGTGACTAGAGTTGCCTGAACAAACGGTTTGGATTGGTGCCACCTATACCAGGTGTACTACCACTAAAAATTAGTGTACGAGAACTATTCTCCTTCTCCTAAAGTATCTAATCACTGTACAGAAACTACTTTTCTCTTTTCAACAGGCCTACACGGCTACACCTACATTAGCTAGCTTTTGGGCTTGTCAAATTAACATGGGTCCCGTTAACGTGTGCCCTTGGGGCAGAGGATAAGGTTATTTTTTACGGAACTTTTTTACAAAATAGAGGTCTTCAAATCAGCTGAATTTTTGTACACATAATATTATCATTATTTATAAGATGTCCACAAAAAATCTGCTCAATTAAAAATTTCTAACCCTCCAAACAAATCACTTTAAATGTCAGCCGTTCATTCACACTATTAAAGTCTAAATTAAGTGTTCGTGGTGCTAGAGGGTGCTAGAGGTCTCCGTTTAAGCTGATTTTTTTAAATATGATCCAAATAGTATAAATAACATACATATAAAAAAATCAGCCTATTTGGACAAACTTAAGAAACTAAGCAAAACACAAAACCTAAAAGCTTATCATGTGCATGTTAACAAAAATTAACATCTAGGGAAGTTTTCCCCTCGGCAATCAAAGGAATTATACGCGTTTAATATTTATATTTTTTTTGTATTTTAGAAGGACACTTAATATTTTCGTGAAAACCAAACTTAATCAATAATATAGGAACTTTTTAACTAAAACGTTTAAAACACGTTTTAACATATTTGCTAAATGAAACAGATGAAAATACTCTACTATATTTAATAACTATCAAACTTTCAATACAAAAAATAAAATAAAAAAGAGACCTTAGCTAATTGCTTAAGGACCCTTCTCGGTTATCTCTCTTTGTCCATAAGGATTGTAATTCTCTCAATTTCTTTCTTCGACCGATACTTGGAACTCCATGAAGCATCTAGAAGACTTGGCCTATTGTCGAATTTTTACTTCCGACTTTCTACATGCAGAACGGATTAAACACGAATTAACTTTAAATCGAATATTTTCCGTACCACGAATGTTTGACCGTATTACAATTCTTATGAACTAAATAATACTCGTACTTATGTCGCCCCAAATTTTAGCCGTATGTCAAATTACTAACAAGGGTTTTTCAAGTCTTTTATTTGCATTGTCCAATTTTATTTGTCTCACACTTCTTTATAGAAAAGGAAAACAATTTTTGGACCGACAAAAAAATCAGAATTTGTGTTAGAAGCTTATGTGGCAGGTGGACCTACCACTATTATCCTCCCAAAGTGGTTTAAGAAGCTTTTTTAACTGATCTGACAATAAGACCGACCATGTCAATTCTGCTTCTGGCACCAATTATAACATTTGGTCGGTCCAAATAGCATATAATGTCCATTGATATTCTTGACCATATTATGTGGGAGAGATAATGATGATGACGAGCATGATCATGATGGCAGGTCGAACCTGACCATCCGATTCGAATTCGTATTCGAATTTTTAGATATTATCCGAAATTTTGGATATCGGACTCGGATATCGAATATTTTTTTGGATAATAAAGATTTTTGGATACGGATTCGGATATTAAAGAATTTCCTCCATTAATATCCGATTCGATAAGAAATCACATATATATAAAAAAATTTATATATGATACATAAAAGTGTATATAATATATATAATTATATATAATATATTATATAATAAGTATTAGTATACATAAAATAAAATAAAAATGTCCAAATATAGTAAAAATTAAGTTTTATATTATCAAATTTTGGTTAATATCTGAATTAGATTGATTTATCAGATCGAATCGGATATTATCAGATATTCGATAAATTTTTCGAATACGAATTCGAATTGTGAAATATAATATCAGTTCGGATATCGTATCGAATTCGAATATCGAATATTTTTTTTGGATACAGATTCGGATAGTGCACTATCGGTTCCGATAGTTACCGTCAACAATCATGTATAATGTAGAACACGCTAAGATAACATCTTCCCCAAGAATCATCCGTATTGGCATGGATAATCTTGGACATCCTAGCTGTGTTTTGAGGGTCCGAAAGGGCGCCGGCGCCCAAACAGTGTTCCTCCCAATAATATTACAGTTACTATTTTGGTTTTGGCAACTGCTATTAATAACTTCTTTAATTGTATTAATCTTACTAGGATGGATCAATGAATAAGTATTATATACGTAGTGGAGAACATGGTTCATGGGCACCACGCAAACCCGGCCCGATTAGCCGCACCATAACCACAAAACCAGCACACGTGCACTGGTGTTTCTACTTTGTAGAGAGAGAGAGAGGGAGAGAGAGAGAGAGTTGTTTAATATTAATAAGTGGTCGGATCGAGCAGTCCTCCGACAGGAGATTTTCGAAGCCCATGTTTAATAATCAAACAGTTTTTTCTTCTTCGTTAATTGCACGCTCTTGAATTTGTCTATCCTGCCTTCTTCCAGTTCCACGTCCTCCATTTTTTGTCTCTACATCTACATCTCTACATCTTCTTCACTCTCTCTCTTCATTTCCAAATATATATATATATTAATCCACCATTTTTTCTTTGACTCTTCTTCTCATGCATCTCACAATTGGGGCCATACCGATGAGGTTTAAACTTTAAGCAATATTAAGCCCATAATCATATGTAGTACACAGTAGACAATTTCGACCACATGAACATGATTCTCTTGGGAATATGTGGTTAATTAACACACCCCACACGCAAATCTCAAGAGAAAAATATATTAATTAGTAAATAAAGATCCCATGATTTGTACAAACTACATCGATCCTATTGATTAATTTAATTAATTATAGACGACGACCGTGCGGTCCAAACAGTCCATGATCATCGATCATGAGCTAAGCTAGCTAGCTAGCTAGATATCTTTAATTTTTATTCTAAATGGGAACCAAGTCATACATTACAGAAAAAGGTTATTCATAGGGTTCGCGCAATGTTTGTGTTGTTTCTCGGGTGAAAAGATATACAGGACGGATCACGATGATTACCCCATACCAAACTGTGGGGTTGGGTACGTGGAAATGGCTGAGAGAGTTCAGTTTTTTCTTTTTTTTTTTTTTTTTTTTTTTTTTTTTTTTTTTTTGGAGTTCACTTGAAGTATAAAAATGTTACATAGTATATTAAATGCGGTGACCGTGACAAGAACATCTTTTTTTCTTTTTTTTTGGAATTCACTTGAAATAAGAAAATGTTATACAGTATATTAAATATGGTGACCTCGACAATACCATCTTCACAAAAAATATGTGGGGTTCTTTTGCGCTTCACACGTAAAACACTTTTTGGATGGCAAGGAGTATGTGTGGCCGTTGAGTCTATCATGTGTAGGCCTGCGCTCTAATACTATATTAAGTTTATAGGCATCTAACTCAAAACTAATTAGCAATGAGTAATATAAGTTATGATCATTATATATTAATTTTGCTAAGCTCTTATATCACATATCGAACTATTCTCATCAGATTAGTCTTCATATAAACCCCACATTGCAAAAAATTAAGACGGACACCGAGAGAAGACTGGTAAAAGGGGACATACAGTTGAAACTCCCCTAATCATGGGTACCCCATATACAAAGGAGTTGTCATTAAGGAGGTGGTAAGTAAGGAAGTCCGCGTGTAGCATTACTTGTTGAAATTTTAATGCATACGTATAAGAAACAATCCACGTGTAGTTTGTATTTTGGGTTTAATTACTTGTTTATTTTGAACTTGGACAACATTTCATCATGGACAGGAAAGCCCTGGCCCCTCCACGCTCTCCTCCCCTTCTTAGGGGAATTACTGCCATCCACTTTCCATTGCTTCACCAATGGGGAGCGAGCTGCATCCAGCATGCCAATGTTGGGGTTTTTTAAACTCTCTGTTAATCTCTTTAGGTCAGATTAGATTAGTTCGTAAAATTAATGTTTCCGCCCCTTGCACAAATGGAGAGCAAACATGGATCTTTTACCCTTCTAATCAAAACTACCAAAAATAAATTTTCTACAACGTATGTAATGCTAGGGGAAGGCTTTTTTATGAGTTTTTAGGGGGAGATTTTAATGAGGCAACAGGACGCATCAATTAGGAAGCCTTCAAATTTACGAGCCTCCGTGTGAGTTGTTGTCCATCTTCCGTATGAGTTTGCTTCGCGTGTGTGAGTTTGATGTCCAAACACGCTATAACGTATGTAATACAAACTCCTTTTGCCCCCGCCGTGTGAGTTGCCAAATTATACGGCGTATTATATGATATCATCTGACGTTGAAAAAAATAAATACGTTATGCGCTCAACAAAATCAACCCTTAGATTTACTTCACATGGGTGCACAAAATAACTATTCTAGCTCCTTTTTGAGGCCTCTCAGGGAACATGGCTAAGCCAAAAAATATACATACTTAAAGTCCGTTTACGCTAACAGATACATGAATAGTTGGCGGAAGGATCTACTGCGCCTACTTCTTTGTTTAACTTTACTCACGCTACCATTCGTGAATCATCTAACCCGAAACTCAAGTCAAATGTAAGAATAAAATGGGTATAATGTGGACCTACTAGGGACGATACATGCACTGATGTTGATCTAGATGATAAATATATCATCGTCAAATAAGCCCTTAGATCAACTCAATGCGACTCTTTTAACAGTGTAAACCAAGTGTAAATAAATAAATTGGGTTAGGGCTTTAGGAATATAACTTATATTTTAAGAAACTTTAAATATATATATATATGGAGGACAGACGGTTTGACAGCTGGGAGTTGTCCCTGCCGCCTCCCCCACCAAGCCCCTCTCTCTCTCTCCTTCATTCTCCCTCTTTCTCTCTCCTAAATTTTAGGGGTTGACGTCCCTTAATCAGCTGAAACGGTTTAAGAGCGCAGCTCCTTAGAAGCTAGTATAGATAAATATTCTTCTCCTCCGATTTACTGTTGCCAAAAAAAATCAGTAACTAACTTATTGCCATGTGTGAATCTAATAGCTCCTCAAAAAAATCTTCCCTAGCATCAAGGACTCTGGCCAAGGAGTTTTATGACATGTAGACCTAGATGTGAGATGCATTGGCCAATGAAAAAGGCCACGTCAGTAAATGGTGGTGATGAGTAGTAATTTGCTAGTGAATCGGTGATGCTTGTCTTGAGGTGGACTCCTGACCAATTATATGTAGTTAAACTGTGATGTTTTTTAATTGAAGTTTTTGACACTATAATCAAGATGAAAATGTAATGTGAGAGACAATGGCCAAACAGAAAGTATATATAGCAACTACCTAGGGAGGTGGTGCCTGGCTAATTATCATATGATCTTATATAAATGATTTTATACAAGAATATGGATCGGGTTACAGTTTTATATATACAGGTTTTTATGGGGCTCATATGAAGTTGATCTAAAGGTTGATTTGTAGTAAGAATGTTCTTTTCACTACGTAGATTATCTTCACCAAAATTCAATCCATTCTAACACTTCTATTTCCATAAAAAATTAACTCTTTTTCTTATCGTTCATTTTTCACCGTTAATTTTTAATCAAATTTCTGGGCCTATAAGTTTCAGAATGTGCTTATTTTTAGTGATGATGATCTACATAGTAAAGAGAACATCATCACAAAAATTCAACTCTTATATCAACTTCATGTGGGTCCCATATGCACATGTACATATATCATTGTAAGCCGATCCATTCTCTTTATATAATATATGATCTTATATAAAATAGTTTTAATTAAATTAAAGAACCATCTATTCCAATTAGTTATTTAATTACTAGCTACTTCCCACATCTCATCTGCTAGCTAGCTAGAGAGCTGATCAAGACCTCCTCTTAAAGTGGATAAGATCAGGGATATGACTTGTAATAAGAACAATATATCCTTCTTAATTTCTGTATGTATATAGGGAGGCCTTGTTTGATCGAGTAGTAAGTAAGCGACACAATATTACATTACCAACCTAATCTCATTAATAATAAACACATTCTAAATTAAGAGACATGCATTAGACACAATTAATAGTCTCTAGCAGCTAGCCACCAACTTTCTAGCCCAAGTGGGTAACCTAGCTAGCTTTGTACTTCTTGTCTGTTTAATTATCCGTAAAAGTTCTCTCTAGCTAGGTCCAAATATAATTATGCCCTAACTTTTATCCATGTCAATTATATGCAATGGTTTTGTAAAATATAAGAAATGAAGTTGCCTGATCGGATTTTGATTATGCTCTATGAACCTACCGACCGACTTGAGAGGTTTTGGATCTATGTAATTGTTGGGAGGCTTGTGCAATCGAAGAAGAACGTTTGAGTACTCTTTATTAGTAGTGGTTAATTCTTTTAATTGTGAGATGCCAATTTTTATTTCTTCTCTACTTGCGTTGGTAGCCGTGTTTTATATCACGTTATAAACACTTCTTTCTACCTTCATTGGTGAAGGTGTTATCTATGTCATTTATGACACTTTTCTTACCCTTCTATTTGTATTTGTAATTGAACAATAACATTATTAAAAATAAAAAACAATCTTATGAGAGTTTTACAAATAGTTGACATTCTTGACCCAATTGCTGCACCTAGTGTTAACTCAATACTTAAACCAAGTCCATATTAAATTGCTGGGAACTGGGACCAAATTTTTTGGTTGGGCCACATTTTATGTAGCCCGTGTGGTTTACAATGGACAATATAATATGCTCACCTAATTATGCAAAAAAATTATTGGCACTACCGATTCTGTTGTTGGCTGACTCGTTTTTGTTTGGCAAGCCCCAACAAGATTTTGGGTAATGCCAATAGAACTTCCCCTAACAGGACAAAATGGGCTTTGTCCAGCACAAACTATTAGGGAAATATTTGGGCCTCAGCCCAAGTGCTTAGCCCTAGGATCTTAGCATTTCATTTTCATTCACAGTGTGTGAAGATCCTACAGCTTAGAATCCGGGGCTAAAAAAAATTAGCACCTGGCTTTGTGCTGCTTGAGGACTGTTTGTACAAATATGAAAGTTGACAATACTCACAAAAATTGAACAAATTTGTCGGTTCAAATTCTTTCATTTACATTTAGCCAGCCTGGGTAATACAATGAACCAAACTCATCTTACATCAATTATAATTTCTTTGCTAGCTATTACTCCACTTTCATAAATGGGCATTAATTGACACCACACTACAATCTTCTAATGTATTTCTATTATTTCTCTATCTCTTGAAACTTCTCATCCGTAATGAATAATTAATGAATAATGAATTGTGATAATTCAATTTTGTATGCTAGCTAGTATGATTTTAGGGTAGAGCCTGCTCATCATTTTCTAGCACTCATGGCCACCCTCCTATTGGGCAAAGAAGACAAGGAAGACATAGCTTTAGCAGACGCCACCTTCCTTACAAGTAGCTTCCACCTCCCATCTTCTCCCTTTCTGTCAACTCCCATTCTCAATTTGAAATCCCTGTTAACATAAACATAATTTCACCAAACAAAATAAGCAACAAGACAAAGACTTTTACAACACAATAAATAGCCACCAATAAAGAGTTTTGGTGAAGATTATCAAAATACGGGACCCCAAATCTTTGACATTAAGAGCTGTGTTTGGTGAGTTTCTTTTATTAGGACTGCGAGTAAAACGTGGATTGATACATTGTCCCGGCCAAAGCTAACTACTACTTTTAAAAGATAATTAACAGAGAAAAGGGTACAAGTGTGGATTCCACCCATATGCATGTGTGGGGGGGTGAAGTCAGGGTTTCGGCTTTAGAGGGGCTTAAATTTTAAAAGAGCTTTTTTTTACTGAGTCTCATATGTTAAATCAATTGTAGGGGCCATAATAAATTAATAATTTGATACTCTTGTAAAGCAAAACATTACAGAAAATTCCTGCATATTGTTTTGTAAAAATCAAATAAAATGTGAAACAAAAGAGTGAATTTAGTGGAGCGTTTGGTAAAAATGACCTACTTTCAAAAGGTCCCCTACAAGTCCAACACAAAGTAGAATAAACATCGTACGAGAGGAAAATGAATATACACAGTTTGAGAGAGAGAGAGAGAGAGAGAGAGAGAGAGAGAGAGAGTAATCACCTGCACAGGGGAACCCTGCATTTATCAGATTTCTCACAGATAGAGGAGTGAAGTTGAAGGAGTTGCCACAATCGCTTGCACCTGCTACAACCACCATTCACCCTCTTCTTACACTGAACAAAGTGACGGATCAGGACCTGGAGACCTTGACACGTGCAAAACTTCTTGCACGGCGCTCTGTTCATGGTGGGTTCCATATCACATGGCCCCACACTCGTGCACCCTTCTGTAAATATGTGCTCCAAACATTCCATTGCTTCACTCAGCTGAAGATATAAACTCTGCTCCTCTATCTTCTTACTCATCCGCTTTTGCCTCTGTTTTAATTACAATATAAATCACAATCTGAATCATAAAAACTTTAAAAACCTAACTTTTAAATTTGAAGAGAAAAATTATTGGGGTTGCTAAATGCTAATTAGGGTTTTTACCGATTCGGCTTCATCCATGAATTGTAGAATTTCGAGTTCAAGTAAAGGATCGTGATCTTGTAAGAACTTCCATCCTTCTGTTTGTTCAACAGCATTCAAATCGTCCGATAAGAGCTTCATGCATTTGAGGTAAAGATCCGGTGCGTCGCAGAGTCTCGCGAGTTGGAGCACGTCTACAACATTTTCCATCGTCAACCGTTTAGATAACCCTCTCGAGCATCTCTGCTTCAGTTGGGGTACCGAGTAAACGTGAGATAATGCTAGTAGGTGGATCCCGTATTTGTCCATCTCCTCTTCTGTACATCTGGAATCAAGCGCATTTTCGTCATTTACTAGTTCAAAATTAACAGAAAATTAGAGTTTAGACCATTATATAGTAATTAATTAGTGTTTAGTATTGGACAATTTTAAAATATGTGTTTCATCTTAAATGGTACTTAGTCAAATGTTTGTATTATAAATGACAATAATACCATTATTTTCTAAGCAAACTAAATATTCTCCACTATAATTTCTATTTTTTCTCTCATATTTTCTTAACCGAACAAAATATACTTTTACTATAATTTCTAATTTTTTTTAATTTTGTAAAATTATATATTAAAACTTCAGATGTCATTAATTTTTAATAACGTATCCACAATTACGAAGAAAAAAAGGATGATTAGAATTCCTAAAAATAAAGAATTTATAGTTATTACATTAATTTTTTAAACTGTTTCAGAAGTGCTGAGACAGTTACAAAAGAGTAATAAAGGAAATTTAACTTATAGAAAATGGTTCACGGTGCACTAAATTAATATTTAAAAGACTAACAAATATTTTTTAAAATGATTACGAGATCTTTTGTGTATTTTAAAAATATCAAATACTAAGTTTTTAACCAATTTTATGAAAAATTAAAAAGAAATGACGATTGACTAGGAGCGCAGACGATCTGTGTGTGTGAGAATATTATACAAAGATCTACCCTAAAGTGACACGTGTGAGGCGCAGAGCAGGCCGGGTTCTTAAACTCTTGTGATACAAGTAAAGAATTTTTTTTTTGATCGGTGAGGATCAAGTAAAGAATCTATATCGCGCGTGGAGGTGTAAATTCTCGTTCAATCTTAACATGCAGGGCTAATCTAAGCATTGGCTGAGATGATCTGGTTCTGGTTAATTTAGAACAGAATCCTAAGTGCATTTTAAAGAGAGAGGCCAAAAAAAAAAAAAAAAAAAACTGACCTTGAAGAATAGAGAAATCGTACAAACGACAGAACAGCATCGCAAGGAACACCAAGAATTGGAACGATCTTATCAGAAGACCGATGCTTCCGAGGCCGATCTAAGATTTTTTCCAATACTGTAGAAACCGAACCCTTCAATTTCAACAAAACGTAAAAAAAACATAGGATCAGAAAGTAGATTTGAAGTTCAAACCGATTAATTCAAAATTAAATATCTCATCTTTCATAATTTTGAATCTTGTTTTGATCGCTAATCCGTTTAAATTTATACAAAAACAAAGAACATAGCATCCATCAGTTTCAACATTTTTATATAATCTAATCAGCTCTGTTTCAACATTTTCGTCCAAAACAAAGAAATCAATCTGACAAGATCAAAGTTTTTTAGTAATTTCGAAATCATTTAAACAGATTAAGAACAATAAACGCAATCAAGAATTGAGAAGATCTGGTAGTAGAATATATATACCAGAACACTAGAATGTGCAGGGATGCTTGATCCACCGGAAGTGATAATTCGAACATCGGCAACAGGTGCTTCGATGGAACTTTTATTAACTCCGTTCGGTAACGGTCGCAATGCATACAAATCATCTGATAACCTTATCGCTGAGATCGCCATGGTTGCACTTTGCTTTTCTTCCATTTTAGAGAGAGAGAGAGAGAGAGAGAGAGAGAGAGAATCAGTTCACCTTTCAGACTTCGAGTTCTTTACATCCAACTGGCTTGCTGGCTGGCTCCACATTTATAGAACAAAAAGCGCCAGAGGAGACAAATAAGCGATCAAAACCTATTTTCTTTCCCATTTTACCCCTCCTTTCCTAGTATATTTCTCTTTCTTATCCGATTCTGACGTGGCGGATAAACGCCTCGTCATTCACAGAAAGGAAATCAAACGGCTTTTGGGTGGTAGAACAGAAGTCTTTCTGACGTGGAACTCGATCTAATCCATTTTTATTTTATTTCCAGGCTGTATTATATTTATATACCCAGTCATAAATAAAAAACGGTCTTGGTAGTCCGTCGCAGCGCCACGTATTATATGATTTTCCAAATAATAAGTAGTTGCTTCCATGAGTTTTCGTTTTTTTTTTTTTTCTCTGTTTATTCGCTGGTGCTGACTCTTCCATTTTGACTGGACAATCAGTTTTTTTTTTTTTTTTTTTGTTATTGTAGGTAGGAACTGGAAAATCAGTTTGTGTAGACATGTGGATGGGGATTATATTTTATTGCGCACGCGCTTCTATCTTTCTCTTGTGAGAGAAATGTCGTAGGTGACTGATTATTTTAAAAAAAAAAATTTAAGGGTTAAAAAAATGCTATTTATTTATTTTTACATATATTTCTTAATTACGAGTACAAATAAATTTTATAATAGATTAAATATTTTTACTAACAAATTAAAAGAATGTGCTATGAACAACACGAAAAAATTCCGCATTAAAAAAAAATTACCAACAACTCTAAAAGATCAATCATGGAAACTAAAAAAAAAATGGAAATGCTCTTTTGTGCAAAGTCCCCCAAAACTAATTACATGAGACACCAGTCACCATTTGAACAGAGTAATTTACCAGGAAAATAGTTGAACATGTCTCCATTGGATCATCAAAACATAATTGAATTAATTGATCAAACGGGATTGAAGTGTTTTGTACAAAACTATATCTAGGCACTGCTTGGTACATCGTGAATTTTTACAAATACGAATATTTATGGTTCGTCATGTGTTTGTAGGTAATTGATGATGTTATCTAATAGTAAATATTTAGTGGAATTTACAATAAGCTTACAAAATAAACAATCTAAAAAAAATATTTTTTTTTAATTTATAGAATTTTAATTAGCACCTACAAGAATCGTGAATTTTCGTATTTACGAATATTCACGGTGTACCAAACGGGACCCTAATTTTTAATTTTTCCAAAAAATCAACTCTTCCCAAATTTTCATTTTCAAAAACTGAAAAGTAAAGCATTTGACTCAGTAAACGGCTTGTAGTTGACAGGGCAAATCACGGCTTTTTTTTCTTTATCTATTTATTTGGGTTTATGCTAATGACATCATGGCTTAATTATCAAACTTTTTAGGAAGAGATATTATAGGATATCAAAACGTGGAGTCATTTAGGCTTTTATAATTAATAATAACAAAAAAAGTACCAAATATAAATCCCAATCTACAACTGATTTTGCTACTCATTTTTACAAGATCATATATAGCTTATTTTTATTTGGATAATACTTGGCCTTAGAGACCTGCATCCCCCAATTAAAAGATTATAAAAAAGTGCTTTTTCTTTTTTAGCTTTTGTGAGCTTTGAAACCGTGCCTGATTCCTTTAGAATGTCAAAGGCCAAAGAAACGCTCAAGAATTTTTTTACTTTATGTATTTTTTGTGCTTTTTTTTTGTAAATTAGAGGTGTGCACGGACCGTAAATATAGAAATATTAGATTAATTCAACTGGATTATATGATTAGCATCAGCAGTACATAGAAATTATAAGGTATCCTAATTTATTAAATAGGGTGTATGAGATTATGCACTGATTCATGTTCAACCAAGATTAATTCCAGTTTTTTTTTTTTGATCAATTTCAGTTGCAATGGAGAATTTGCACTTAGGTAGAGAGAGAAATGTTTTGAATTAAGGGCTTCAAAACTGCCAAATAAAAGAAGGAAAACTGTAGAATACTAGTAGAGTGGGCTACACTTGAAAATGGATATGCCTTGGATAATGATAATTACATTAAAAAGATTTATACATTTGAACCTTAGAAATTATAAGGTATCCTAATTTATTTATTAAATGATTGATAAAGATGGAGTAGTTAGACAGATGTGCCTAGAATTGTTTTTTCTTTGGACAAAAGTCTGTAGCATGTGGAATCCCAGACATTAATATCCAATCTGTAATAATTAAGCTTTCTGTTTTTCTTTATAACTCGATCTTGGAAGTGGTGTTGTTTATATATTGTTTATGACTCTAATTAAACATAGTTGTTTTATCTGTTAAAAAGGTAGTATAGATAGATCAAATAACATAATGGATTCTATCACCGATGTTCTGAGTAATATTTAAACCGAATTAAAGACACATGAGTTAGGTCTTACATGTATATATTACGTTCAATTTTGATACAGAATTTTCAATGACAAAAAGATTTTTTTTTTTAAAAAAAAAAAATCCATTCTGAATCTGACGATCACCAAAGGCCTTTAGACATGATCTTAGAGCTACTGACCACGTGCGTTAAATCAGATGCTAGGAGACTTGCCCACCGCACCAAAATCAAATTTGATTTGTGTTCTCTAACAATTGTGATTGCCCAACCCTACTGGCTAAGGGCTCTAGGCTGCTCTTAGTATTATTATTATTATTATAAAGGTAAACCAACAAAACCTGATTTTGTTTGCTCTTCGGTTGTTTGGTATAATGTCATTTCATAAAATCAAAATTCAACTGGAGAAGTAGCCTACCTGCTCTCCCTCCACTTTTTTCTCCTTTCGACTCCAAGACCCACGAGACCATTCAATTGCGTACGACTTGTAGCCTCAAGTCCCTCGAGTTTCTCTTCAATGGCAACGGGACGCACGTGCACCACCCCCCAAGCCTATGCCTGATCCGTGTGGTGAGATCATCAAACAGCATACACCTAGGGGCACATGTGCAGCCCATCCCCATCAAAGCCCTGACTCGTGCTCAACTCCCTCTAACCTAAGGCTGTACCTCAGTGAGAAGTCTCCAACTTAACAGTAACCCAGGGGATACATTCCCAACTCACCACCACCCCCCAGTTCCATAAGCAACTAGGAGGTGCCGAGGTGGGGAGACTTCAAAAGTCGGGTAGGTAATGAGCATCCGAACATGTGGCGATCCTGTAAAGTTGCAATGCAATTGCAAAAGTTATGCCATGTTTGTTATGTCTAGTTTCGTTTTACTAGAGGTAATGCAAAAGGACACAAACAGAAAACTGGAATCACTTCTGCAACATCAGGGCATGTATCATCACTCCTTAATATTGAGCACGGGAATAATATTTTAGATTTACATAAAGCTAACCACCTGAATCAGGCATAAATAACCATCACGTAAAAAGGCGCCGACTTCTTACAACTTACAAACGGCACCCTACACCTCATGAGAACTCTGTTCCCAAATCAGTATTGATTAAAATAAAAAAAGGGCAAGAGGGGAATAGAAAAAAGATGCAGCAAGTTGGATCTGAGAGGGATCTTACTCTTCTTCCTCCACACAAGGAGAAGCATCGCTGCTCTGGCCAAATATATCTGGAATCTCATCCCATTTCTTATTCTCTCTTGCTTCCCAGTATCCACCTACATACCGGTAACAATCATCTTCCTTATCCTTCCTGAACCATCTTGGCTGCCATCCTCTCTCCTGCAACCTCCTCGCCTGCACCACCAATAGATAGCATTAATATTTAGCAATAACACCAACTTGAGCAAATATTGTGTTTGTTTTCCAAGTTTTACCATGCAATGGCTACAAGAGTACAAAATGTTATGGTTATATTCTACTATCAATGTATAATATAAATATTAGAGTTCATTACCATGGGTACATCGTATTATAGTAGATAAAAAATTCATATAATGCCTGACCAAATACTCATAGACTACTATTTTCAGCTTTAACTTTGGACAAAGTAGATGAAAAAGCACCAACTAATTTTTCTTCATCCATGAAAGTTTATGGAGCTTTGCAGACATGTACATGATGAAAATCAGAAAGACTGGATATCTCAATAGGGGTTCACTGTTTGAAGCCAAGCTCCCCAGTTTTCTGTTTATCATAAGGGGGTATCCTTGTATGCAAATTCAAGATACAAAGGATTGGAGGAGCAGCCTTGGAAACTGGGTGCAAGAACTATGTTGTAGAAGAATGAACTTGTTCATTGCCATGAGAATTTACAAAAAGGTACATATGAGAACTTTTCCCTGCTTCCTCATAAGTCATAACCAATACCGGTCCTCCAGTTCTTATCTTCTAACCAATTTGAATTTCAATTCGTAATACAAGCACAAGTTTGTCTTGCCAAGAGAAGAGACAAGACTGGAGAATGTATTTCCACAAGATTACCCTTCAATCTGTTTTCAGTTAAAGCTAGAGAAGTTTCTAGGAGGAATCAAACCAAAATCAGGAGTGACAAAATTCCAAACAAAATATGACGAAGTATGTCAATCTTTACTTTGCAATTGCAAAGACTATAATTAGCAAATGACACAACACAGCAATAAATAAATACTCAAGCAAATAACACAAACTTATTGCACGCAAAAAAGTGAATGCTGGAGATACCTGTCTCTGTAACTGTTCAAGCCTGAGTTTCTCTGCATTTGCCAACTCATATTCACCATTCTCCAAGTGCCTCTGATCTGGCCTGAGTCTTGAGTCCGTTGGTGGCAATATTTCTTGTAGACCAGGAGTCAATTCATTCAAGGATATCGCAAAAGGTGTAAGGTTGTACCTTGTCTGGGTAATGGATTTTTCTCGTTCCCACAGGAGCACAGCTTCTGACATGGGATCATACCCCTTTGGCTTTGTAGTTGGATCTCCCAGAACATAATACATTGCTTCATCCCACTTCCCCACTAACATAGCAACCTTCTTTCCAGTTCTATTATCTTGCACAAATCCTTGTACCTGCGAATTCATTGATGTTTATTTACTTGTCTGTTGAGTAAACCAGGCAGGAAAGAAAATGCTAGTGTATTATATGGTTGGGTTTGTCCAGCAGCAGATCTAAGGAATGGCCTAACAAAATTGAGAGCTTAGTCTTTCATGTAGGCATAACATAAGCTCTTCTCAACATATTACTTTGGAAAGTGATTCTCGTGAATAACTGCTATTGTGTACTAATCATATGGTTAGTCTGGCCCATGAATAATTTATTTAGAACGACTCACATACCTGATGAGGATTTCGATCAATGATAGACTGCTCCTTGAATTTGAGCTTGCAGGAGTAATTGCCGCTTCCCTTAACACGCATGGTGCCATAATGGTCACAATAGATTTTACCCAGAATGATGTTATAGATGGAAGTTGTGACCTTGCTCCATTGAAACATCTCTCCATCTTCAAACTGCAGTGTAAGAACTCCAACAGGATCAAGCTGGATAGAACGCCCCCAGAACTTGCCTTTCAAATTAGAGTCTGCCCAGAATTTCCAGCCTCTTCCATCACAGTGACAAGCAACAATTGTTGGGTGGTGACTCACCTGAAACAAGACCACTTATTATTACGACTAGCAGTTTCTGTACATGCTAACAGCCTAAAACAGTGACTCCAGGATCTGATAGTCATCTTTCACTTCTTAAAAATGGTTAAGCAGGTCGTCGTCTTGGAGAGGGAAGATAAAATAAGAAAAACAAATCTTACACCTAGTTTACTAAAATCTCAGTCACAGCAGTAGAGTCCATGTTCATACACAAAAACCTACTATGGCGCTGAAGTTTATTGAATAATTGTAGAGTAGGGAAAATTAACCTTTTCAGAGAAGAAACGGAGACCTTTGTCTGGATAGTCAGCCTCATATGTTTCCCCAAGAAGGGGATTGAAAGGCTTGCACTGCCGACCTTCTGTTGAAGCATAGCCAGACACAGCAAAAGCTGCAATATTTAGGATTCGCATTAAGCTGTTCCCCTGCACCATGTATATGATCATGTTTTCATTCAGGGAACTTGAGCAATGGTAGCCACATCGACCCACCATGAAACTACCACAATTTTGAACTGATGCATCTCAGACATCAAAAGAAAAGAAACACGAAAAATTTGATACAATCAATAGAATACAAATTCCAGAGCAGGCCTTAATATAACTAACCGGAGCCAGATATAGCCAGAAGATTTCTCAGTAGCCTAAATCAGAGGATAAACTATGACAGATTGCACTTGACATTTAATCTGCAATAGTGATATGGCTATCACTAAGCTTATGGCAACATGTGTCTCAAGATGTAAGGCAAGCATAACAACTACCTGGATTAAAATGAAGTGAGGAAACCGTGCTTTTATCAGGTACTGGCTAAGTTACAAATGAAATTGATATCACAGCTGAGGATCTAACCTGCTTGCCCCATTCCAATGCTCGATCAACCAAATATGAATACTCCAAATCTTCAAAACACTTCTGCAACGAAGAGAGTGGCTCATTAAAGTAAACAGGGAGACAGACTCCATTTAAGTCCTTTCCAATATTTTCTTTTATTATTGACCATAGGCCAATTGGCTTCTCCTTTTCCTTTGGTTCAGGCAATCTATCCCTTCTCTTGACATAGGGATAATTAATGGTCTTGATCTCCACATCAACCTCACAGATATGGTCAGAAAAGAAAGAATCCTTATCATGTGCCAAAGAACTACAGGCATTTCCCATAGTCTCCCTACAACGATAAGAAGCACTTCTTAGAGACTCCGAGGACAAAAAGTCCCTTGTATCAAAAAATATGCCATCGTCCTCATCTGTTTCAACATCCACTCCATCTTGACTTTCATTACATGCATCAGAATCACTTGCGCTGCCCTCTGACATGATGGAATAGAAATCTGTGACATTAAAAAAAGGGGGGGAGAATGGAGTAAGCTGCTAAACTCTCAACAGTGACTTCTCACAATGCAGAAGAATAAAACAATAAACCAGGAAGTTCATAGGACAAGAAGGCATTTACACAGAAGGAAAAGAAAATCCCAGTTAAGAAAAGGAGAACTTGGCAATGTCTCCAATTAGCAACCTGTCCTACCTAGAAGTTGATGAAAAAATAAGAAAATAAAACATAAAAGAACATTTTGCATTTTGACTATGATTTTTTTTTCAGGTAACTCTAAACATATATTTGTTTACTAGAAGAACCTCATTTGTCACCAAAAAAAAAAAAAAAAAATTTAAGTTAACAAAGTTAATCATCAAACATGAGGCCCTAGTACTTAAGCCGCTAAAGAACCCAGTGAACCAGTTAGGTTCTCCAGCTAAATTACTGAGAGAATCACATTATTTCCTGAAAAAATTTCATCAATTTAAGAGGTCAAAAATAAATAATGTTATCTGATCAGTGTATATACAGTTTACCAACGCAAATCATATAATCAATGGCTGCCTAAGATCATTACTTACCACTCAATCTTCCATTCCCAGGTCCACAACATGACTTACGCCCCTTGGTTTCATCCACCACAGTAGTTTCCAATTCTACTTTCTCCGTCTGCAAAAGAAAAATGCAAGGAAAAAATGTTAACATCTATTTTGGAGGGATATAAAGAGGCGAAACAAATGAGCATATAAATGTGGTATATAATCTGGCACAGGATAGACGTTCACGGAACCAATAAATCTAAGTCCAATGTCCGATGAAGAAAACTGTAGCATTGCACTGTTAATTACTTTCACAAGGACGATACAATTGAAAATGAAACCAACAGAACTAAGCTAAAATCAGTGCAATTACACTCATTAAAGAAAATGCAACTCTCTGGAATACCCCCAGTCCCCTACTTTATACCCATGACGCATCCCCTCTACAGCTCTACGCCTCTAACCCTATTCCCTCCCTCTAGGCCTCCCTCTCCCTCCACAACATAACGAGCGTGGGATGGCCATTGACTTGAATTGCGCAGGGTGTTAGAATCACCTCTCTTATCCAACTCTCTGATCATCACTGCAGACCAATCTTATCTGTTTTGGGTCACCTGACTCGTCACTATTTTAAAGTGCCAACTCAGCATTCTCAGGCCCTCATCACATCCACCCTCATACAAAAGTAACTTTCCACTACCCCATTTACTTAATTACATGCCTGAGATGTAAGACACAAGTAAAAATGTCTTCACATACTACTTTGAAAAAAAAAATATTGGTCAATTGAAAATATCACCCAAGTCTAGAACAATTAGTTTGCAGAGATTGATTTCTTCAAGCAGCAATACTTAATTGAAAAACAGCTACTGTACAACCTACTTTAAACTAACTAAAGCAGTTACCATTAAACCCAAAAAGTTTGTTGTCAAAGGTTCGCCAACCTTAATTTTATAATAGCATAATTTGCATTAACAAAGAAGCTAATAGAAAAAGTAAGAAAGAATCAGAAAAAAGGTACATACACAGAGGAAGAGTTGGAAAAAACAGACCTGGGGATTAAAATCTCCAAACAAGTATGAAAATTTAAGCCAAGAGCATAACAGACTGATGTTTCAGTTCCATCGATAGAAATATGATTAATTTTTTCCAAGAAGCTAAATATCCAGAAAAAGAATTGAGATAAACAGAAATACCTCCAACTGCCTCAATGTTTCAAGCAGGGCCATATGTTTATGTTGAAGAGCCTTCAACTGATTTTGCAGCTCAGATAGTTCCAATAGCATAATAGATTCACAGTCCTCAATGGCTGTTTCACTCAATCCTTCTTGCAGCAGTCGTGTTCGAAGTTTCTCGGTTGAAACAACAATGTCTTCAGATAGTGCAAAGTCGCTGCTTGTCAATGTTCTAGGAAAAAGATCTTTAGCAGCCAGCAGTGCCTCAATCCATTTAGCCCTGTCCTCTCTAGACACGCATCGCAAGTGTAGGGTTTTAGTGCCCGTGAAAATGGAAAGTCTTTTATCATCCGACTTGCTTGCGCGAATTGAAGAAACCTGTCATCCATATAATCAAAAACTTATATATGAACATGACATAATGGGATAATGTTATTATAGACACACACTCATTACCATTTTCCTGGATCAACTTTCATTTTCCCCCATGCAAGATTGCATCAATAAACAAGAAACTAGATGATCAATTTATCGGTAGCAAAGCCTGATTTAAAGAATTCAATCAATGGCATCACAGAGATGACTGGAAATTAACCAAAAGTAATAAGAGGAACAGCATCTTATAGCATTATTGATACAAAGGTGGAACTACTAGCTCGAGGTGGAGTGTAACCGAAAAAGGTATGGAGCTTTCCATGGAAACTTCATATTTAGGAGTTTCCTCCAATTTCATCAGCTGGTGTTATGTAAAAAAAATTACGTTTTCCTACACCAATCTAAACTGGGGTATATAGTATAGACGTATAGAATTTGAGACTAACATGATTTTAGGGGAGGGAATAATATATGGTTCCAGAAGAAACCAACCAACACTAGCAAACTCCCTATAAAAATTGGAGTTTATTATGTACGTGTATGAAGAGTTAAACCTCCAGAGGACAGGATAAACATCACTATAAACGCCACTTCGGAGTTTCTCTTGTTTTCTCGTTTATTCTATCTTTTATTTATCTATATTTTTACACTTTCTTCTTCTTTTTCTTTTGGAGGGGCAATTTTTTTTAGCTAAAAGAAAGAAAAAACCACTCTTATTCTAAATCATTTGATGTACGCATATGAATAGTAAATAGCATGGAATTCATCCACAAATTGAGTAATTTTAGGTACTAATTGGGGGCTCTGATATCCAGCTTTCGCCTGGTAACTGGTTTTATTATGTAGCTAATGGGCCAATAAGGATAAATAACAACACCACCTAGGGGAAGAATGACAACTTAACAATGTCCTCTATATTTGGTACTGATATAGAGAGTTTGAACTCAAAATCAGATGGTCATTAGGCAACCCAACTATGTGATTAAATTTCTTCAGGGATGTGCATCCCATTAACACTGTAAGCCAAAACAAACAACAAAATAGATAAATAAATAAACTAAACTAAAATACTACAAAATTTTAAGAGGAAAAGGTCATACCTTTAAATGTATCTCCCCTAATGGCTTCCACTTTGAAGAGCGAGATGCCACATTGTTCCAGTTGGCCTTTTTAATGAGCCTCATCGACTCCTCTCCAATTACTTTATGCCCCTTCTCTCTTGCAGCACTCATAGAAATCTTGTCGGGCCCATGGATCTTGTAATATGAAAGAACCCCATCATCAAGCATGAACCACCTAGACCTCCAACCCTTCCCATAATTCACCCACTTGTAAAGAATCCCAGCTACACTACCACTCACAACACCATTACTAAAAGCACTCTTTGAGTCTCTTGCTTCACTCAACGTCGCTACCAGCTCATGATCCGGGGGACCAGACACCGCAAAATCATAATCAGTGCCTACCGATGAAACTTGAGCTGAGAAAGTTTGTTTATTCGATCCAAACCCGACATTTCTAACAGAGTTCTCGAACCCTAACGGAGACTGAGATGAAGATCTAACAACTGTAGGATTAGAACGGTCTCGATCAATCGAAACCGGAGCAATGCAGCAGAGAGGATTCATTTTGAACGTTCACACAAACCAATCGATCAAACTCAAATGAATAAATCAAACAACTAAAATCACAAAAAGAAAAGGCAAAAAAAAAAAGAATAATAACTCAACAAACGATCGATCTCATGTCCACTGGATTCGCTTACGAAATGCTGAAGCTAAAGAAAACCGATCTAAGAGGGATCTCCCTCGATAGAGAAAGAGAGAAACCCTAGATTCGATAAAGTTCGGTACCGAAACAATGTTCCCTGCTAACGAGAGAAACAAGACCCGATCGGAGATCGAAAGGGTGAGGCATCCAAAACTTTTATGAAATGACATAAGAACGACACCGATACAAATGCTATTAATATGTAGATAGATCTTACGATCGATCTGATTATGATTCTAGAGAGAGAAAGAGTCTGATTTTAGAGAGAGAGAGAGAGAGAGAGAGAGAGAGAGAAAAGGGTGGTTCTGTTCTGTGTATGATGGTTTGTGTGTAAGTGTGTAATTTCCAGGGACAGTTATAACTAGCTGTAGTTGCAGTTCCCAGTAAATTAAGCTCTGCTTGCAGACGATAAAGATGTGTGCTTTTGCTGCCACAACAGATCCATTAAATTCGCTGATCACTCCATAACACACTCTATAGTCTATAGTGTTTAGTTTCAAACCAGTTAGAGAGGGCGTAGGAGAAGGGCGTAGCCGGTTGCCAGTAGCCGCATAAAATGCGTAGGTTAGCTTCAGTGCATTCAAGTGTCTGTCTTGCAACTCTTGGCTAGCCTATTTCTAGTGTAATGATTATAGACTGTGCTAACATGCGCGTTGAGTACAGAGAGTGGACCAATGGGGTTGACATGGTTCGTTGGTTGGTTGAGACTTTGCGGAGAGGTAATTTTCATGCTTCCTCTTTATTTAGAATGACTAACATGCCCTTGATCTTCTTTTCTTTAAAGTATGATGTTGCGCGGTGTTGATTAGGGGTAATTTGGTAAACTATGCTAACCAGAATTTCTTAATTAAAACACTTAGGAACAGATTGGCAGTTTGGATTTGGAAGGAGATCACCTTGATGGATTTTGGTGATTTTTATGTGCGTATATGTGCGTATGACAAAATGCATGTGAAAATTGTACTATCGTTGATAAATTAAAATATCATGATGGATCTAAAATACTTGAGATGGTCCCTACATTCATTCATCCATAGATCAGTTGTGTTCCTCACAATATTATCAAATCTGGACCGTTAATCTGTAGGACATGAACATTGACAAAATCTTGTATCTTGTTAAAACTTAAAAATTGAAGGTCATTGAGATCATGTTGGAATGACACATTTAAAAAAAAAATGTAACTTTTATTTTGATGATACTGAAATCACATTTTTTGATAATGTTTTTATTTCGATGTTTAGATTGTTCGCTTATTAAATTTAGAATCAAGTTCTTGAATTACATTATTGAAAATGCAATCCCATTCTGATCATCCAAACAGAGGCGGAGCCGAGGTGTTTATATCAACTTAAACTGACTGTCATTCTTAACAACTAGATGTTCCTTGAGATTCACCCAAGAAATATCCAACGGTTTGGACGTAGGGAAAACAATATCAGCTGGAAGAACCAAATCTCTGTACGAGTAGAGAAATCAGGAATAATAATGTGCTCCTTGAATCCAATGCTGTGTCTGTGCATGCATATTGGAGGTAATTAATATATTAAATAAGAGATCACTGGTCAATTAACATGGTGTCGCATATGTATATTTATATAGTCTGTTAATGGGTCTAATTATTTTAATTTGTTTTCACATGGTCCACTCCTTTTATCAGATTTTGGCAAGACCCGGATACCAATAATCATTCACTGATCGTGATAAACAAGAGTGATACTATTTGCACACCCGCCCTTTGACATAATGTTTGACACCCAGTTTTGTGAAGTCCACATAGATATGATTTAAGGGTTAATTTTTATGATGATGCTCTCCTCACTATGCAGATCATCCTTCCAAAAAATCAGTTCGTTCTAAAACATTTATCCCCATAAGAAATTGACTGGAAGTTTATATTCAAATAGAACCGATTTTCTCACCGTTGATTTTCAATCAATTGTTTATTAGGGTAAAAGTTTTAGAATATGCTGATTTTTTGTGAGGACATAGGGTTCACTATGTAGATCATTATCACTAAAAATTAACTCTTAAATCGTATCTATGTGAACCCACAAGACTGGGTGTCAAACATTATGTCAAAGTGCAGGTGTACAAGTAGTATTATTCGGATAAACAATTGCAACGATGAAAGTTGTTGATGCAATGCTAACATCACCCTATGTCATAATCATCTTAATCTAACCACTGGGTTCATACTTCATCCAAGGGCTGTACTAATTAACTCAAGACTTGTTCAAAAGATGTAGGTAAACTACCATTATAACGGTGTAATAGTTATAACGGTGTAATAGTAGAGAGTTGTTACTGTTATAACGATTTTAAGGTCAATATTAATATTTGTGTTAAACTATAAAAAAAAATATGAATGTTTACAATTTGACATCAATAGTTTTATATATGGTATAACACATGTAAGTTATAAATATCCTGGAAATTCACCTCGTTTTTACTAGGGCTGTCCAAAAATAATTCGATCTGCCCAAACCGACCAATCCTATCCAATTTGGGTTGGGTCGAAACTAATCCAAAGACGAGGTCGGGGCGAATCATTTCAGAGTTCCTGAAATCCAATGGGTACAGATCGGTTGGCGGATCCTAACGTGCGAAATCAATACCCAACCGATCCAATCCACTTGCCCATATAATAATGTATATTTTTTAATTCTTCAAAATAAGTAAGGGTAATAATGTAACTATGTAAGCATGTATAAATACATAACCCAACACAAAGCTAACCCTAACTTTGATGGTAATTTTCTAGATACAAAAAATACAGGTTAGGACTTTCTTAATACAGTAATTATGGGACCAAGTTAAAAATATATGATAGTTTAATCAGACATAACTATTATTTTTTAATTTTATGGGCCATAAATAAAGAGCCTAATAAATATTAAAGTCCCAATTGGTATGTTTAACAGGCCTAGCCCAATAGGCCCAAACCGACGAAACCAATCCAATCTTGATTAAGGCGGATCAGATTGAATAGGATCCATTGGGTGGATCGGATTGGATTAAAAACTCAGTATCCAATCACACATTGGATCGGATGCGGATCGAACTAAAATCAGTGGTTTCTATCCTCTGCACACCCCTAGTTTTTACTCTAGATATTTACAATTTGATATCATACTTATAATATAATTGTTTCCTCAGAATTCCTTGTTTATCCATTCTTTTTTTAGAGCATCTTTTTTTTCTTTTTTATTATTGTTGGGATAGTTTAACCTTTTTTTTAAACTACAGGAGGGAAGAAAAGAAATGAAGAAACTGTCTTGTAAGCACTAGAAGATCAACTACTCACAATATTACTCACAATATAAAGCACTTGAACGATGCTTCTAGATTATGTACAATCTTCCATCTTTTTTTTTTCTAAATTTATTCGATGTAAGCTATATTTGAACTCAGGTTTATACTATCAACAATAATAAACTTTATCAGTTGCATCAGCTGACATTTGCTACAGTAACTAGACCCAATGACCATAAAATCTTGA
>MVGT01000078.1:563920-584026 GCA_002174775.1 Macleaya cordata | reverse complement strand
AGGCTAAGAGTTGACCTCCTCTCTATTTATAAACTGTAACCCTAGATTTTCCTAACCCATCAAGGAAACTAGAGTTTTAGAGAATCTACACTTACCAAATATATTAGGATTACCACCCAACCAAGAAACCTTAATTCCTTAAACACTTAGTCCCTTCTATTCACACATGTGGGACCACAATATTTCTAATTAATACATAATGGCAATTTTTCAGACTGATTAGGGAAATATATGTTGTACTATGGGCCACAATCTTACACAAACAACACCTAAGGAATTATCCCACGATCTTCTTCTAATCGTGAGAAAAGTGTCTTGGGTTATTTGTGCTATTTCATAACATGCAAGTTCCATGCTTATAGATGGCCTGGGATTCCACGTGCGCCCTCTAGGTTTTATGCTGTCAGTTGACCTCAATAAGAGGTGGAGCCAATATTTGAACTCAAGGAATGCGTATAATAAAAGAGCCCAATATTTCTACAAACTTTGTAGATGTTCTACTAAGTTTGTGGGCATCCAACTCAAAACCAATTGGCAATGAGTGGTGTGACCTAGGATCATTATATATTGAGTTTACTAGGGTCTCATATCTCATGTCGGACTATTCTCAATACTCCCCCTCACGTGTGGCCTTTTTTTGCGTTTAACACGTGGAACTCTTTTTTTTTGGGTGACAGGGAGTACGTGTGGCCGTTGGGCCTATCACGTGTAGGCCTGCGATACCATATTAAGTTTGTGGGCATCAAACTCAAAACCAATTGGTAATGAGTGGTGTGACCCAGGATCATTATATATTGAGTTTGCTAGGCTCTCATCTCCCCATGTGGGACTATTCTCAACATGTTCCACCCAATTTATTTTTATATTTTATTTATATTTCATTTTTATTGAGTATGTCCATATGTGATAGGTCCAAATGCCACACATGTTCCATGTCACCCAATTGAATTTCACGCATTAGGCCCAAAATAATGCCACACATGAAGGGATGTGTTGAGAATGATCGTACATGAGAGATGAAAGCCTTGCGACCCAATATATAAAAATCTGGAGCCACTTCATTTATTGCCAATTAGTTTTAACTTAGATGCCTATAAACTTAATAATTAGTGTGCGGCCTATAATTTCCCTCTTAATTGGACGTTATGGATGCTCTGATTACTTAGTTCCAAATAAAGTAAGAATTTAAAGAAGGAGAACAGATGAGGCGCAAGTTGGTCTACACTACACTCTGCAGTCATTAATTATACACATCAGTGTATTGTCAAGAGAGTATAGAGACTACACACCATATAGCAGTGTAATCGACAGTTTGAGTGTCTGATATTAACAGGAGATTAGTTGCAAAACTAAAAAATGGCCTTCCTGTTATATAAAAGGGTAAATGCTTAAAATAAACTTTCAAAATTTAATTGTTTATTATGGGTTGAAAATTTGTTGTTAACTGTTACAAAATTTAAAGGACGTCCCACCTATCACATGCATATGGCCATGGGGTTAACTAATTAAAATTTCAAAACTATTGAGTGCAGGTCCGGTCTATATAAGAACTGAAAAAACTATATTAACGCAATTTATTAAGTAGCATAGGGGTTTTTTTCAAAAAAAACAGGGTGGGGAGTCCTCACTATTTTTTTTAAAAAAAAAAGAAAAAAAAAAGAGAAAGGGTGAGGAGCCAACACGGGCTTGCCCGAGTTGTTTGTACCCCTCCTTAGAGGGAGATCTGAATATGGGTCTCTCTAAGAATGTATTTGTTAGATTTATCCCATATGTAATTCTTCTGGTATTTGTCTTCAGTTGCATGTGTGGCGCTATCTGAAAGTGGGGGTGCCATGGCACCCTAGGCCTTAACGTGACTCCGCCACTAACCTCGGTTCATGGGATGAGATTATCAAACGGCATACATCTTCGGGGGGCCATGGCGGAGCTCGTCGCCAACAATGTCCTACTCATCCGAGTAACTAAAACTTTGATGGGGATGGACTCCTGGCTCCACGTACATGAGCCCCGCAAGTCCAATACTCCAAAAATTGTGTGATGAGATGAATTATATATGTCATATGTGAAAGTGGAACCGCAAGCCATCCCTATCAAAGTTCTGCTGTAGGATATATCAGAATTCAGGACCCCTAGCAGTATGGCCTGTAAAGATGGATGAAGGATTGAACCGATTCCCATACAGAAGCATGCCCCCAACTACCCTTCCAATATTCATTGATTGATTTAAAGTAGTCTTGGCTGCAGACCGAACGTTTAATTACACAGTCGGTCCACTCCACCTTTAGACATAGTTATTAGATTTGTTTTTATTAGTAATTGGCTGCCGACAGTGTATTAAGTTCACTTTCATGGTGTCCTCTCGCATGTCCTTCTCTGATCTCACTTACCAAACGCATACAGCATTTGCACTTACCAAGACTTGAACTCATGACCACTATGAATTAGAGAAACCGGAGAGTGATTATTGAGATTGAGATTGAGATTAATAAAGTGTCAATTTTTCATTGGGGAAAAAATGAGAAGTGTTTTTAATGTTCTATATTTTAATTTTTTTTTTTGAGAATGTTCTATATTTTGTTGATTTAGTTTATTGTTGGAGGCAGAAAATTTACTGTATGTAATCTCTTTTCTTCATCTTTGTATATGACTTTCAATGCTGCTAGCACCTGTGGCAATCTATTGCGCCTTCTTAAAAAAAAAAAAAAAAACACTAGAGAAACGTAATTTTATTAATTAATTAAGAACCATCCCAAAACACTAACAAGGTTCATTAGTTCCAAAATAAAACATTTTCCTAATTAAAAAAAACAATACAAGGATTTGTCCATGGGTTCAAAATCCAAATGACACATGCAAACGACTGGTCACGAAAATATTTGCATCAACCCACAAAAACTCTTTATTTTACATTACTACGTGCTAATCTTCATGATTCATGTGAATGGAGGTACTGCAAACAATAAGTTGTACTAAAATCTTGCAGATATTGAATTAATAAAAATTAATATTTAAAATTAAGAATAATAAAAATTTCTTTATTAACGTGACACAATCAAAAAATAAAAGTTTATATATTTTTTCAAAAAATAAATAAATAAAAGCTTATGTAAATAGTTTTTGTAGAAAAATTTCGTATACGTTTGTATACACATACACCAAACAGGCCTCAAGAAGACGTGCTACAATGTCGCACCTGTTATGACTGAGTGCGATTTTGTTGACCCCTGCATAACGTGGGGCAACAAAACCCCAACAATCTGATCGCTTTGGGGAGTTGGGTCCGTTTCTTGGGGACTTAACAATTAAAATGTCAACCCCCGTTTAGAATCGTCTTAAATCCCTACCAATCACATGATGGGGTTTTCTTGACCCACGTTGGATGTCGTCAACATTAATCGAGCTCAGCAAAAGTAGTCAAATAAGTTGTAAAACAATACCAAATACAAGTTCTCAAGCAAACGAAAAAAATTCTTCAAGTAAGCATGAGTTTTAGAGAGAGAAAGTAAGAGAGAGAGAGAGAGAGAGAGAGAGAGTTTGTCTGGTTTAATGGTGAATTAGAAAATAAGCCAACAAGAACGACAATAGGAGAGAGCTATATGATGATGAAGTTGATGATGATCACACACTGCAGCAACCCTTTCTTGCGTAGTTGAAATGGATGGAGTAATTCAGGAGTGTGAGTTGTTGAGTTGCCATTTTCGCTTGAAATCAAAGTTGAAATCGTTATTAAGATCTCCTCCTCATTCGTGTTTCCCGAGGTGCCCATCACGACCATGATCCCACCCTTTAGAGACCCTCATCGGATCTCAACTGCAGATCCTTCAACCTTCCTCACTCTTTTTTTTCTTCAATGGACGCCGCTGCATCTCGTCCCGCTGTAGTCATCGACAATGGCACCGGGTAATTAACATCCACTACCTGTTCGACAAAATTCCTCTTTCAGGTTTATTTTCTTTTCACAGATTTATACTCATTTGTTCTTCTCAATTTCAGGTTCTCTAAGATGGGTTTTGCCGGTAATGTTGAACCCTGTTTTATAATTCCAACCGTCGTCGCTGTTAATGAGTCATTCTTGAATCAACCGAGGGGTTCAGTTAAGGGCAGTAATTGGTTAGCCCAGCACAGCGCCGGCGTTATGGCAGATCTTGATTTCTATATAGGAGAGGAAGCAGTAGTTCGATCTCGATCGAGTAGTTCTTATAATCTAAGTTACCCGATTCAACATGGTCAGGTGGAGAATTGGGATGCCATGGAAAGATTCTGGCAACAGTGTATCTTCAATTACTTGAGATGTGACCCAGAAGATCATTACTTTCTTCTTACAGAAAGCCCGCTTACTCCGCCTGAAAATCGCGAGTACACCGGAGAAATTATGTTCGAGACGTTTAATGTTCCGGGCCTTTATATTGCGGTTCAGCCGGTGCTAGCTCTGGCTGCTGGGTACACCACTTCTAAGGTTGGCAATGTGGAATTTCAGATTTCTTTCATATCTATTATGCAGAATTTCAGTTTCTTATATGAATATTGGCTGTTAGAAGAAGATGATAATTTTGCAGGAACAAGATGACTCTAAATTAGAAATTGAATGAATTGAATAGAATTCAGCTTTTAGCCTTTTAGTAGTAGGTAGCTATAATCTACTGAACAAGTGCAAATTATTATTCTATACTAAAGCTTGAGTCTCTAACTTTGCTTTCTTTCTCCTTCGCATAGTAAGCTAATGATTTCATTTGCCAAAAATGTTTCCAAAGTTATCTTTCTTTAAAACCCTAAGTATCTAAACCCTCCTATCCTCAAGTAAAAAGAAGAAGATGTTTTTAAACTAAGCCCCCTAATAACTATCTCCTCTACTTCTCACATATCAATGTCACACAATTTATTTACCATAGTTCTGTTCATCTTTATCTCTTAGTTAGCAATAATTAAAAGGTTGAAACTTATTTTTTTTGAAATGCAACGAACTTATAGTTTTGTTGTATTTGTCAGGCAATTAACTAAATTCTTTTTTTGTATTTAGTTAAATATTGCCCACCAAATTCTTTTTTGTATTTAGTTGAATAGTTCCCTTTTTCATTAATGGTTGTGCTTGTCCGCGAGTGCATTTTAAGGAAGCAACATCTATCAGTTGTTGCACGTGAAGTTAGTGCTAAAATTCTGATGGGTTTCCACCCTCTCTCTCTCTCTCTCTCTCTCTCTCTCTCTCTCTCGTGATGAGCTACGTAATTAGTATTTTATCCTTGTTGGAGGGGAATACGCCGCAAAATCGCCTATGGATACTTTTCTTTATCGTTCCAATGGAGGTGGGAATGGAAATATGGGCATATAATATGTTTAGAGGTTGCTTATCAAAAGAAAAATATAGTTAGAGGTTCAAAAGTAGTTTTTTGACACAGTAGTGGATGAAGGTGGGATCCAGTTATGCTTTCTCTAAATCTTATTTTAACTGCTAACATGATGTTTAAGTGGGTGAAAAAAGAGGGAGGAGCTGGTCTTGTTATCAAATTTACTTTGAACAGGTGGTCTATTTCCACCAACTCGTCAGCTACTAGGTTTTTTGTCGGTGGGAAGAAGTCCTTGTGTGGAGGCATTGTGATCTTTGTAGTCAATTCATTTTGAGTAGTGTGGACCTTCTCTTGGCAAGGAATATAGAGCACATCCCAGGATGTTACATTGCTCAGACATGGTAGCGTAAAATCTCATCTTGTCATGTGATCATCCCACTTTTATCTCAGAAAAAGTTCGTTTGAATTCATGTGTCGAAAGTTCCTTCTTCCACATTGTAGAGGAGATTAATAGGAATAACTTGAAAAGAGCAACCTCAAATGGAAATGATTGTAGTTAATGCTTATTGAAGGAGGGAGATAGTAAAAATACTGAAATCTTGACTTTCTGCATTTAAGCTTCAAATTGTTCCTTCATCCGTATCTGCTACACATCGGTGCTGACATACTGTATGTGGTTATGTTATTCTTCTCTTTACTTTATGTCTTTGAATGTGCTGTATGCGTTTATGCCCTTCTCTTTTCATTCTTCTATGCCTTCTGAAAGTGCTTATTTTGATTGTGCTATCCTTTTTCTTCTATGCCATTTTGAGTAATTGATTTATCTGTTATTATTTATATATCATGTTGTTGTTTCAATTTAGTGCTCAACCTATTGAATTGATTCGGCTTTTCAGGAATTTATGGTTGTTCAGTAAATTATGTCCATGGAAAAAAAAAATTCATTTCAACCTCAGCTATTTATGGCTGTAATTGAAGGATTTCTTTGTTGTTTGTGTCAACCTGTTGTATTATCTATGACTACTAAATGCTCCTTATGTTACGTTGACAAATACTTCTCCTTCAGTGTGAAATGACAGGAGTTGTAGTGGATGTTGGAGATGGGGCTACACATGTTGTACCTGTTGCAGATGGTTATGTTATTGGGAGCAGCATCAAATCTATACCTATTGCTGGGAGGGATGTTACAAACTTTGTTCAGCAGCTCATGCGGGTAAAATGTCTTTGGTTTCGTCTTTCTAAAACCCCAGACATCATGTCAAATGTGATGAAACTTCTAATATTTGCCAAGTTATAAAGTTTGCGTAGTATACTAATATTTTCGTTGACAATTGAATAAAGATATTACTAGGAATTAAAAAAAAAAATGAGTTGGACAATATGAAGTGAGAAAATGTATCCATAGGCACCACTGCACTATCAATAGCAATAGGATCACATTATGTCGAAATATGTCTATATACATATTCTCTTGGCGACGGTAGGACATGTTCAAATATGTGGCTATTTAACAATTGACATGCACAGTGATTCTTAAAACTATGATTGTGGATTCTTGAGTTTGATGCCATGATTAATTATTCATGGTTGCTTGCATTTGACGTTGTTTCGTATAGGAAAGAGGGGAGCATGTACCTCCAGAAGACTCTTTTGAAGTAGCCCGAAAGGTTAAAGAGATGTTTTGCTACACTTGTTCAGATATAGTCAAGGTAATCCTATATATTCTTAAATTAACTAATGAAGCAAAGTCTTTTTGTTCTTTGTTGGTCTATTCAAGTAATGCAATTCATTGGAAATAGGCAACTAGTCACTTTTCCTCAGCATTGTCTACCAATTTCTTTTTACAGCATTTTGATTAATAGGAAAAGATGATTACATCATGATAGTTCACTTATCTTCAATGATTTCAGGAATATAATAAGCATGACAAAGAACCATCCAAGTACATCAAGCAATGGAGAGGGATTAAACCTAAGACAGGGGCACCATACTCCTGCGACGTCGGCTACGAACGCTTTCTCGGCCCTGAGGTTTGTTTTGGCTTTACATACAAAATCTAGAAATAGGATGGTTAAGTCCCTAGTTGATTGTATTCCTTGTTTATTATATGGTTTCCTGTCCATGTTCTTTTGTTTTTGTACTCAATTAGTTTCTGAATATCTTTTGTTGAACTTTCTCTGCTAATTTAATTTAATTTTCTCATGCAGATTTTCTTCAATCCTGAGATATACAGCAGTGACTTTACAACTCCTTTACCTTCTGTAATAGACAAGTGCATTCAGTCAGCACCAATTGACACTCGGAGGGCTCTTTATAAGGTCTATTAGTTGTACAAGTGATGATAGAATGAATTTTGTTTTTGAGGAAACTTGAGGTAAATTCACTAATGTATTTTCCCATGTTGGGCACCGTAGAGAACACCTGATAACCATGCTGGGCTTGTCATCCACCCAGTTTGGGAAACTACAGTCCTATGCATCTTTAACAGTGCCTAACAACGGGAACTTCATATATTATTGAATCTACTTAGGTTTTCCTCCTGGTTTGTTCCACAAAATTGTGATTTTAAGTCCTTGTCTCAGAACATTGTGCTATCTGGAGGATCAACTATGTTCAAGGATTTCCATAGAAGGCTACAGCGAGATCTGAAGAAGATCGTGGATGCTCGGGTTCTTGCATCTGATGCCAGGCTTGATGGAGAAGCTAAAGTAGGTGCTTCTTTTCTCGAAAAAAAAAATGGTCCCTTTTGAGTGGAAAGTCCTGACGGTTGGATTCTTTTTTCCTCCAGACGCAGCCAGTGGAAGTCAATGTAGTCAGCCATCCCATCCAGAGGTTTGCAGTTTGGTTTGGAGGCTCTGTACTTGCATCAACACCCGAGTTCTATGCTGTACGTTTTTTTTCATCCCATTCATTCATATTGATTCGTTCATGATCTTCTTAATAGTTTATCTATTCATAAGTGATCTCCATTGCTAGGTGAAACTGGAACTCGGAACTTCTTCCTAGGGTATATGGTTTTCTATCTTGTCAAACCATGCTTTCAACCAGGAAGCATATTTCTAAACCAAAAACCATATTTAAAAAAAAAATTAGCTGCCTCCTAGACTGGGAACTAACTTTGGAGTTGACTTAATTATGTGGACCAAATGTTTGACTCTCATCAAGCAGTATGCTGTTAACAAATAGATATCTCTAAGTATATTTTTGATACTTTTCTCCCCATTATCTAGGGGGGGCACCCTGCTTTTTTCGTTCCGTCCCTTGTCCTTGAACATCATCTTTTGCCTATAAAGAAGTAAGAAAGGGCTTGAAAGGGGTGGTATTGGGGCGTCTGCAATCACTATTTTTTTTAAAAGCAAACAAACAGACATTATATATACGATCCTTGGTCTTGAAATGCGGCTAACAGAAGAGCGATGCCATGAGTTTAACCAAGTTTTAGCAGAGATCAGGCGTCTGCAATCACGGACATAGATATTTTCAGTTAGAACCAGCAAATTTTATTCTCTACCTATATTCAACATCAGACACATGCAGTCACTCCTTTCAAATAAATCTAGTTCTTTCAGTATTTTGCTTTCAGCTATTATTTATATATGACTTTAATGTACATCAGCTTCTATTAAGTATTATCTAAACAAAGAAGAAAAAGTACAAAACATGGAATAAAGAGTACAATATGTGGTCAGTGTCTGATACTCTACTATCCTAACTGAGCTTCCATAATTATTGTATCTTCTTCCTGTGCTTTATTAAATTAATTAATTGTTTTTGGGGTTCTTGTCAATCTATTTATCTACCCTACAAAGTTGAAAGTACAGTGTTTTCTGCGCAGGCTTGTCATACAAAAGCCGAATATGAGGAGTATGGAGCGAGCATCTGCCGCACAAATCCTGTTTTCAAGGGAATGTATTGATATAGGTGTCTAATTTCTTGAAGCCACCGATTTCCCGGGTTTCAGCTGATGGACACATTCAATGATCTGACAAGACAATCCCCCTTGCATCTGATATGAGACCCAATGCATATCTCCGCTTGTATCTCCATGTGTTCCAATTCGTATAACAAGAGAAGTACCTTGCCTTGTGAGAGAGCTGCTGTATAATAGATGCTAGTCTCATGTGCAAAGTATAGTGAATTAGAACCGTATTCTTTTTTCCAGAAAGCAGGTCTTTGTTTCTTAAGAGCCAAAGGGATGTTGGCGCTTGTACAACAACGCCAAGCAGCAATTTTAGTGTGAGATAAAAAAGCATTGGATTAGTGAAACATGAGCTGAGCTGAATGTTGTTTTAGTCTTCAGCTCAGTGAGAGAGTCTATAAAACATTTTTTTTCTCTATCTTTCTTTTTATTGTTGGCAGTAATTATTTCTACATCAAATATAATTCTCAGGTAGCAAATTTGATTCCTTTTGCAGTTTTGCTTCTGTTTGAGAGGGAAAATTTCTGCAATATACAAATTATAAACTTTGCTGTTCTTTGTCAAAAAAACAAGCAAAACCTTGCATCCACTTCTTTTCTTTTTCTTTCTGTTTCTGCATTGTTTAGTAGATACTCCCTTACTGCATAAAAGAAACAAAACTTTCCAAATAAGTCTCTCTGTTCACCAAATACAATCAACTTCAAATCCATAGCGTTTAGACTGGAGGTACATGCTCTAGATAGGGGGAAGAAGTGAACTATTGAAGTGACCCCCTGGACCTCTGGTTACATTTAGGGCTGTCAATGATTATGTTTACCTGATCAGGATCACCCAGGGTAGGAACCTTCATCATCCAACATTGCTCACAGTCCTGTTGGGTTCCCCTCCCAAAATGATTGACTCAACATTTGGATATCGACTTAGAAATAATTGCTATTTGACAATTCAATAACAGACCTTAGTAACCGGAACCCTAGTATAAGGGTGACGCTCCCTCTCTGGAACCTTGCGCTCCCGCTCTAATGCTCCCGCTCTAAAGGTATTTCGGAACTTAGAATATTTTGTAATCGGCCGCTCCAATGCTCCCGTTCCGCGCTTTGGTTACTTAGTAACAGACTCCTTGCCCATCAAAGATTCAAAACCCAACAGAGAAATGGAATTATTAAGCTGGCCCTTGCTTAGTGATCCCACCATCTCCTGTTTTCAAAAACAAGGATACAAGGAAATCCAAGAAAATGTGTAAAATCAATTTCCGGATACAATCCTGAAATCAGTCCTTTTCTGGAAAATTTTTATCAAAAAACACATTCGAAAATGGATCAAGTACCAAACATGTTTTCGGATGTTAAAATTATTGAGAATAAACCCAGAATTTTGGATTCCATCCTAGTTCGTGGAAACTGTTTTTTATTGCAAATCAAACTTGGAAACTTTTGGGTCGGGGAAATCTGCCTGAGAAGATTACTTCTACTTTATTCATAGGAAAACGCTTTATGTATCTGAATGAGATCTGAAATGGTACATCAAACTGTTAATAAGTATACTCACATCCCAACACCAAAAATGAATCAGACACCTTACATAACTGGCAGCACGGGTATGTATGTGAGAATCCAATAAACAAAAAGAAGAAGCATAGAGGACAGATTGAGAAGGACGTTATAAGCCGACAATTATAACTCAATAATTGATGGGGATGAGACCATTCCCGTATCTTCAATCGACAAAATTGGGGTTCTAAATGCTCGAAATCTCATTGTCAAAAAAAAATAATAATAATAAAAAATAAAAAAAAATCTAGCAAAGACCATGGTTCCTAAGGAGCTCTATCGAAGGGCTTTGTGTCGTTGTAACATACGTCCCACACAGCTTCCATGGCATCCTTTGCAGCTGCTTCTGAGCAATAGGGGTTTGCAGTTACCGACTTCATAACTCTTCTTCTGATACACTCCTTCAAATATCATAACAAGTAAGGGTTAGACATGACTGACCTCATAACTCTTCTTCTTACATATGATCAAACTACATAATGCATCAAAGTTTTAACTTCACGACTTCTATTAATATGTAGCTGAATTCCTAATGAAGATCAACTGAGAAGAAAAAAGATGCAAAAATAGACAAGCACAAAAATTGAAATGAATCTAGCAGAAAAGCTAGATTTACGGGGAAAGTTAAATAGGCCTTATAAGCCAGACTTGATAGTCAATGCACAACCACCTTTTTCCTTTCTAATCAAAGAAAGTGATAAATTCCTTTGGCAAATAAGACTTCCAACGCAATTTGCAATTTGATTATCAGAGATAGATGGTATCTGCGATACCTAAATACTTCCATTAGGAAATAGAATCAGTGCAAACATCCACCTATTATTTATTTTTGTTTTGTTATCAGACAAACACCCATCTATAGAGGAATGATGAAACCTTGTCAAACTGTCAAAGTATATACAAGTAGTCTCCTTGCCAAAGATCAAAAGAAGAAAAAGTAGTCTCGTTGCTGCATCAATCAAACCAAGTAGGGATGTGCAACTATGAAATATTATAGAATTTTTTATTCCAAATCTTACACTGGAGTTATTCAAATGTACCGACATTCAAGAAAAAACAAATTGCAGAATACCCAACATCATTTTCCTTCTTACTTGGAAGCAGTGTTTGGTTGAATTTATGATCTCGTGAAGCAATCTTGAGCTATAGGTTCAATCCAAATAATGCAACTACGTGGTATGTGATGGATAAATAAGTGTTTTCAAGCTATTTGAAGGGTGGCATGGTGATGTTTTCGACAAGAGTGAGAGTAATTTGGAGACCTCTTCCTATGCATTTAGCTAGATTATCTAGAAAAGAAAGGAAAAGGCTAGGCATAATTTTGAGAATACAGATCCCCCTTAAGAGGCCATTGTCATGACAATTGAGTAATCTCTGTGCTTTGGGTGTTTTGTTTTCTCCATTTTTTTCTTGTCTTTACCAGTTTGTTGTCTTGGAGATTAGGGGGTTCCTTGAAGATTTGGTCTTCAAATGGAGGGAGTCCCATAGAATTAGAGTGATATAGCTGTCTTTCATAGTTTGTCATTTATTGAGAAGGCCATCTCTTTTTTCTTCAAAAGATACTGTCATTTGATTGGTTTCTACTCTTTTGAGGATTGCAACCATCCATTTTTTGCATAAAATGTAGAATGATGCTGTTTTTCTCTAAAAGATAGGGAAAAAGCCATGGCTCCCCTGAATAAGATCAGTTATTATCTATCTTAAACAATGTCAAGGTTATATCTGTCCTTCATGAGTTCTACAATCACAACATCAACATGCTAAAAGAAAGACATCCATTCAACTTCATTTGGTTCAAATTCCAGTACATGCATGATGCATCAACTAACAAAAATAAAAAAGGTATGATACTTAACAAGAGGTAGGAAATAAACAAAACTCACTTGTTCATGACCCCGTATCTTTATGAACCCACGCAACAATTCACGTTTGTAGTGGCAATCACCACTTAGATGACCGGCACGAATCTAAACACATTAAGAAGAGAAGAACAGAACTGAGTTTAGGGATTAAACAAACTCCAAGCCTCCAAATTATGCCTATATTTCTAAGGATAAAAATAATCATAGAGCTCACCTCACTGCAAGCATGATGAGCGCAATTCGCCCAATCTAAGTTTTTAGCCCGACAGTCGTCATAAGCATGAATCAGTTCGTGGATAACCACTTGGTCCACTTCATCTTGAATGTTCATGTGGTTACTGCATACTATTATCTGACATGTCAACATACACATAAAAAAAAAAAATCACTTAAACAGACAAACAATCACTATAAACACAAAATATACAGTGGATAAAAAAAAAGGTCAAGAAAGGGGGTGCTTATGAATCAAAACCTAGGGTTTGCTTGGAATATAAAAAGCATTTTTAAGTATAATCCTCAATCAAGAAAAAACAGAATTTGGGTTTCACTTCAAATGGCTCCCAATTCTATGTTTACAAGTTCAAACAAATCATTTCCTAAACTTAGTGAGTCTCATTTTCAGTTTTGGTTAAACTAAACAAATTATGATTTTTCTGTATTTTTTTTTTTTTTGTTCTTCTTCACCACATTCAAATCGAATTCATCAGAGAAATTAGAAGATTTTGATAAACAAAAATAAGCAGAAATTGAGGTTAGTTGTTATACCCCTTCGCCGCGAACATATCCGCCACTGATCTGCTTGTCACAATGGACAGCCTTGATGAACTTGTCCCCCAAAGAACACCCAGCTTTTTCAAGATTCTCTCTCAGAAACTTCACCATCGGAGCTGTACAAACCAATAAACAACCATGTTTTTTTTTTTTTTTTGGCAGAGAAAAACCCAAATCCCAATCTAAAGCCAAGCCCAATTAGAGAGAGAACCTAGAGAGAGAATGAGAAATTTACTTCTGAGACTTCTTCGGATCATGTCTTCACATTCCTCCAATGTTCTTCCTCCGTACGATGAGAAGCTTCCAGAAGCTGTAGTTGCTGCTGCGGATTCTTCCTCCATCTTCAATCTCGGGTTACTGATTCGATTTGCTTGACTGTTGTATGCCTCTCTCTAAAGTCTCACCCTTTAGCTGTGTTTCTTTCTTTGTTTTACGAAGAATTACCAGCCATAGTCTCAGGTTATAGGCGGAAATTATGGTCTACAAAAAGCACGATGTTCAATTTATTTTCATCTTTCAGCGATAAGTCAATGAGAGGGAAAGCCCATACTTTGTGGGCTGGACACGATCCATGGCTAATTTTACGTTCACCTCGCAGAGCAAAGCATCATATCCAAAAAAAAATTAGGATTTGCTAAGGGTTTTTTTTTTTATCATTGTTTTTCAATAAATTATTTATTGGTTAAAATTTTTAGAACGGGTTGATTTTAGATATTATGATCTAAATGATAAAAAGTACATCTTCACCTAAAATAAGCCTTTGGATCATCTCTATATCCATATGGACTCCACCAATAAGGCTTATTGGTTAAAAATTTTAGAACGGGTTGATTCTAGATATTATGATCTAAATGATAAAAAGTACATCTTCACCTAAAATAAGCCTTTGGATCATCTCCATATGGACTCCACAAAATGTAAAGCTTCGATAGGGTTAAATAAGGTGGGGCTTAATACCCCTCTCTTTACTGATAAATTTCTTTACTATCTCTAATGCTGCTTTCTATTTCATGTTTAACGTCCTCAAGTTTATTTTTTTTATATCTTATGATTGACATAACGATAGTGCTAGGGTTACAGAATAATCTACAGAAAGGAATAATTTTAGGTTTGACGCAAATCACGAGGGTATGTGACGCAAATCACAGGATGTGTGAATACACACTACTGTCAAATTTCAATTCTGTACGTTTTTTTTTCTATAGGATTCTGCTATAAGTATAGCATTATCCTTGACATAAAGAGTGCGTGATTGATTTGAGAGGCTAGATAGAAATAAAGAGTGGTAACAGTTTTAGTAGCATAATGAGATTGGAGTCCTAATGGAGAGTTTATGTTCTTCAATTTATCAACTTAATCTTTTTTGGAAACAAATAAGAGATGAAAGTGGAGTGAAGATGATGCTGAGATTTGGTTAGAGATGTGAGGAACTTGGTACAAAATTGAAGTTGCCAAGTTGGGGGAAGACAATAAAAGTTGGTTGTGTTGGATGTGTTGTTGTGCTGGTAATGAAGGAAAAAATAAAATTAGAGGAAGGGGCATTTTGGGGATAAAAAAAAGGGCACGCAAGCCGCTCTATCGGCTCAAAATGGAGCCGCATAGGGGCCTTAATAAAAATATTTTACATTTAGATTTACTCCTCTCAAAGTGCAAATGTGCAATGCATAGTATTCAAAGTGCTTGCTTGCGTCCTCTAAAATCTTATTGGTAGGCCCTGGTTGTAGACATCTCTTACCCAGAATTTGTATTTATTATGTTATGGGACCTGCCAATAATATTTCAGTAGGTGCTTTTAGCGTAGAAATAAGCCCCGTTTTAAATAACATGTGCGTTAGCGCTGGGGTTGTGGCTCTCACTTAATGGGTCCTAGGAGAGGAGCAAATTGGGTTGATCACCGTGACTTATTAGCTTTCGCTCTCTTTCCTACTTGGGGCTGGGCTCGTGTTAGATATGAGTGATGCATGTAATGTAATGCTAGGGGTCCCAAGATGCATTGCTAGCGAAGGTAACAAAGGTTCCTGTACTGACTTAACTATAGGACTATATAAAATCCTGATTCAGCAAGCAAAAAAAAATTGTTGAAAAATACGACTGATCCGGTCAACCACGCCACGCTTTGAATCCTCCTCCATACACTACTACCGCGGCCCTCTCAACAAGCTAACAAAAACAACCGTTTAAAAAAAATAGAAGCAAATTAACCTAAAAAATTTCAACACGTACATATCCCCCTGGCCCCTAACAAACTAATACTACTCCGTAAACCATGCTTTACATTTAACGGCCTTATTCCCTCCTCTCTAACTGATGGCCTCATCATTATATAAACTCTTCTCCCCTCACCTTCTTTCCTCATTCTTTTTTCAAGTGCAGTATTTCGATCGATTTATAGATCAAGTGCTGCATCTTAAAAAAAGAATCTAGCTAATTAATTAATTAATTAATTGTTCATATCAAACAATGGCACGACAAATCATTGTTCTTGCTCTCATCTTCGTCGCCATCGTTGGGTCGGTTTCAGCTGCCCAAGCACCCGCCAAGTCTCCATCCCCATCTCAATCACCTAAAACAGCACCAACTGCTTCAAAAACCGCCCCCGCATCGTCACCCTCATCAACCTCTGATGAGAATGATGACAGTGCCGCCCCAACCCCTGCAGCCAGCCCTAAGTCCTCTGCTGGGGCTCCAGCTCCCAGCAAGAGCAGCGCAAAAGCTCCAGCTGCTTCCTCTCCAACCACTAGCTCAATCTCCGCCTCTCCATCCGATGCCCCAGCTGGTACTGATACCGTATCCTCTCCACCCGCACCCACACCTGGTGCTGTTGCAGACGGACCTGCTACAGCCGGACCTACCGCTGATGCTCCGGCTCCTTCAAATACCAACGGTGCAGGTGCTTTGGAATACTCCGCTGTAGCCGGTGTTGCTGCCGCTGCTGCTGCTTCTTTCTTCTTCTTCTGAGCTGCTGCTAGATAGCAGATGATGACATGCATGTTGTGATCATCAGATGCTTGTTTTGTTGTGTGTTTGGGTGGGTTTTTTTTTTAATTTTTTTTTTTATGTGTGTTTGATTAATTTGTATACCATAACACCGTGTTAAAGAGAGCAAGGGTTTGGTTGGAGAGATCGATCGAGCGTCTTCCCGTTAATTTGTTTGATTAATTTATATTGTATGTGTACTTAATGGGAGTATGAATACCTTCTTTTTTCTTTAATTTCCTATTTCCACTTTTTCTTCTTTTTTCTTAATTATCTGTCTTTTTTAATTTAGCACAGTTCAATCGATCTTAAAATAATTTCAGTATTCAGAGCTTAAAAGAAGAACAAATAATTCATTAGAAAATATCAATGACCCATAAGAATTTGAGATTCAAACTTTTTATTCTTAGTGTATCAAGCCTAATTTAATGAGTATTTCTGTGAGGATGATCTCCTCGTTATAAAAACAGTCAGTTGTAGCTAATTTGCTCGTTTCAACCGAAATCAAAACCTAATAAATAACTTTTCCATAGACATTGTGTAGATAGTGGTATTTTAAAAATAACATAACATAACATATGAATATATGCCAGGTCATCACGATGATAGCCACATCATCAAATTTGCCACTTCAGCATGCTGATCTAAATTATATAGTAATTAAAAAAGCTAATGTGCACCCTTGATGAGGCGCCTTCACTAGGCTACCCTCACAAGGGCGCCTTCACTAGCAAAACCTCACAAGGGCGCCTNAACAACAAGGGGATAACTCTCCACTGCATACTTGGGTTTTCATGGCTGACCTCTGTCTTCTCTTTGCTTCCTTCCCCGCTAGGCCTCCCTATCTCCTCTTCCACGGCATAACGAACTCCGAACGGTCATCTACTTGATTTAGGCGGAGTCTCGGAGTCATCTCACTCAGATCTAAATCTAGTTGGACTCATCCAACTCATCGTTTGACTTTCACGTCAACACCTCCTAAAAATCATCATCTACACATTGATCGGAACCATAACGAGCCAATTCCAGGACAATTGAGTTTGGGGGGCCACTCAATTTGGTATTTCGAACCTAGTACTCGGGTGGTATATAAATTATATATACATGGAATTGGGATTTAACCCCATTCCAGCTTTGATTTTATTTAGCCTAAATCGATATGCAAATTGTATATGCAATAGTTATGTAAACAATATATGCAAATAATATGGAAACAATTTTAAGCTAAATTTTTGGCTGGGGTGAAAGTTGAGCTTAGCAGACTCATTTTTTAGGGTTTTTTTTCTTCTAAAAATCTTTGTTCCCGCTAATAGCTATGGCATAATATGCATATTCCGGGTTGACCCACCTATGAGATTTGAACAAGCTAGATACATATGGCTTAGGATTTTTGTAACCCAGCGAAACCAGCTCTGATTGACTTATTCCAAAATTAGCCAAGGGATGAATTGTAGGAAGTTCAATAATATTCTGATCCAAGTATCCAGCACGGCAACACATTATCCCAGCCTAAGGACTTGGGTGGGATTGGGGCAATGGTTTTAAAGCCTGACCTTAAGCCTTGTCCCAATAGCTTCTGAAGCGGGCCTCTGATAGTCCAGCTTACATATAATAAAGGTAAGTGCAATGGTGAACCCGCCGACATCATGAACCTGCATGCCACGGAAGATCTTAACTTTTTTTTTTAATGATCATTCTAACCCATTGGAGGTTCAAAAAGACTGTTCGACCCAACTTAGGACTTCGGCCATATATTTGGGATTTTTTTTTAAGCCATATATTTGGGATCTTAGTGGAACGTTATTAGCTTACAAAAGCCCGAGCACTACGAGGCCTACATCTAGATGATCCAAGGATTGGTTTCTGGTGAAGCTTGTCTCATCTCATCTCGCTAAGAAATTCGTATCGATCAGAAACCTCTAATCCTATCAAAATAATCATCAAAATGTTAACATTGAAATGGGTGGCTCAAGATTTTACCACAGAAGAGGAGTACAAGTTTTAGAACAATATGATATTTATGGTGAAGAGACGAACCTCACAAAAAAAGAGTCCTTGTATCATCTCTATGTGGACTTTGCAATCAATGTAATTTTCATTGTACGTGTCCCCAAACAAGTGATACGTCTAGCATTATTCTATAATATTATCTCAGATGGACCACTTTTCTCTAACCACAATGCCAACCACGTGAGATGGTAGGTCCACATGGAGATGATCTAATAGTTGAATCTTGATGATGATGATGATTTCTTCACCATTTAAAATCGTATCATTCTAAGACTTCTAACCCCTCCATTCAAGTGATGAAATTTTCAATGCACCCAAAATAAGCCGTTAGATCATCTTTAGGTGGGCTTAACATAGCACATCCATTGTGGTTGGAAAATGGTGATTTGATTAAGGTTACTCGGTCTAAAAATGGAATAGGAACATTGACACCCCTAGTCTTGTTGACGCACGGATAATTTGGTCTGCATTGACTAAAATTTCAAACGTTGAGTAATGCTATTTCGACATTTGTCTGGGAAATTTTAGAGGAGATTCTGATGTTGCAACAAGACACATGTTCATAAGCCTTTAAATTTAGGAGTGAAAAATGTAGTAACTAACTTGTTACCACCTCACAATCTTCCCTCAAAACCTCCTACAGCATCATTCTAATCCAATAGAAATCAAAACCAACAGTTTTTATGGTCAACCCGAATGTCTGGGCAATCATACTAAAATTTGAAGATACTTGTCCGTACAACATGCCAATCGCTTCCTCTACTCTCTTTTTTCACCTTCTACAATCTCCATTCTTATATTAATCCACCCATCTTCACCTTCTTTCTCCCACACACACCTTGGTTCTATATATGCAGCGTTTCTCTATTTTATTTTCAGACACAGACCGCAGAGAAATTCTGCATTAGAAGAATCATATATTTATCATATATCGCTTAATTGTGATCTCGATACACGAAAAATGGAACGTCAAATCGTTGTTCTCGCTCTTATCTTCATTGCCGTCGTTGGATCTGTCTCTGCAGAGGCACCTTCCAAGAGTCCTACACCATCTCCATCACCCAAATCTTCCCCTGAAGCATCACCTTCAACAACTACTCCTTCAAAAGCCCCCTCTCCCAGCAAGAGCAGCACTAGTACTTCTCCTGCACCTACCCCGTCCTCCACGAAAGACGACTCCCCTGCTTCGTCGCCATCCTCCTCCTCTGCCAAAACCCCCTCACCGGCTACTTCTCCCACAGCATCGAGCCCAACTGCTTCATCTCCAACTGGCACCAATGCGCTCACTCCTTCAGCTTCGTCCCCAACCGAAGAAGTTTCATCACCTCCGGCACCAACCCCTGACACAATTGCTGTGTCACCTACTACTGCAGGACCTGCTACCACCATTAGCCCTGTTGCCGATAGTGGACCTGCCGCAGCACCAGATGCTGATGATCAAAAGAAAGGCAGCGCTTCCACCTTGAAGATTTCTTCGGCTGCTGGTGTTGCTGCCATTGCTGGTTTCTTATTATTTTGATGAGATAGCTAGCTGTTGCAGAAGTACAAACTTGATGTCTTATGAAGAAGACAGGCCCTCGTAATTAATTAACTAGTAGGTCTCTTACAGAGTATATATATATATATAAGCAGCCATTAATTAATTGCTGTGAACCACATTGCTGGTTAATAATAATTCATGATTTTCATTAATTGTAAAATCGGATCTTGCTGTTTCAAAAAAAAAAAAAAAA
>MVGT01000078.1:512221-563463 GCA_002174775.1 Macleaya cordata | reverse complement strand
GCATTTGGGCAATAACACACCTGTCCAGGTGTAGGTAGAGTGTAAGAATATAATAGATAAAACTAGAGATAGAGAAGATGAAAAGATTAAACAACTTGATTGGTGCTGCCCAGGTTCGAACTGGGGACCTTCAGTGTGTAAGACTGACGTGATAACCGACTACACCACAGCACCAATTTGTTTATAAACCTTAAATTATTTTACAAACTCCTTGTTATAATAAACCATGAGATTTTACATTTTCTTTTGATTTTCATGTATCTATGTCTTAATAAATATTTAAACAAAAAAATTGCATTACTGTTTCTTGGTAAAAATTAAGATGCAAGAAAATTTTACTTACTTAAATTTTTAAATGATATTAGTTTTAACTCCATAACATCCTCCCAAATTTCTCTAAATTTTATTTATGCATATATTATTTGCAATCATATTTTTAATTTATACAAATATCGCAGCCAACGCATTACCCATAATAATACATATTATATGACTGCACTACCCCTACAAAACTAGTCAGGAGCTGTAAGAGGCTTGGGAGTCCGAATAATGGAAAAAAAATGTATTATAAGATTTGGAATGTCATGCTTTTTTTTCTTTTTTTTAAAAATAAAATTGGACTTAATTTAAAGATGAATCCCAATTCTTTATCCTGGGACTCAAATTCCCATTGTACGATACATCCATTAATAAATGAATCCATTGACATCAACATGTTAATGAAATTACAAAATCATCTGAAGTTGAAATCTTGAGTGAATTTTTTTTTTTCATCAAAATAGTTTGACAATACCTAGCATCCACGATCTATACCTAAAAAGAAAAGAGGTGGAATATTTACACCCAAATTCTTAGTGTTTTTTCAGAATCACGAGCGTGCACACTTTAGATGAAACTAATTTCTTGGTTGCAAGCACAAAGATAATTTAAAGTTTTTTATTTTTTTTATTTAATTTTTATTTTTGTATGTAATGATCATCTCGCTACCTAAGTCATTAAAACAAAAACATCATTCCAAAACTTTTTTACCTCGTAAAAGATGATTGAAAATTTGAAATACCATAGAGGTGTAAGAGAAGTGTAATAATAAGTTGTGTACTATGTAGATCATATTCGGATGACGGGAATGGAATTGCAAATCTAAAAAATGGGATTCCATTCCAGTGTTTGTTTGGTTTTTTAAACCTGAAATCATATTCATTAGGAGCGTGATTCCCAAAAAATGACTAAAATTAGGTGAATAGCAAACCCATGAGGGGAGATGGGTTTGTGATTCCCCGATCACACTCTCCAAGCAGAGCATAAGAGTGAAATTGTGAAATTTTAGTTAAAAAAGTAGCAAAAGATTCATCTAGAAGCTTTCTCATAAAGCCCACATGGAGATAAACTAAGAATTGATTTTGTGTGAAGATGATTTTTTCATCACTTTTTTTGTTTTTTTGAAGGAGACTAATGCTCAAGATACATTTATAAGAAGGCACACATACATCATGAAAGACGTGTGGGAAGTGCAAAGACACTGCTATAGTAACCGCCACAATAGGGCTATCATAACTGCCACCAAAGGACTATCTTATTAACTACATGAGAGGGGTGCACAACTAATGAGTCAAACACCCATGAACAATTATTTTTTTTTTCATCATTTAGATCATTGCGAGCCATATTCATGTCATTCTAATACATGTAACTAGTAACCCCTGCCTAGGTGGTAAAATTTTTATTGAAGATGATTTACATAAATCATTTTCACAAAAAAAAAAAAAAAAAAAAAAATCAATCTTAAATCATCTCCAAATCTCCCCAAAAATCTACCAAAAAAAATCACATTAAAAGAGGAACCTGAGATTTAGGGCTTACTGTTCCACGGACACAAAACGATACTTCTATAAGGTTCGATACTTTCTCTCTCTGTCCCAACTGGCTTTGGTTCGTTTTAGTTTCTTCTTACTTTCGTCGATTTGATTCTCGATCTCTCAAGCGATCTATACTGTTTGCTGGTTTTGTTTCAGTAGAAGAAAAAATGGCGTTGGCCTTCGATGAGTACGGGAGGCCGTTCATCATCCTCAGGGAGCAGGAACAGAAGAGTAGGTTAAGAGGTTTAGATGCTCAGAAGGCCAACATTTCTGCTGGAAGGGCCGTCGCTCGCATCCTTCGAACCTCCCTTGGTCCCAAGGGCATGGACAAGATGCTCCAGAGTCCCGACGGCGAAGTTACCATCAGTAAGTTTCTAACTTTCTTTATTGATCTTCATCGACTTGCCCTAATAGATCGATTGATCTCTCAGTTTAATTTTTCTTCATTGTTTTATGCTCGGTGCAGTTTGTTTATTGTTTTTTGACAATTCGATTACTTCAATATATTTGTTCAGTAAATTCTATATATGCATAGTCTTTATTTTGTGACCTGTTGGAAGATCAAAGGTGGAGTTTTCTGGGTGACAATGTAGGCTTTAACTCAGAAAACCTATTTTGGGACCTGCAAAATTTCTATATTCTAACCTAATTTCTACAGTTTTGCATTAGATAATAAGAAAGGTGAGGTTGGTTGGAGTGGAAGATAGAAACTTTATATGTTTACGTGCTCATCTTTCATGGTGCGCTCGGTGCTTCTCGTTATTGAATTTTAGTGTTATTGCGTGTAAGAATGTAATATTGCTGGTAAAATGGTCTTCCATTTTTGTTAGGGTGTTTGAACAAATCTCTGATTCTTCGACTGTTAACCTCCATTATTTGTTTTCTGCTGTCAGCGAATGATGGTGCAACAATCTTGGAGCAGATGGATGTTGACAATCAAATAGCAAAGCTGATGGTTGAATTATCCCAGAGTCAGGACTATGAAATTGGTGATGGAACCACAGGAGTTGTTGTTATGGCTGGTGCACTTCTGGAGCAAGCTGAGCGACTACTAGAGCGTGGTATTCATCCTATTCGCATTGCAGAGGGATATGAGATGGCTTCCAGGATAGCTGTTGAACATTTGGAGTCTATTTCTCAGAAGTTTGATTTTGGTTTGACTAACATAGAACCTTTGGTTCAGACTTGCATGACTACTCTATCCTCGAAAATGTAAGTTTGTTATCATGGTAAATATTATTGCCTTCAATTATTTTCTAGCATCTCTAGTGGCCAACGCTTGCATTTTGCATGTGCGCATACAATCCATAAAATATAGAGTAACTTTGTCTAAGATTGTTAGAGGAGCTGAACTCCCATCCTAAATGGTGGATTATAATCAGAGCTAGTCATTATTTTACAAAGATAACTGTGCCCTTTTAAAGATATACTTGATGTTTTTTTAGTTATGTTTTTTTAAAACAGATGTTTTCATACACACCATATAACAAATAGAATATCACTTCGTTTTATATAATAGTATAACTATTGTTTTGTCAAATTGGATACCAACTAAAACACGCAAGTACTTATTTTTTACTTGGATCAACGTATTCTGCTCATCATGAGAAAAACTATATTTTTGTTGCTGCCCCTTTACGTTGTCTTTGCATCGTATATCCTGTGAACGCCCTCTTTTATATGTTTTGACCTTCCTCGTTGTCATCCCTAACCAGTTGCTGTATTTAGTGACAACATGTGCATTTCATGGTAAAACATAAACAACTTTTTTGTAGTAAGAAAAAAAAAGTTCATTTCATGGTTATGCTTTTAAGTTGTCTATTTGCTGTGAATATGGAACATGACCTTTCAGCATTGTCTTGCAGTGTGAATCGATGCAAGCGCCCTTTAGCCGAGATTGCTGTTAAAGCGGTTCTTGCTGTTGCAGATTTAGAGAGGAAGGATGTAAACTTAGACCTGATCAAAGTAGAGGGAAAAGTAGGGGGCAAGTTGGAAGATACCGAGCTAATTTATGGAATCATTGTTGACAAGGATATGAGCCATCCACAGATGCCGAAAAGGATTGAAGATGCAAAGATCGCTATTTTGACTTGCCCATTTGAGCCACCGAAGCCCAAGACAAAGCATAAGGTTGATATTGACACTGTGGAGAAGTTCCAGACTTTACGTCAACAAGAGCAGAAATACTTTGATGATATGGTTCAAAAGTGCAAGGTAGGGGTTAAATTATCTTCTATAGAAAAAGTCCGTAGATAAAAAAAGAAAAAGAAAAGAATGATTACTTTTGGCATTAAATATTTGTCTGTCAAAGTGTATTGTTTGTGTCTCGTTGTTTTGTAATCACTACGATACATTTTTGCTTGAAGTAGTACAGAGACAAAACAAGCCATCTATAAATTCCTATAAAGTTGATGTTAGGGTTTAAGTGTTTTCAAGCATTAGGATAATGTTGCTGTTTTAAATGTTCAAATTCTTGCTTATCAAAAAAAAAAAAAAAATTGTTTAAATGCTTTCTAACTAATAAGAACCACAACTGTTATGCTTTTGTGGATTGAGTGAGGAGGTGAAGTAGGTCTTATTGGATACTTCACAACATATTCTTCTTAAAAATTTGCAGGATGTTGGTGCAACCCTGGTTATCTGCCAATGGGGGTTTGACGATGAAGCTAATCATTTATTAATGCACCGGAACTTGCCTGCTGTTAGATGGGTTGGTGGAGTAGAATTGGAGCTAATTGCAATAGCTACAGGTACTCAGCAAATCAGTGTTTTTTAAAACTGCACAGACTTTTGAAGCTGGCATATGAACCTATCTTCATATTAAGTGACTTACTAGTGGGCTGGCTTTCATTGTAGGTGGAAGGATTGTGCCAAGGTTCCAAGAGTTGACACCTGAAAAATTGGGGAAGGTATTGTTTTAAGTCTACTATACTTCTAGATGCTTCCCTACCAATTCTTTTTCACGGACCTTTTTTTCTTCGAAACTATACTTGGTTACAGATGTGCGAATATGATTGTTAATACACAGATTGATCTTTCTTATTCCATCCATTCAGGCTGGGTTAGTTAGAGAAAAATCATTTGGAACGACAAAAGATCGAATGCTGTACATCGAACAATGTGCAAATTCCAGGGCGGTAACTATATTTATTCGTGGTGGTAGGTTTATTCTGTTCTTTTTCATATTTCTGCCTATTTGATATCATGCATTCTTAACACTTCATTTGAGATTTTTGTTTTAGATGCTGTAATTTGTTCTTTAATTGGTAAGATGCTGTAAGTTGTATGACTACCAACCTATTTGGTTACCTAACATTGCCAGAGAATGTAATTAGTGTAAGGTTTTTAAGGCATAATGTTGAATTTGGAATTTCAATTGATACTCTCTGAGCATGTTCATGTACTTATACATGTTATCCATTTTTGGGAAACTATGCAAGGACTCGGCAATAGTTTTAGTGTCGAACTCGGGTATGAAATGTTTGATAGCTGACCCTACAAACCCAATGATTCTAAATGTCCATAAAATTTATTCCATGTGATGAATGATCTTTCCTTTTGGATGTATCTGTTACTTTCTTTCTTATGGGACTGTACGTTCATATTTTGGCCTTTAAAAAATACAATCTGTTTGATGTTTTGAAAAGAAGGTTTCAAATATTTTTTTTGATTGATTACCTGCATGCTTATGTTAGCGTATAATATCTCGTGTCCTTGTATTTACTTTTTATCTTTTTGAGAGAGAAAGAGAGCATGAGTTTTTCAATGTATATATATATAGTATTCATCTAGTAGTACTTCCATATTAGTGGTGCCTACAAATTAACGAGGCACCACTGATCATAACTGCCACTTAGACTTGGACACTAAGCCCTCGTTATATTTCTTTGCAGGGTTTACATGACAGTTTTAAACTTTAACTGTATATGCATTTTGGTAATACAGATTTTTTTAAATTTGCGAAAAATTTCCTGCTGTTTATACAATGTTTTGGCTTTTCATGATGTGTCAGGTAACAAAATGATGATAGAGGAGACAAAGCGCAGTATCCATGATGCTTTATGTGTGGCCAGGAATATAATTCGCAACAACTCTATAGTTTATGGTGGTGGTTCAGCTGAGATTTCTTGCTCAATTGCTGTAGAGGCAGCTTCTGATAGATATCCTGGTGTCGAGCAGGTACATCAACTTTTCTGATGCTTTTACTTTATGGCCTTTTCGAGTAATGGTGTATTTCAAACAGCTTGCTATTTGTTTGCTTGCAGTATGCCATCAGGGGATTTGCTGATGCTTTAGATTCTATCCCCATGGCGCTGGCGGAGAACAGTGGGCTCCAGCCCATTGAAACACTATCTGCTGTCAAATCTCAGCAAATCAAGGTAAAAAAGATGTGATGGCCATACTTGAAGCCTCCTCTACTAGTCACTAGTGTAAATAGATTCTTATTTCTTCATAATCAAACACGTCTAAGCATTGTGGATGTTATGTGCAGGAGAACAACACATGTTGTGGGATTGACTGCAATGATGTTGGGACAAATGACATGCGTGAACAGAACGTATTTGAGACTCTCATTGGAAAGCAGCAACAAATAATGCTGGCCACCCAAGTCGTCAAGATGATCCTCAAGATTGATGATGTAATCAGCCCTTCAAATTACTAATTGATCAGGTAGCTATCTCGGTTCCAATTCACAATTTTGCTTTGCACGAAAAACATCAGCTGGATTTATGTCCATCTTGTATAGCTTCATACTCTTGGGCTGAGTTTGAAGACCTGTGTGTTGTGTTTGCTCTTTTATGTTATTGCCTCCATTGATGAGGGTGCCTGTTACTTTAAGTATCCTGAATTATATGGTTTTATAGCATGCCTACTTTGGTGTTTAACAGACCATTGTGAAGACTTTGTAAGTTAAGCGTCTCTTGGACTGTGTCTGGCTATGTAACCTTTTCTTAGTAGGCAAAATTTTGTGTGTTCAAATCAGAGATCTGCTTAGACATTTAAATGCTTAATTATCACTTATAAGGTGGTTTCCTCCTATTCAGGATATTCTTAGTCTGATTTTCATAAATGGGTCTTTGGAGGTGCCTTTGGAGCTTGTTTGTGTGAGATCATCTTTGAAGCATTAAATGGATGGCCAGGATTTTTTTTTCTTATAATCTGCAATTCATGTCTGATCAGGGATCACATTAAAAGTTACAGAATTGGCTGGTTTTCTGTGAAATATCTCATCAATCATGGGTGGATAACAAGAGGGTTAAGTGATTGGTATCAAATTTGAAGTACACATGTCTTTAGTTTAGTGTTTCTTTTAATTCTCATTTTGATTACCAAGTAGCAAATATGTGGGAAGGTGGGTGGTGTTCTATACAGCTGTTATGCATGAATAGATACTTTATTTCATGTTAAAAACAAACGATTGGCAGGTCCCGAAAGTAGTTGACAATGAAATCGTTTGTTTGATTGTGGATGTCAGTTAATCTTGAAAAAGGAAAGATACTGGAAAAAAACAGAGTTTGTAGATTCAATGTTACTATTCTGAAAATGTAATGCTAAATTGTTTGGCCAAATCTGTTATAATGATAATGAAAGGGAACATTTTGGTCTGAAGCCAAACTTCATTTTAATACTAATTGCATTAGGGATAGGGCCTTTTTTAAGTTCTATGACAAATGATATAACACCAAGAAAACTTTATTAGTACTTTTTGTCCTCGCTATTTTCTTTACTGTTTTTGCCCTTCTATTCTACAACAGAACTGTTTGTTCTAGTTAAAAGTTTTAAGCAACGGTTGAAACTCTTCTTTTCTTCATGAAAAAGAAAAATACTCATCTTTTGGAATTGGAGAAAATTGGGGCAGTGAAACCAGATAGGGTTTGTTTTTGTTTTAGTAAAAGCAAGTGGTGGTTATTGTGGGGTGCCTTCACAGATTAGTAGGCTAAATTTGATGGGATTCATTCCATCTTATCACTTTGAGTTGAATACCTAATTTGCACAAACACATTTCAGACATATAGGAATGGGGTGGGGTAGGGCTTGAGAGGAGTTGCACTTAGTACATTGTGATTTTTTGATGTGTTAAGCAAAGAGACAAAAGACGTCCTCTTCTCTCCATTGTACTACTAATTTTTTGGAATCTCACGTTAAATAAGAGCAGAAAGCAAGGGTGCTTTGCACCCATTCCAGCTTCTGTTTTTTGTTTAGTGGTAAATTATTGATGCTTTCTTCTTTTTATCACTGTACGCACCCACCATTTGTATTTCATAGATTAACAGTACTACTTCCCAAACTACATAAGCTTCCTTACCTTCTCTTCTGTTTCATTCTTCATTATTTGTACTTGTACAATTTTGCTGTCTTGAGTTACCTTCAGTCTCCATTTCACACCTGATGAGTCAAAATAGGTTTTTGCCGACCTGGACATGTTTAGAGTCTCACTATTAACTATGGGCTTGACTCTGGTTGACGTGGGGATCAGAGTCCATGTTGTAGTAATTTGGAATCCGAACTGCCCTAGTGTCGGTGCATGAAAATCCAAATCCCAGGATCATGATTAATGAATTACATTTTGTCCTACCATAACTGTTAGTCTCTAGTCATGTAAAATCCCAATCTCTCTAGTTATTGTTCACATGGCAATAAAGTCTTTGAAAATGTTAGGGTTTTCAATTCAACTCTCTCATCATTATTCCAACTTGAGTTAGAAATTTCTTTTTTCTTTTTTTTTTTTCTTTTTTCTTTTCGTTTTTTTTAATAACTCGGAGAAGGTTTGAAGCCCTCATTATGTCAAATTCTGATGCTTCATCCGATTGATCGAGTTAGTAAAAATGTTTCAGTCACCCTGTAACCTTGGAAACCTTAACTTGGTTGATGCAGATTGCAGTGCCCAAGTCCCGGGTGCCTATGTTCGTAGGCACATGCCATGTGATATACATCATGTCGTCATCAAAGTTTGCTATTTCACAAGTTAAACCCAAAACTGGGGATTATGTTTCCACCTATATTTAGTCATTTTCGAAATCTTTTGTTTACTCAGATAAGCATTAATCGCTGCCACGTGGTAGGGTTCCACACTATAGGACTTAAAAATCCTATTTCAATTATGGCTTTTCCTTCCAAATAGAATCTGTGAGGGTCTAAAACCATAAAACCAGTGGTGGATGGTGAGCCATCAGAAGTTATACACATAACCAATTAGCTTAGTTAATAGTGGCTGTAAATTCAACCTTACAAAAAGCAGAGTTAGAATCTATTTGTTATTCCTCTAGGGTTCATCGCAGGACGCATGGGTTCTAGTAGGTCTTGTCTGAATTGGAGGAAGGGGGTTTTGTGGTGCATCCCTTAACCCTGTTAAATGTGCCAAAAAGTACAATTTGGGTAGTGGATTTCTTATAGAGTGTACATTTGGGATGGGTCAATTTGGTTCACATAATGAGGGTTGGGTGTGGTGTGATCGAGCTGAAGCAATTGGAATTGAATTGTGTGGGGAGGGAGACAAGAGCCCTTTAATGAAGCTGACTTAAGAGGCCATGGTTGTGAGTATGGTAGGGGGGAATGAGGATAACACATCTCAAGCAATAAATAATGGTGGAGTCTTGATGTTTCAATATACTCTCCAGTTTTAATTTTTGTCAAAAAAATGTAGCCCGTAAATTTTGACCACAAAATCATTATTATTCTTCCAACTAATTCCGTAACTTATTGGTTGGTCCCCCATGTGCTCCTCCTCTTCTTCCTCCTCCTCCTCTATCACCCCCCTTTGTCCCATCAAACCTACCCTCCTACTACCCCTATCCATATTGCACACTTAGAGGGCCCAAGCTGGGAAAAAAAGAAGAAAGAAGAAAGAAGAAGAAGAGAGCATTGTTTTAAAAGTCGGCATTCATTTCATTGTCATATATGTTTTAAAAATTTGCATGTACGTACTGGCTAACATAATTAGTATTGTCTGTTGTTAATTATTGACAACTTAATTAGTTTGAGTTCATTTTTTGTTAGCATCAAATTTCTAGTCTCACAAAAAAAAAATAGACTCGCTTCTTCGGAAAAAACATAAAAGAAAAAAAACAGAATCGGTTTTATCTTTTGTGAGGCGTATGTAATAAAGCTTAAAAAAACTTAGGCTACCATTTATTTAAAAAAAATGTCTTTTAAAAATAAATAAAATATTTTACTAATAAACATTTTAATTGAAAAAAAAAAATAATCATTTTTCCCTTGTCTACAGAAAAACCCTACCTTCACTAAAACACATGTATCGTTTACTTAGTCGTCCTTTATATATAACCACATGTACATAATGCATGTCATGTGCAATCCATTATTGGAATTTAGACACATTCACCAAAACACATACATGCTCAATCCAATGGCATATATAGTACAGTACTCTTGATGAATCTAAATACTAATATCATGGACCCTTGTGCCACGTGGAGTCCCAACGGACCTTGATATAATCATATGGATGTTGTACAAATTGTCATTCAGTAGTCCTTTATGTGACCCAGCTATCATATACTCCGTTTAAGTCAAAGTATATATTGGAGCACATAATCTTTCTTTTTCTAGTCAAAGAATGGATCATTTTCTTTTTTAATTTTTTTTACAGTCTTCAAGAAATTTTAGAGGGTCGAAAAAGTCGTGCATGTTTTTTAATGAGGGTATATAAGGCGTGGAACCCTTCTTCTTTTCCTTGCTTTTCAAACAATATTTAACATATTAAATCTCATCCTAATTAAGCTAATCAGTTCTCTCTCTCTCTCTCTCTCTCTCTCTTGTCTTGATGTACTACGTTTTGGTTGTCTTTTGATGGCACACTTTGTCTTGTATATATGTACACCAGTATCTAGAGAGAGAAAGTAGAGAGAGAGAGAGAGAGAGAAAGTAGAGATTTGATGTATGAACTATATATGAAGCCAGCCAAATACATAAGAGAGCTCAATCTATCAACACTTCTGCACTTGTTTACTCTATTTCATTTCTTTTTAGAGGATTCTTAATTAAAAGAACCCTTACAGTGATTGTTCCTCAGAGTTAACATGCCGAGGTTGTAATCATAAGAAGGCAAAGAAACAAAAAAAAAAACTAGCTTGAGTTTAAAACCCTAATTAACTGCTTCTGATCAAATGCACAATATCCCATAACACACCCACACCATATCCTCCTTCCTCTTCTGATTTCTTCTTTTCCTTCATGACTTTACTTTTTTTTTATTTTCAGCTTTAAGTGCAGGTGGTGAACAATTCAAACCAAATTCATCATCTCACACTTCCTAATTAATTAGCATTAATTGTCACTCTCTTTATATTAAGTATATAAGTAATCTTGATTATCAGCAACGCGAGCCCTTCTTGCAGTTGAGTGCACCGGCGGACGTTGTTATGGAACCCACAAGAGAAGACGGCCGCGCACCCAAGCTAGAAGCCCTAGCGTAGCTGGACGATGCACCCGCTCCGGATGGCGTAAAAAATGCCCCATTCAACAATAGATCTCCTTCGGATCTCCAATTCCAATTCTTCCATTCACTAGCTGGTGCATCCTCATGTTTGGTTACCTGCACCATCATATCAATCAATTATTAAAGCTTAAAAAGATTTTAACAAAACAAAAACAAAAACAGTAGTACCAATTTACTGCTCTCCTCTCATTTTTGAGAGGGTGTTTTAGTCATTTTACAATGAGTAAATTGCCTCCCTACAGTTATTTGGTAGTTGCCCTTGCCCTTACCTATTTTATAAACATTACCCATTTCTTTTTATGTAAAATATTTTATTTTTTAAAGAACATAAAAAAAAAGGTTAAATTTTTTAAAAAATGCACATACTTCTCACTAATTAATAATAAAATGAAATATAATTATTAGCAATTATATATTAATTAGTCTACCTCTTTGCTATCCTGAATATCTGGTGCAAGAAATCTATTTCCTTGACTGTTGATGGTGGGTGCAGCACTTCCACCAATGGCATACATTTCCCAATGGGTGTAGTCATTGTTCACCACATGAAAGTATCCATGTCTACATCTGCAAGTGTGAAGAAGAACATATACTAAACAATTAATTAATTGACAAAGATTAATTCATCACTAATTATTTTGTTAATATATATTTAACCCAAAATCTTAACTAACCCATCTAATTCTTATTCGTCGCGTGAAATTAACAATATTACCCTTTCTTTAAAAAATTCCTTATAAAAACATAGAGATTATAATGTAATAAAAATTACTACATGGGTACTAGATTTATGCATCCTTCAATAATCACACAAATACATAATATATGTATATAGTCCACTAATAAGTAAATAATAAAAAGAGATCAAAAGGAAGGGTAAGGGTAGTAATTTTTACCTTGGCATTCTTTGTACAAGTCCCTCTCCAAAGTGGTTAAAAGCAATGGTGACTTGCATATTTTTGTCTTGAGTGTAAGAATCACTGTGCCCTAAAAGCATGACCTTATCATGGTGGGTCATGTAATTATTCGAAATGGTAATTGCAGTTGATCCATGGATGGCATCAATGAGTCCATCACGGCAGTTAGATAGAGAACAATGGTCCACCCAAACATGACTCCCACCAAAAATTGAGACACCATCACCATCTGAGAGCGTCCTCCATCCAAAATGATGAGGAGAGTCTCTCACATTTGTATTCCCACCTTGTTTACAGTCATGAATATTTAACCCATGTATGATTATATTCGTAACAAACTGTACAGTAATGCATGGCCCACCAGCTATATGAACGCTCGCACCTCGACCGTCGATCGTCTTAAACGAATTCATAATCAGTTCTTCCTTCAATTTAATTACCATATCACGAGCAAAAATGATCCATAAAGGTTCATCTTGTATAACAGCATATCTAAGAGTGCCTGGTTTAGGGTTCACAACGTCGTAGTCACCAGAGTCGGTGACCACGTAAATGCGACCGTCTCGACCGCCTATAGCTTGTTTACCGAACCCAATTGCGCAATCGGCTAACCGTTGGCGGTTCTTTTCCCAATTTGGGTCACACCGCCAACAGTCATCGATTGGATTTCCGGTTCCACAAGAGAGATAGCCCAAATTTCTTCTTGATTCATTGATGCTCCTGAAGACCAAAAAAAAATGTATATACTTAAAAACACATTACATATTAAAAGCTACAAAACTAACTACCAAAAAAAATTAGGTAAAGTAATAACCTAGCTAGCTAGTACAGTTACAAGAAGTACAATGTAGGGAAGAGATGTCATGTTGATGAACATCAATGGTTAAATTTACCTGTGTACTTCCTGTACTACAAGTTCAGGATCTTGAACTGCAGATGAGGAAATTAGGGTTGGCATGAGGATAGAGAAGAAGAAGAGGAAGAGGAGAGAGAGTGAAAGAGGAGTAGCCATTTCTTGTTTTGGAAAACAAAGAAATGGATAGTATTCAGAAGAGATGAGGAGAGAGGATTTTTTTTTTTTTTGTGTGTGTGGGTGTGTGAGAGAAATGAGAAATGGAGAAGGGGATTATAAAGGAATAAAGCCGGGAGAAAAGGCGTGATTAAACTAAACATGTAGGGCCCAATTACTACGTGATTTCCGGTTTTACAGGATTCGATTTCAAATTTTTCGTTTGTAATTTTTTTTTTGGGTCTTTTTAAGCAAGCAAAGTCTAGCAGTAGCTACAGTGCTACTCCCCCTGGTTTGCTTTTAATTCAAGCCATCCAAGCCCCTCTCTCTCTCTCTCACTTTCTCTCTCTAGAATTGCTTACATGTCTTCATAATTAGCAAAGTGGGCCAACTTGATTATCAAAAGGAAACCCTAATTTGGAGGGGAGAAATCTATATTCATAGCTGGATAGACAGATTCTTACTTACCTTAACCCATATGATTCCCTGCTGGATGGTTTGTTTGATTGATTGAACTTATTCTCTATAGAAGAGGTGTCAAATAGAATAGGTTCCTGACATCCTGTTTATCCGAGAAAACGTCTGTCTTTCTGTATAGCAACTGATTATTCCGATTTCGCGTGTTTTGGTGTCGTAGAGAAAAAGAACCGAACCAAATTGAAATGGAACTGGTTACAAGAGGTAAGGGCCCGTTTGGTTCGCGATTGAAAAACATGTTTTTAAAAACTAATTTACACCTAAACTAATATGCATTTTGTACTACATCCAAAACTGTTTTAGGATTTACAATAAAATCATGTATGATTTTACAAAACAAAAAAATGTTGTTTTCTTTGTTTTCAATGAAATAATTTAGGATTTTATAGTAAAGTCAAAAAAATAGTTTTAGATGTGATACAAAATGTAGTTAATGTAGGTTTAAATTAGTTTTTGAAAACAAGTTTTCCAATCGCGAACCAAACGGGCCCTAAATGTTCCGTGTTTCCTTGTTTCATATTTTCTTTCAAAATAGATGTTAAACTTCCCACAACTGATTGCAACCAGAAACTTAAATTTTTTTTTATTGGTTCCGGTATATAACGCTATATTGAACCAGAACCGAGTAATGCTATACGTACTAGATTTAAGGGCTCAAATTTGAGAACCGACTGATGTGTCGTCCTTGTGGCCATTTTTTTTTTTCTGAACCTGGTGGCCAATTCATGAGTCTTAAAAAATACACATGCTAACCCTTTTAAATTCATCTGTGAATTTCACTTATAAAAGTTAAATGTTGACGTAGAAATAATTAAATTAAAAAAAAAATTAAGAAAATTTTATAATCACTTTGTGATTATCAATTACTAAAATTATCTGTTGATATTGAACTAATTAAATTTAAAGAAATAAGAATGAATAGGATTCTCATTTCTCGTTCACTTTTTAAATTTAATTGGTTTTACATTGACGAGTTAGTTTGACGGGTGAAAATTAACAGATAAGTGTATAAGCGCTCGAGAAAATGAAAAGTAAGAATCCCACCATATTTACTTTACTTTCTCTTTAAATTTAATTTTAATTGATGCACATAAATTAGTGGTGGAGTAATTTAATTAAGGAGAACAAATCTGCACTAAAATTAAGTCCGAAATATGTTAATAATTAAGACTACAACACCGACACTTAATTTTAACTTTTTGTCGGTCATATTGTTTGCTTGCTTTCTATCGTTTTCTCTGTATTACTTTAAGAAATCAAAATGTGTAACTTCTACGCTAACATTTAGTTAAGTCCGTTATAACAGTTTCGTTTGAAATTTCTGTTGTTCTTTATGAATAACTATATTTAATATGTACCCCTAATTTTATTATCTTTCTTTCTTTCGTGTGGGGACGGCCCTACATTCTCTTTCTTTTGACTTGTGTGTTTGTGGGATGATCCCGAATTTAATAGCTTAAAAAGATAAATGAACAATCGAATTTCATGAGATATAATAATCCATTACTTTCGTCCTTTTTTGGCATCAATTTCTGGAGGTGGATGGAATCCATGTTTTCTCTATAGCAGCCCATGTGTTTATTTAATAAAATATTATTATTATTTAATTACCTAATTATTTTAATTATTATTATTATTTTTTTAATAATTAAATTATCGCTTAGTTACAAGTACAAATAAAGCGGACTAAAAACATGATATATAAATGATATGTCATATTAGGCATAAGAAACCATTAACAGCAAAGAGATAACAGAATCGCCAAATTGTAAGCACTGCAAGATCACCGTATAACACGTGGTTTGTCAATCATTAATTTGTTGATCAATTTTGTCTTAATAACATTATTAGTAATTAAGAGTGAGTTCAGTGGGATCATCAGATCCATTGATTTGAGGTTTGGGGGCTCTAACGTACCCTTCAAATCCATATACCCATCTCTCAATCCCTTAATTTGTGGATCAGTTAACAATACAAATTATTTAGAATAGTCCTGCATAGAAAAATGAAAGCCTTGCAACTCCATTACTAATGGGCCTCTACACTCATTGTCAATTGTTTTTAAATTGGATGCCCACAAATTTAATATGGTATTGTAGCATGTGACATGTGATAGTTCTAAAGGTCATACGTGCACCATGTCACCTACACATAAAGGGGCGCGTTGAGATTATTGAGAATAGTCCCACATCAAAAAATAAAAGCATTACAATCTAATATATATTAATATATAAAGATGATGGGCGCCTCTATTCATTACCAATTAATTTTGAGTCGAATACCCATATTACGAATAACAAACAACTCGAAGGATTGTACTCCCGTTTGATAACCGTCAACGAATATAATTTTGAACATAAACCCAACTAGCAATAATAGATGTCGTTTTATTTAATTTTATCTTTTAATATAAATAGTTTTGAATATAAATCCAACTAAATTAATCCTCATTTTAAACACAAATCCCACTAGCAATAACATCCCTTATACCACCAGTTCTTAGATTTAAACCCTCAAATTTAACTCCCTCTCCACTGAACGTGCTAATAACAGGAAACCTATTATACATAGGATTAAACTCATAACCTTCTCTAAACAAAATATACAGTAAAATTGCAAATACTTGATTGATGAATATATTCTATATATGCATGTACCCTAATCTTCGGATTCAACAGAGTCCATGTTAAATTTTTTTATTTTTATTTTTTCCTGGGTACAGCTAAGAAAGTATAAATGTTTTACAAATATATTCTAATTAATCGTGCTCTTGGTTTTGGACTGATTGTACAATGGGTATACTGATCAATATATGAAAAATGAAGATCCAATCTGATTAATACATATATATAGTTTTAAGATGTTGATCCAATCCATTGACAGGGTATACCAGGTACACAGTAACTTACTCGTGATCATCTTGTGTACCCGCCCGCCCTAATGTCACGTGTCCATTATTCACTTCTAATAAGACTCCATAAATAAACAGATCAGCCATTTTTTTTTCTTTTTTCCTTTATAAAACAGCTAATTGGATACCTGGAAGCGCAAACCGCGCCGGGAGTTCCTTGCCAAACGAAGAAAATTAAAGATCATATTTATTTATTTATATATACAGCCATGGAAGCTGAGGTGGTAGAAATTAGAGAGCGACTTGAGGACGATAAAACCGACAGATAACCCGTGGCCGCAGTTGAAGCAAGCAAAGCAAGAATATAAATTATATATATACATATATATATAGATATATATTCTTTATAGCTAGTTAGTAACGGTTGAATTTGCTGACTTGGGTTTGATGGAGCTAGTACGACTACGGCTGCTTCTGCTGCTTATAATTGGATTGGATATATGAAGGGGCCACGTTCCAGCATGTGAGGTTTGTTCCCTCTTTAGAAAAAAAAAAAAAAAAAGATTACTTGTGGGACCCACTTTGTTTCGTCTGATTTATGGCCGATTTTAGCCGTTGATTCAGGGTTTTTCTTTTGCCATAGATTTCCAACGAATGTGTTGAGAGACCTAGAGAGAGAGAGAGAGAGAGAGAGAGAGAGAGAGAGAGAGAGAGAGAGAGAGAGAGAGAGTGTGTGTGTGTGATGATTTTTAGATATATTAAGCGATTTGGACCTGCAATGTAGCTAACGTGAGGGTCGCAATACATGGGAGGAGGACTGACGAGGGAAGGAGGAGTCCCCAGTTAAAAGGGCACTGAATGTGGGTTGGGGTCGTTTTCCTGGCTGATAGGATAATGAGTGATGGTTACTTCCCAACCTCCCCAATTTCCTGACACGTGGTGCACAATGAACCACTCCACTTTTCAATCCCCAACCTTCTTGTACTTGGGCCTTAATTGTGCTATATATATACACTTACATATCTAAAATTCTTATGTACACGGTGTATATATATATAGAGTCCGGATCAGAGTACAGTGTTATTTGTACATTTTATATGTACAGTGGCATGTGGGGCCCACATGCCATTGATCTAAGGGCTGATATATTTTGTTAATGTTCTTTTCACCTTGTAGATCATCCTCACCAAAAATTAAATCATTCTAAAACTGCTAGTCCAATTAAAAATTGGCTCTTTTTCTCATCGTTCATTGTTCACCGTTAATTTTTAATCAACTTTCCATCAATTTTTGATGAGGTTAAAAATTTTAGAATGATATGATTTTTGGTAAGGATGTTGTACTCATCTTGTAGATCATTCTTACAAAATATTAGCCATTGGTTCATCACTATGTGGGCCCCACAATCAATGTAAAAATAACGATGTACAAATAAGGCTGTACACGGATCCATTCTCATATATATATATATATATATATACTTTTAGGGTTGGATCCGTGGGACATAACTCACGAGGTTTTGAATTTTGACATAGGGTTTTATAAACTTCTTTTAATTACCAATGTGTGACTTAATTCGCAACAAATTAGGATTAGAGGCGATTGACCTTATTAATTAAGGTTGATAGATGGGACAATAATGCTCAATCGTAATCCTAATATTCCTAATTGATTTTTAAACAAGTAAGCTTTTGCAATTCTAACCCGAGTATTCAAGGTTCTCTATCTCTAACTTTTACTAATTTAGCCTTATATACAAAAGTTGACTATTATTCTCATCGTTTATTTTTCACTATTAATTTTTAATTAATTTTCGATCAATTTCTGATAATGCTAGAAGTTTTAGAATGGACTGATGATTTTTAGTAAAGATGATTTACATAGTGAGGAAAAATACTCACAAAACTCAGCCTGTAGATAAATCTCATGTGAGCCCCACATGAGTCAGATAACCTGTACATATAAGATTATATGCCGATTCATTCTCTTTTATATATACTGAAAGTTCGAATCAATCCCTGTTTGAAAGTTACGGCTGAAAATTCAATGGTAAAATGGAGGATATGAAATTCCATCCTCTAGATGGATGAAGGGGTTACAAATTAATTTTTAGAAGGATACAATTTTTTATAAAGATGTTCTATATGGTGAGGTCGGGATGATGTGTTCACCCAAAATTAATTAACTTTTAGATCATCTCTATACATTTGGGTCATTAGCCTATAGATGACCAGGGCGAGTCCAACTAGATTACTCAATTATTTTTTATGAATAATACCATCTGAATCAATTTGCATGATCGATTAATGATACATGCTAGCATGAGGACCAAAAAACTAGCAAGTTGTAACAGTGATTAATGTCCAAAGTATATTGATGAGCAATGTACAAAGTATATAAACCAGTAGGCAGTAGCTATATATATATGTTCTACATGCTAATACTATATTGTGAAGGAGACCTAGCTACAACTCGACTTAATTCCTTACTTTCAGCTGCTTCCTTTTAACATATATAGTGTTTGTATACGTGTATATATGTATGCATGAATGTGCATGCATTATATGCATGCGGGTTAGGAGAACATGAGAGGGATGCATGGGGTTGTCTCATGTCTGTGGGAAGGGTGTGAGTGGGTGGCCCACCTGATCGAGCTTAGCTCCACAAATCATAAAAACAAGTAAAGTTTAATCTGATCCAGAATCAAGAAATATAATTGAGGAATACAGAGTGATGGATAGTGATGCCCTAGCAACCGGGTATGACTTGTCAACATACATCCTGCTTTCCTCTTCTCCCTTTCAACCACATACATGATAACAAGTGGCCGGGCATTCAATCCATTGATACATATTTATTTATATAGCTTGTGTGTTTGTCCATGCATCATACATACACTGCCCTGCTTCTTTTTCTTTCTTTTTTTTTTTTGTTTGTTTTTGTTTCTGTGCCAATGAATAATTTAACATAAAAATGCATCATCTTCAGTACCATATATGTATGCCCTTAATTAGTCTTAAGGGGAAACTAATTAATATTACTGTTTTTTATGTTAATTAAATCTAATTAAGTTAGCCATAATTTTAGGAGATCTAAATGTGTTGTTAATATATTTTCACAAATAAAAATGTCAACATATACGGCTTTCTTTTGACCATGATGTTTTAATCTGTTGTTAAAATTAGTAGCCATGCATTAATTGGCTCTAGCTAGCAGCTAGCTAGCTAACTACTGTGGAACATGCTGGGTTTGAATTAGAGACATGTGAAGGTAGAAGAGTAAGAATTAACAAGAAGTGGCTCGTGCATATCTTGCATGCATGCATGGGTTGTTACAATAGGATGCGTGTTAATTATACGCTTGTCTTTAATTGTTAAATTTATTTTCACTCAATAGAAGAGTTAAAATAAGTATATATGGGCTAGCTAGTAAGCACGAACATATATATATATATATAGTGTAGAGTTTTTGGCAACCCCCCTTGGAATGCAATTGCTAATTTATGAAGTTGCTATTTTTTGAGTCCTTCTTAGACTAAGATTCCTATTTCATGGATACCTCTTGTAAACCTATAAATAGGGAGGTCCTAGATAGGTTAGAGGTGTGCTAAAGAGTGTCATTAGGTCAATGTAAAGGTGTTGGAGTTCCTAAGGTTCAAGAAGAGGTAAACTTAGGGTTTTGGTCTTCTTGTGTAGTGAGGAATCCAAAAGTGTGAGAGACTTGTTGAGAGATAGAAAGGGTTTTTGAGGATCTAGGGTTTGAGGGTTTCTTCATGGGGGTTGGGGCCCCTTCCCTAACCCAAGTTTCTAGTATTCTCCATGTGTTCTCTCTTCTGTTTCTTTGTATAACCATGGAGATAGACTTTCAAGGTTGAAGATGATGTGAGTATGCTGTTGGGAGTAGTTTAGAGAGTCGATCTCTAATGGATTCTCGTTGGTGTTCTCCGGTAAGTCTTGTAATATCCTTGATGTATGTTTATCTGATTGGTTGAGTAAGAAGCATTGTAATATGTTCTTAATAATAGTAGAAGTTTCTCCGGTGCGCCAATTTGGCCGTGGATGTAGCCCGTGAGGGTGAACCACGTATATCTTGTGTTATGGTTGATGCTTGTTTTTATCTTTGTCATTATATTTTCTTGTTGATTCATCGTTATTAAGTCTCAAGATCCTTAAGCCTGTTCCTCTGTGCGTCGGGGATGTGTTATTGGTATGACGAAATTCCTAACAAACTGGTATCAGAGCTGTGGTTCGACCTGAAAAATCGTGTAGTTTGTTGTATCATAACAAACGGGTGTGGCAGGTTCGATTTGGAGAGCTGTGAAGTTGGCTGTTTGGATTTGATTCATAATAAGTTGAATGGTAAAGAACGAGAGTTTCGTTTGGGTGGAGGATATATGAAGATAATGTTTTGATCTGTTTAACACAAGTAAGTGGTTTGTGGTGTGATTCACAAATTGGGGTGGTTCAACTTGAAGATAGGTGTAGAAATAAATTTTTCATTGGGCTCTTGTTAAGTTTTGGAGCGGGATGGAGTGTTCTACGCAGATATTGGAAGATGGGTGTAGAAAGAAAGTCTTCATTGGGTTCCTGTTAAGTTGGAGCGGAATGAAGTGTTCTACGTAGTTCTTGAAGTGTGGGTAGCCGTACACTATAAAGAAAGAGTTACAAAGATGAGATGGTGATTCTCATGTGTTAGGGGCGGTCCAGCAAAGCTCCGAAGGTATGCACGAGATGTTTTGAGATTTTTTTAAATCTATTTATTATTCTTGATGGCTTGCGTGGGTTGTTTCAAGGATGAGCCCGATCTCGTTTACATAGACTACGTTACTTTGGGCGGTGTTATACGATACATATTAATAAGCAAGTATGTTGGGTGTGATGGTGGTAAGTTTGTCGGATTGGCGATGGCTTGTTGAATTGCTTATAGGTAAGCCTGTTAATCGTATTTGTGGGTTTGATGGAGATATTCAAACACACGGTAATCTTGACATGTGCTGGAGGTTTTAGCTTGCCTTGATTAGGTGGAGCTGGTGATGTTTCTTTTGGACGGTTCTCTTGGTGATCAATGTGGGAATCTTGCGCGAGGATTCAGTTGATGGTGTATTTGAAGCTTTCAAGTTGCAGTAGTGAGACGGTGTAGTTTCACATGTGTTCTTCAAGGTTGAAGATGGTGGCAGACTTTGATGGTGCTTTAAAATCATCGTATTTTGATCGAGGAGATAGTTCTAAAAGGTATAAAGGTGGTTTACCAAAAAGGTGGAGATTTGTAGAGTTTTTGGCAACCCTCCTTGGAATGCAATTGCTAATTTATAAAGTTGCTATTTTTTGAGTTCTTCTTGGACTAAGATTCCTATTTCATGGATACCTCTTGTAAACCTATAAATAGGGAGGTCCGAGATAGGTTAGAGGTGTGCTAAAGAGTGCCATTACGCCAATGTAAAGGTGTTGGAGTTCCTAAGGTTCAAGAAGAGGTAAACCTAGGGTTTTGGTCTTCTTGTGTAGTGAGGAATCCAAAAGTATGAGAGACTTGTTGAGAGAGAGAAAGGGTTTATGAGGATCTAGGGTTTGAGGGTTTCTTCATGGGGGTTGGGGCCCCTGCCCTAACCCAAGTTTCTAGTATTCTCCATGTGTTCTCTCTTCTGTTACTATGTATAACCATTGAGATAGACTTTCAAGGTTGAAGATGATGTGAGTATGCAGTTGGGAGTAGTTCAAAGAGTCGATCTCTAATGGATTCTCGTTGGTGTTCTCCGGTAAGTCTTGTAACATCCTTGATGTATGTTTATTTTGTTGGTTGAGTAAGAAGCATTGTAATATGTTCTTAATAATAGTGGAAGTTTCTCCGGTGCGCCGATTTGGTCGTGGATGTAGCCCGTGAGGGTGAACCACGTATATCTTGTGTTGTGGTTGATGCTTGTTTTTATCTTTGTCATTATATTTTCTTGTTGATTCATTGTTATTAAGTCTCAAGATCCTTAAGCATGTTCCGCTGTGCGTCGGGGATGTGTCATTGGTATGACGAAGTTCCTAACATATAGGATATAGACACGATGTGACACAAACATAACATCGATACACCAAATCTAAAACCAATAATATGTCATAAATATGATGAGGATAACATAAATTTATATACATATTAGTACATTAATTTCCAATTCATTTCATAGATGAAATCTCTTAAAAGCCTCTAAAAATCCTTGTGCCAAAGGGATGTCAACAAGAAGGAAATAGAGAACTAGAGAAAGGTTTTTTTATTTTTATTTTGTAGAACTAGAGAAAGGTGGAAGACATGGATGTGCCATGCTCAATCTATGTCAAAAATGTATTTGCAACAAAAATCACGTGGAATATATAGATATATAGTGTCCATGTCATGTGTATGTACTCTGTCTTTATGGCCGTGGAAGATTTTGTGTGAATGATTTCTTCATTATGATGTAGATCAAAATCAACCTTTAAATCATCTCCATATATATGTCCAATCAATTAGTGTAAAGAAAGTGTAAGAATAAGCGGAAGGTTAATTAGAACAAACCCAGCATAAGGAGTCCATGCAAAACCATCGTACAAATTAACATAAGTGGGGCCACCACCCCACCACCACCATCATTGTCGTCCACTACCACCATGCACCACCACTGGCTGCTAGTACCACGTAACCACGTACATGAGCTAGCTGCTAGCATGAGATCGATCGATCATCTCCATCTCTAAATAATTATCATCAACAAATTGAGATTCGTTTGATAGAGTAAATAAAACAAATTTAGATTCGTTTATTTCAACATCAGGTAAAAAAAGAAAGGGATAATACTAGCCTCACAGCATCTCCTACAAAATTCTCTACATAAGATGACAATCCACACGAGCACAAATCATCTCTAGATGGACGCATATTACGAGGGTTTGGAGGACTCATACACCACCGTTAGATCGCGTTCTGTAGGAATTTATTTGCTGTAAGTCAGGAATTATCCAAAAAAAATTAAAATAAAGAGGCGCGATGAGATTCATCTATGGTGTAAGACTGTAGAATTAATGAGCTGTAACTTAATCTACATCAATTTAGTAATATTTAGTAGTAGTAGTATATAATATTTAGTAGTAAATAAGATAGTCCTTCTGTGGCGGCTACTATGACAATGTTTTTGTGCTTCTCACACGCCTTTCATAATTTATATGTGTCTCTTTATGAATGTATCTTAAGCATTAGTCTCCTTAAAAAAATAATGGAAAATGTAAAAAAAGTCCTTAAAAAAAAAGTCATTGTGATTTTAATCATTTTTTATAAATTTAGTCCTTAGTTTTGGACATAAAAGTCATAAAAGTATGGACTAAATTTATAAAATAAAGATTAAAATTACAATGACTTTTTTTTCAGGGACTTTTTTTACAAAACCCCAAAAAATAATTTAAAAAAAAATAGTAACTGCTGCTCGGATTGAAGATTGATCAAATTGCAGTTACTCATTAGACCATATTGCATGCCCAATTTGATTGGACCCACTCCTAAGGCGTGGCTAACAAGTCCTACCATCGGTTCGGTCTAGTTATCACATTAATTACTTCAAATTTGGTATAGAAGTAGCATTAAGACGTTCCCGACCAAACCATCGGTTTTGATAATACTTGTTGGATGATTGTCCCCAACTAATTAATTAAACCATTTGTTTGGGCCTCAATGCTATTTTAATTCAACAATAAAGTAAATGGTTTAGTGGTTAAATTAGCTAGGGTAGCTTAATTTGTATTTAAATATGACCTTATCTTGAAATTAAATTCGTCTATCCTCACAAGACCGTTCTTATTCTAATTTTCTTTTAAATTGATAAGTAATAATCAACGGTTTAAATTAATTAAGATCTCTGGTATTTTCTGTTATTGTTAACAATTTAGACCCGAATTCATTTCTAGTTAATATCAAATTATAAAAAAGCAGGTTCACCTCTTAAAAACGGTTAATTAGGTTTTCGAAAGGAACCCTACAAAATGAGAAAAGGTTTTTCCAAGTTTCTGTTCATATATAAACATGACTTGGTCAACCATATATGAGCTCGCGGTTTGGTATAAGCCATGGATGGATCGATGAGGGCTGGTTGCTACTGGTCATTGACTATTCAGCTGGTATCATCGATCAGCTCCTTAATTTTCTCCTGTGTTCATCAATGACTGAAGCAAGAGAGAGAGAGAGAGAGAGAGAGAGAACTAATTAATCATGAAGAGAAGTGTATTAAAACGGTCGGTGCCTGGTCGGGGGATGAGTAGTAGTAGTAGTACTACTACCGGCCCATTGATAGGGAGTAATAGTTATGGGGACCAACTTGCTGGCTTTTATCACCCATTCGATCTTACTCATCATCAACTGCAATTAATTAATACCCTACCATACTAAATTTGCTTACAAAACACTCTATTTCTGTTTTTTTTTTTTGGGATTATGTCGAGAGATCAATCAGTTGTTTTAGAATAATCATCCTGCTTCTTCATGTATGGGGTTGCAAGGGGGGCCGTGTGCCATGTCCCTCTTCTAATATGTTGCACAAGATGCAAAATGATCAACACAAATTCTACTCCGTCTCTTAAAGCACCCGACTAACTCGTTGTGGTAACACAGTATTCCTCTTTCATAGCACAAAGTATCTTGGGGAGTAAAAACATAGCAAAGATGCTACTATGGCCTTTTAGAGTACCCAACTAATTTTTAAGATAGCAACATTATTCCACATGTTCATAGCTACTGGGTAGCTTGGGGAATAAATCCTTATAGTGTTCCTAAAAGAAGTTGAACCTACAACTTCTAAGTTGTCATGAGATAAGAGCTTTAACTATTTAGCCAACCCGCGTGAGGTTATGTTATTCCTCTCCTTTCCCTGTTAATAGTTCCCCTCACTGATCTATTTTGTTTCTTTGTTTTTCACCAGTTGGATAAACCCTTTTCATATTAACATAAATATCCCACAATTTCCATGTAAAATGGAAAATTGGGTTCAATTACATAATTAGCTATAAAATCCAAGAAGATCAATTACTTTGTATTGTTTAATTAAAGTTAATTTATGTATAATATAACAAGTTTAATTAAGAGGGGGATAATAACAACAAACACACCCTTTAATGATTTCAAGATTTGATTTTAACTTGCCTACTTAAAAGAAAGATTTCATGAACAACAATAACCATGATTTCAAGTCATGTGCTACATTTTGGCACTAATCATAACAGCATGACTTAATTAACCCACTCCTCTCTCTCTCTCTCTCTCTCTCTCTCTCTCTCTCTCTCTCTCTATAGTTTCTTCCACATATATATCTATGCAGATTAATTAGAGTGTTTCCCTTTTGAGTTAAAATAGTTAAATTGTATCATCATTATCATCATAAACATGCAATCTTTTATGTTTTTATACTCCTGGGAGTTGGGTTAAATAATTACATGCAACCTGGTCTTTTCTATTGCAAGTTGCAACCCAACTCCAGGAGTAGTACACTGTACAGTGCCTGGTTGACTTCGATAAAGACAGCATGATCAGCAACAACATAAATCTTTTTTCTTTTTCTCTTTATTAATTAGTCAACAAGATAGATCATTTAATTAGGATTATTAATTTTATAATAGAGTGTTGAAAAGTAATCAAAAGATTAAATCCCCCTAAATCTGTTTTTGATTCGAGAATTAGCACAGATTCGATGGTAACCGATCACCAAGTTGGCAAATTAAATGTTGAATTAATTGTTGAGTTTGATTCTTGTAAGTGACTTTCAAATACTCACCTTATTAAACTTAGAATTATTCCTAGTGAGTCAATCCATATAACCACAAGACTAATCACATCCAAAAGATGGGGACAACCAGTATCTCAAGAAATAAAAAAAACATGAAATTAGGCTGGAACCCCAAATCTAGGTATGTTTTAACTTCCCACCCAGTCAATTTTGGCTTTTTAAATATAACCCAATTTTTTTTGTCTTTTGTACACATGGCATTTTAAGTTCTTTTTTCTTATTTTATATTTTTTATTATTGACATAATTACCCTTCCTTCTTTAAAGTCTTTCACGTTAGAGTTTTAGGGAGAGAAAATAAGATGTTCGTTAGAGAGGGTTTTAGAGAGAGAAACCTAAGTCTCTCTCAATCTGAGAGAAAGCTCCATTTGCGATTTGCGATTTGCTTCTATAGTGTTTGAAGATTATTCTCCAGATCAATCTATTTTAGGTCTTCAAGTGCTGTTGTGATTCGTTGTGGCGAGCTAGGTATTGTCTTCTTCCCTTTTTTTCGTTTTTTTTTTCTTAATCTGATTCTTTTAAGGTTTCGATCTGTTGTTGTAATTTTTTCCAATGTTTTCGTGTTATTGCTCTTTATTTTAATTAGTTGAGAATTTTGCTCTTGATTTGTTAAAGTAAACAACTGAAATTTAAGATTGTTCATTTTAATTTCGTTTTTTAGATGTTATGCAAACTTCATGCAACTGTGTGTAAGTTTTTTAGGTTTTTTTGTCGATTTTTTTCATTATTTTCTTGTAATCTCGAAATTGAATGCAACTGAGATGCAACTGAGGTGCAAATGACATGCAACTGAGATGCAACTGAGGTGCAAATGACATGCAACTGACATGCAACTGTATAAAATTGTTCATTCAAATTATGTTGATGTCGTTTCATTGTGTTTGTTTGTTTTTGTATTTTTTCAGTGACATGCAAATGAGGTGCAAATGAGGTGCAAATGACATGCAAGTGAGATGCTACTGAGATGCAAGTGAGGTGCAACTGAGATGCAAGTGAGATGCAAGTGAGGTGCAACTGAGATGCAAGTGAGATGCAAGTGAGGTGCAAGTGAGATGCAAGTGAGATGCAAGTGAGGTGCAAGTAACATGCAAGTGAGGTGCAAATGATATGCAAATGATATGCAAATGACATGCAAATGACATGCAAATGAGGTGCAAATGACATGCAAATGAGGTGCAAATGACATGCAAGTGAAATGCAAGTGAGGTGCAAGTGAGATGCAACTGAGATGCAAGTGAGGTGCAAGTGAGATGCAAGTGAGATGCAAGTGAGGTGCAACTAACATGCAAGTGAGGTGCAAATGATATGCAAATGACATGCAAATGACATGCAAATGACATGCAAATGAGGTGCAAATGACATGCAAATGAGGTGCAAATGACATGCAAATGAGATGCAAATGAGGTGCAAATGACATGCAAATGAGGTGCAAATGACATGCAAATGAGATGCAAATGACATGCAAGTGAAATGCAAGTGAGGTGCAAGTGAGGTGCAACTGAGATGCAACTGAGATGCAAGTGAGATGCAAGTGAGGTGCAAGTGAGATGCAAGTGAGATGCAAGTGAGGTGCAAGTGAGATGCAAGTGAGATGCAAGTGAGGTGCAACTAACATGCAAGTGACGTGCAAATGATATGCAAATGACATGCAAATGACATGCAAATGACATGCAACTGTGTTCTAGTGTTTTTAATGTTACATAGTTACAGAGTAAGAATTCAATGTTATCCCCTGCTACATTAAAACTACATTCAGACTACTGTGAGTGCTCAAGAGGATTATCCCCATCGTTTTCAACTTCAAACCATCTGTTTCAGATCTACATCGAACTTTTGTAACAGATCTACAACATATTCTTCGTCAAATCATCTCCAAAATTACAGATTAATCTGTACTAGATCTGAAAAATACGATTCAACAGCAATCTCTCTCTTTCTGATCTCAACGGCGGTTTCTTCTCGTTCTCTTCTCCGTCGAAATCGCACACTGAAATCAGCTCTTCTCGTTTCTCTCTCCTCCCTTTCTTCTCTTTTTGGTTTTTATGGGAGGGTATTATTGTCTTTCAATCTTTTTGGGTTTTATTTAAAATGTTAATGTTGGGTGGGGTGAAACCTAAATGTGAGGGTGATTTTGGGTTTATTTCCCATTGCCTGTAAAAAAAATAAAAGAAAATGAGCAATGAAGAAAGAATTTTTTTTTTTGTAATTTGGGTACAAAAAAAAAAGGCAGGTCAGGTATATATCTGTTTATTCTAAATCAGCTTACAAGTTTTTCTTTACAAGATTATTAACAATATATTAAAAAAAATAAATAAAATAAAAATAAAAAGAAGAATAAAATATTAAACATCAACTAAGGGTTAACAATTTGGATTAACAACTGGGCCTGAACTAGGGAAAGGCTTCAATCGAGACGAGCACAACCCTGTATAGCTTGGGCTAGAACTTGTGGGTCTAAAATAGAACTGGGCTCGTATTGGGCTTGGTCCTTAGTAACGTTTATATTGAGGCCTTACCCACATGGTCAAATGTATATTTGAACCGATCTTAAGTCTCAATCTCTTGGTCTGTAATGATTAATCAATGAAAAGAATTGGAAAAAAACAGAAAAAAGAAAAGAAAATTCCAATGTAGACATGTATCTATTGGTATCGCGAATCAATTTTGTTTGGGTTTGTTTTAGCCGTTGAGATTCATCCTCGATATCATCATCAGCTCGAAGATCATGTAAATATGGATTTTTTTTGTTTTGGATTTGCCGCCCCACAAGTTATCTTTTTTGTTTTAACTTTTTTTTTAATTCAAAATTCTACTTTTTGACTAGACTTCACCAAAGATAAGGTAAAGTAACACTACAAAAAAGAATAAGTTGAAGCTTTGAACCTTTACTTTTTAATCAAATATATATATATATATGGTGGCTAAAATATATACTCTTCAATATTTTTCCTTAAAATCATCATGTATCTCTTCATGATTTGATAGAAATCTAACAACATGTAGCTAGAAGAATTTTTTGAAGATCACAAAAATATATAAACCGTTCCATGTGTTTTATCATCTCTCTGATCAAGTCCAATAGACTTTTAGCTTGCAAATTCATTTTTGAAATTTTTTGTTTAGAATTTCACTATTTATTAAAAAATTACATAAAAATAGAAAATAACCCCGTTAGCAATAGGTACGGTCATTACTGGTCGGGTTGGGTTCAGATGGGCAAGGTAGTAATTGGGTGCCCATTGACCCATGGATATGATGTAATCGCACACCTGTACAGTACCCACCCAGCCTAACCTGGAATAGTGGAACCCAGTTTGCATCCGAGCCCGTTGTCGATCAAGGCTTAGCTAGAATCAAAGCCCAGATACTCCACCCCAAGCCCAGTTCTACGCGTTTCTCTCCCTCCTAATTTTTATCCTTTCCCGTTTCCTTAAAAGGTTAATTATAAGAACCTCTGACATACAATATTCTTGCAAGTGTCAGTTAGCTCAGTTGGTAAATATGTTGTTTATATCACAAACTTAAGTTCAGAGTCTACTTGGATCAAGTAATTTTGAAATTGTTAGAAAATTGTGCACAATTTAAAGCATTCTAGTGCATTGCACTTGCCATGAGGTGTGAAGCAAGGTACCAGCCCATAATTGGTTGTGGACCAAACTCTCCGCCTGAATATTTTTTATTTTTAATTTTTTTAATAAAAAGTGGTGGAGCGTAGAGGAGCCATGGATACAAAAAAAAAAAAGATTCAAATCTAATTTAAAAATAAAAATAAAAATAAAGATAAAAATAAAGATAAAAATAAAAATAAAAAAATTGATAGGTTACACCAAACATGATGGAAACAACAAAAATTGCCAGACGTGGTCAAATCAAGGACCAGGAAGTCAACCAGAAGCCCAAAAATAGTAAAGCCCAGAAGCCCATATGTACACCTAGACACACAAACACACGTAATCTGATGCACACGTGTTGTCATTACAAATTTACAATGCACCCCCTAATCTGACAGATTTAACAGATCTTAAGGGTTGTTTTGAAGTTTCATGATTCATCCGTGGGTAATCTAATTAGTACATATTATGCCTCTGTATGGTATGGTATGGTATGGTATGGGCCTTATTACTTATGGCTAAGAAAAGAACACGTACGTTCATGATTCGTTGGATTCATGAATACGAATAGGGTGGTAACAGTGATCCGTCCCCATTCAATGGAACTGGAAAACTAACCCTAGACCCCTGTACACGCCGTACCTTTTTACTATGGCCTGTATATTTATTTCTTCTATTTCAAGGGTTTCTCTCTGTCTCTCTCTCATCACAGTACTAGTAGTTGATATGTTATCTCTTTCTTTTGTATGATCTTCTTCTTCTTTTTCTTCTTGAGTTGTTGTGTTGATTAATTAATATATGGAAGGGTTAAATATAAGTTATTATGAAGGTTGGCTGGCTTTGGCTATCTCACTTGTAATTATGCTCTACCTTCTTCTAACACTGGCTGAGGCACTCTCTTCCAATTCAATCTCTTCATGCTTACCCCCTGATTCTTCCCTTTTCCCAGCTACTGCTGCTGCTGCTTCTGCTTCTCAATGATCAAATCGACCACAAAGTTATATATATATATATGACTTACTGCTCCAGTACTGCGCGCATGATCATTAATTTCTGTTCTCTCTTAATTTAATAAGGCCGGGGGCCGGAAGACATCCGTGTAGCAAGACTGATGAATTTAGTCAGGACTACTACACAAGTTCTTTCCTTCCTTTTTTTCTTTTCTATTCTGTATATATAGATGCATCCATATCTCAATGCATATTGTTCCCTAAATATTGAGTTTGATTTCTGAATTAATTAAGTACAATATTAATTAGTTGTGGAGAGCTAGTTAGGCTAGCTAGGCTAGCTAGATCATGAATCATTGAATTGAATTCATGAAGTATTTGTAGAAATCTACACTGTAAATTAATTAGTAGGATTCAATTGAGTAATCAGGAATTTAGGACTTGTGGGCGGCACGTGAAGGAACAACATTGGTGGGCCTGGCCTTGATCGTTAATTGCGTGAAGAAAGTAGATTAGAAAACTCCTATGAAATCTGGGCCCAACATCGGTGTGCCTGGTCTACAGATTGTCAGCCAGCCGACCTCCTGGCCCGGCCACAGGAGTACTACTGTTTGGACCAACCAAATGCCAGAAGCATAGGTGGCATTATCGGTCCAACTGTTACATCAGTTGGAAATTCCTTCGTAATATTTTTGAGAGGAGAAAAGTGGTGGGTCCTTATCTACCACATAAGCATCTAGCATATGTTTTATAAAATGATCCGTCCAAAAATCATTATTGCGGCCACAAATCCCACTCCAACTTCCGTACCCGAAGTACGGAAGTAGTCCCCAAACCAAATGAGGCATTATCTATCCAACGCATTTTAAACAAACCCACTTTACCTCTTATGGCAAGTGATTACTCTCCAGCAAATCCGCCTCCACCTTCGCCTAATTTCGATCTACATGATGAGAAGATCATCACCACAAAATTCAACTATTGGATCAACTCAATGTAGCACCTACTGGTGTGTAATGTGATATGAACAGGTCTTGGTACAAAAAATAAACCATGGGTCAACTTTATGTAACACTCGTTGACAAGTGAACCGAGTGTAATTATTATAGAAATAAGATATCTGCATATGATCTGTACTAAACAAAATATGGCAGGGTATAATAGGTAATAAAAAGTAAAACAAGGTGGAATAACCCAACGTTCATACGGTTTCAATTATAGCCATATGGAGCCAAACACGACCAAATTAGAGATAGTAATAGATGAGAAGATTATCAACATAAACAAATCAACCCAACTTCGTGTAACCCTCACTAGTAGGTGTGAACCAAGTGTTAGAAAGTAATAGCTTATTATTCTTTATGAACACTACAATTATACTTTTTGGACACTAACATTTGACACCCACATGATGTTAAGATCATTCTCATAAAAAATCAGCGCTTTGATCACATTTCGTCGTCTTGCCCTATTATATAGGGATATATCTTGTTGGAAGTCTACCGCCAGCTGATTAAATTTGGAGCTAGCGATAAGAAGGACCATTTTGATATTTCACTTTGGATGGGATGGATATTATACACTGCACAACTTATCTCGTGACACTTATTGAGTGTAGCGTTGTCGGTTGTTGCATCATATGCATCTGTTGATGTAGTAGTGCATCCATTTTCAGAGACGGTTCGTGCGAATGAAACGATATACAAACAAACAAAGCACGAGTCATCAAATGGCGGGAATTATAGTACCATCGAGGCTCGCCCGTCCGACATTAGGTTTCAAATAACGTTGCCTTCTTTATAGTATGAAACAGGCCCTGGTCAAACCAGGTCCAAGCTGGGTTTCGTATAGGCCGAGCCATGCATGCCAGGGATTATAAATGACTGGAGCTTAGTGTAGTACTTTCACCTCAAATTCAGCTCAATGTATTTGGGCTGGGAGATGAGCTAATGTACAACCCTATCTCATCTAAGTTAAAATTCAAAGCCCAACATGCTTCAGAACGCAAACCTAATCGATCTAACCCAAATCCACCGTGAATATGGCATCTGCTTCAACTCTACCTGCGTCCTTTTGAGTTCAACTGAATTAACTTGGCTTTTTTTTTTATTACAATTTTTTTTTAGTAATCTGTATAGTAGGTTCTGAAAAACAGACAATACAAATTTTATAATAAAGTATATCGATTTTATATTATGTTGTGTGCTTTGCATAAGCAATATTTTTTTGGTGCTGTTATTAGGGAGGCTGATTTGGATGGGAGAGTAATTTTGGAGTGGTTAAAGGGCTCTCCACCAAAATACACCCCACTCCTACCATTTATTTTTTATACCCCACAAAAATATACACCCTATCCCTATCACTATCATCACCACCATCCCACTGCATTCGACTTGATAGTCGGAATCATGATTTCGACCATCTCCAACCTTTTTTTTTTTTTAAAATCTGGGTGGGGATTTCTGATCTCTCTCTCTTTGTCGATCTCTCTTCTTTTCTATCTCTATTTTTATTTATTTTTTATTTTTTTTGTTTATTGGTTGTTAGAGATGACGATGGATGAATGTGGTCGGCATTTACAGGGTTGAGATAAACATAACTTTTGTTCATCTAAAATGAATTGGGCTTTAAGACCTAATAACAAATTACTTCCTCCCATCTAAATCAACTTCCTCAATATCAGTACCTTATTTATTTTTGTAATCGACAATTGTTAAGTTGATGCCCTTGGTTTAAAGGGAGATCAAGAAAACCTACACAGCTACCCTAGAGGATCCGACCCACCCCATTTCATCATGCACCGGATGATTAAACTTGTGGATGGCAGCACACAGCGCAGGAACCAAGAAATCCGTTGAATATTAGGTGGGACCACCCTATTTTGCTTGGGATTCTTCTTCGTGAGATATATAGGATAGGATAGGAAAGGAAATCACGTGAGTGGGGGGAGGCAGAGGCAAAGGCAAAGGCAATGGAAGCCAAGTACCAAAGAACGGTGCTTCATTGAAAACACCGTAAACCCGCGCTGCACAGCAGATTATCGGTGCGGTGGTACCGGTGTCCGCATTGAGTACTGTTGTACTTCATTAAATTACTTAAACCCTACAACCAAAATCAAAATAAAATATATGGATGTGGGTCACTGTCCCTTTCAACAGTACATCAAAAAATAAACACAAAGGACGTGTTTGTAGCTATTTGATACGCACCTTTCTACTAACTCCTAGATAAGCCTCTGTGGGACCCCACCAAAAATAAAAAAAAATTGGCGGTTTTACCTGCCCAATTCCATCACTTTTACTTATCAGTCAACTATCTCCCTAGTCCTTCTACTATTTAGATCTCTATACTACAACCCCTATTAGTATTTTAATGGTCCAATTAATTAATTAATTAATTAATACCATCTTGTGGTGCTAATTAAGAAATTAGATATACTGCCTACCCTAGTCTCTAATCTTATCCCCCTGCAAACAAATTGATAACACTAATAAATTAAGAACAACCATACACATTATTGCCTTTTGTTTCTTCTTTATCAAAACTCAATACTAGCTAGCTGACTCCATAATGGCCAGTGAAAAGCAAATCATGAAGGAAAGAAATGTCATGGAGCATAATAATGGCTAGTAAAAAGTATACTAGAGATTTGATTATTTAAGGGTTGGTAAGTTCTTTGTCCAACCTCAAAGTTTGAGGTTTGGGCGGTATTGGTAATGACGGTCTCTATCGCACATCCATCGTGTGGTCGCACATAACTTTGTCAATTCTGATTATTTTCTCTTAGCTTGCCCCCAATAATAAAGAAATCCGAGGCAGAGTCTCAAATTTAGGATAGGGAAAGAAATTTGATTGTTTAGGTGTCTATGACTTATAACACTTACCAAACACTGAAAATAACTTATTTTAATTGTTTGAGATATCTATAGTAATTACTTATAGATAGGGGTGTTAATTGGTACTCAAAAACCCGAAACCGAATTGGTACCAGAACCATTTTTTGCGGTTCCGAGACCTCACTTTGTGGATTCGATAAATTTCGAATCCATTTCGGATCTACCCGTTTTGGATCCGAAAAATTTCGGATCCACCCAACGGGTACCCGCGGGTACTCGGTTCCGTATAAATTCTATAACTTTATAGTTTAATTTACTATTATATAATAATTTTTAATTTTTTTAACTTTTTTTAATTAAAAAAAAGAAACCAATGACTATTATTTAACAAATTTTATAATAAAATAAATTTTATAATTGAATAGAATACGAAAATATAAAATACAAATAGGTTTTGTGTGAGAAAAATAAAAACTTAAAACGGGTATCGGGTACCCACGGATCCTAGCGGTACTGGATTCGGAACCACCAATTGAAGTTCCAGAACCAGAACCGAAAGGATGCGAAACCGCTTCATATTAACGAGACCGAATCTAAAACTTTTAGGTTCTGATCCGGAACCGATTCGTTAACACCCCTACCCCTACGTATACGAAAGGTGCCCATAGAAAATAATAGTAAAATAATAGTAAAATGTGGACCCTACACAGGGTTTAAAATTCTTTATTTATATCTCCTCAACCCTCGTTAGCATCAACCGTAAAAAGGCACTGGCCTCTGTTCCAAGCCTAACAGGCGTTTAGCGGGGTCCTTTCGAATTCAAAAAAACAGAACTTCACCAGATTACACTTCCAAAACCATCCAACGGCGGCCAGAGATTAGGGCGTACGATACAGTAGTATCATCCTTGGGCGGATACTAATAAGTTTACTATTTTCTATCTTCTCTCCATCCCAAAGAACAACTTCTTCCAAACCGACGAAAACAAACACAGCTTTTTGGCTCAAAAACGGGGATGACAGTCACAGGGAAAAAAACTATTAACAGTCGATTCCAATTTACCGAATTAACCTTCTGAGAGGCTCAGTTTTCAAGACTAATCCCTGAAAATGGAACAGAGTTTCTGAAAATTTCTCCCTGGACACGTTGTTGAGAAGAATGGCATCTTTTTAACACCCTCACTAATTAATTTTATTTACTACTTTACCACCATTGGTTTCACCTCTATCTATATACACACTCTACTGCTACTACACTCCAAGCTCAAAGACCATCAAAAATCTGTTTTTTTTTTTTTAGGGTTAGGGTTCTTCTGATTCTTCGAATGTCGATGGTTTCCAAGGAGCTTCTTCAACTTTAAGATCAAAACTTTACAGGTTTTTTTTTTGTCTGTTTTGTTTTCAATTATGTCATTAATGCTTTAGTTCTTTTCTGTTGAAGAATTCATGTTTGTGTTTTTGAGTAAATAAGATTCTCTCTGTACTATTTTTCTTTTTGTAAAATCTTGAAGTCGTTTTCTGAAAATGGGTTTTTGAATCTTATTTTGTTTTTGCAGGAATTGCAGCTCCCAAGGAAGGAACTGCATTGTTTCAAATTCTCATGCTTGATGAGATTTCACTTTTCATTTTCTCCATTTTTAGTTTTTGAATAGAAGAATCTCAGGTTCTCCTCCCTTTTCTGAAGTTTATGTTTGAACTTATTTGATTTTATCCATTACACTTTGCCTGATAAAAAAAAAAAAATGGAACAGTAGTTAGTTTTTTGCTCTGTTTTGTACTTATATTCATGTTGTTCTTTGTTTAATGACCTTATTTTGTGATTTGTTATTTGTTTTCATCTTTTTTTTTTTTTTTTTTTGTGATGAAGTATTTGTTTTCATCTTTCAGGATGGTAAATGTAGTTTGTTTTTCACTAGGACCTGAAATTTGATTTTGTGTGGGAAACGAACACTTCACTGAAAATGACTGATGGACGGCGTCATTCTGTCGATTTACCTCTTTCAAGAACTCTAGTTGCACTAAGGAGAGTTAGGTCACTGAGGGACCCTTCCACTAATTATGTGACAAAAAGTTCTGTTTTTGTCGACAACCTTACTTGGGAACCAGATTCTGGTTATGGGTTTTCTCTTGGATTGAGAAATGATTATCAGAATGGTGGTTTGAGTAATCAGAGTCCTCTGCGGTGCCATAGTTTTGGTTTGAAAGAAACTAGGGAGGAAGAATTTCCCAGTGACCCTGAATTGGATTGTAGTCAGAGAGAAATTGATTATAAGTTCAACAAGTTGGCTAGGGTTGGAAAGAGACGCTCGGATTCTTTGAGGACCAAACACGTTGAAGAATCGGGGTTTACCAGATCAAATGGAGGTGTTGTTTATGGAAACAAATCATTTGACCATAAACATGATGCCCATCATGACAGAGCATTGGACTTGGTTTGTATACCGCCTTCCAACTCCCACACCCATTTGGAGGATGTGGATTCCTATAGTGAACCAACTTTAGGATCTGCACAATTAGAGAGAGATTGCACTGTGATAAAGCGGAAATCTGGATACAGTAAACATATAAAATCATCAAGGGCTGTGGGAGATGTTGGGAGTCATGTAAGTAGTCCATTCCCATCTGTAAGCGATGGTCGGTTGGATGGGTCTAGCCGTAGCGCATCATTGTTTGCTAGTGAAGAGGTGGATATTGCGGGTCCTAATCACCGTGGATGCGGAATTAGTTGTTGCTGGTCAACCCCAAGATTCAGGCAATCTGATCTTCCTTCGGATGTAGAAGACCATCCACTATTATCAGGAGAAGTAGGGGAAATGGGTCTATCTGAACCAGAAACAAGCTGCACATATGTTAAGAGAGAAAATGCTCCGTATTCTGAGAGCCCAAGGAGTCTCAGTCAGAAATTCAGGCCCAAATCTTTCAGTGAGTTGGTGGGACAGCATGTCGTGGCAAGGTCTCTTCTTAATGCAATCTCCAAAGGTAGAATCACCTCCTTCTATCTCTTCCATGGTCCCCGTGGTACAGGTAAGACTTCGACTTCGCGGATCTTTGCAGCTGCTTTGAATTGCCTCGCTCTTGAGGAACATGGACCATGTGGATTGTGCCGAGAGTGTGTTTTGTTCTTCTCTGGAAGGAGCAGAGATGTCAAGGAAGTGGATCCCGCAAAAACCAATAGGACAGGAAGGGTTAGATCCCTCCTTAAGAATGCGTCTCGCTCTCCAGTTTCCTCACGATATAAGGTATTTATTATTGATGAATGCCAGTCGCTTCAAGCAGAAACATGGGCAACTTTCTTGAGTAGCCTAGATGATCTTCCTCGACATGCTGTCTTTGTAATGATCACAGCTGACCTCGATAACCTACCACGAAGTGTTGTGTCACGATGCCAAAGGTACCACTTCCCAAAGATAAAAGATGTTGATATAGTACACAGGTTGACGAGAATATGTGTTGAAGAAGGTTTAGACTTTGATGAGGTCGCATTGGATTTCATTGCTGCTAAATCTAGTGGTTCACTTCGTGATGCTGAGATGATGCTTGATCAGCTAAGTTTACTTGGAAAAAAAATCACAATCTCATCGGCACATGAACTTGTGAGTCACCAGTATATTGTTGTCTTTAACATACAAGATGCAAATATAGACATCTCATGATGCATCTTCTGTTGACCTTGTGCAGATTGGAATTGTTTCAGATGATGAGTTGCTCGAATTGCTGGATCTGGCTTTGTCCTCGGACACCTCAAATACAGTTAGAAGGGCCAGAGATCTTATGAGGTCACGGGTCGATCCTATGCAGCTAATATCGCAGCTAGCTAATCTCATAATGGACATTCTTGCTGGAAGATGTCAGACGGGGAATTCCGAAGTTGGAAGAAACTTTTGTGGAAGACATACTTGTAAGTTCAGTTGTTTGCTATTTCTTTGGTTTAGTATCTCTGATCCAATTCTCCAAATTTTTGTGGGCCACGACCTTATTCATTACCTAAAATTCATGATGATTGCGGGGGCTCAAAATGGTGGTACGAAGAGGCATTTTCAGTTGGAATATATATATTTATGATATTGATACATGGTCTAATGAAGTTTATTTTCCTTCCTGGCATACATATTCTTGAAACTAGATTATTTGCAATAATGATCATTATTGATGTCCACATTGTGCTCCATCTTTGTTAATTTGGATTCATTCTCACTAGGTGGTGTTCTTTTATGTACCAGCTGAAGTGGATCTACAGAAACTGAGGCATGCATTGAGAATACTTTCCGAAACTGAGAAACAGTTGAGGACATCAAAGAATCAAACTACATGGCTTACAGTAGCACTTTTACAGTTAAGTTCTGTAGAGTCCTTTTCCTCAGATGCAAATGATTCAAGAGCATGTCTGGGAACAACACAACAGAGAGGTGAGACTGGTCAGCTTGTTTGTTTCTACCAATTTACCAAGTAATCCATTTTTTATGAATTCCAGATAGATTAATGAGGAAATATTTAATCCCAGAGGTTTGTATTTTCTGTGCAGATGATGGCTTTTGCAGCATGTCTTTGACAGGGGAGAGTCAGAAGCACTCTGTTTCGTGTTTTTGTTATGACAATAAGTCCCGGAGTTCAGAGATGCACCCAGATGGTAAAGAGAAATTGGAAGCCATTTGGAGTAAAGCCATAGGAAAATGCCAATCCAATACACTAAGGAGCTTTTTACGGAAAGAAGGGAAGCTGTCGTCTGTTTGTCTTAACCAAGGTAAGTTCATGATGAAATTTGTTATTTTTGCACTAAATAATTTGTGCTCAGTACTCGTCTATGCTACTTTCATGTTGCTTTGTTTCAAAAATTTGGGCCAGCAATATGAATTTTCTTCGTCCAATAAATTTGATCAGGAGCTATCTTTTGTTAGGTCGAGTTACTATGGTTTGGGTGAGTTGCTCACTTGAGTAGTTCATGCTGGTTGTTCCTGTAGAGATGATTCGGCTTGCTCCCACCAATCTTTACTGCTTTGAATATCAATGAAGTTAGTACATCTGTGTTCACCACATAAGCTATGAGTCTGGGATAATATGACATGCGTGCAATACTCATTATTGTTTTGCACTTGTCACATTTTTTATGGTTTTATCTCTGATGTTCACAAAGGCATGGTTTAATAGTTCAAATTTCAGGTCTGGCAGTAGCAGAGGTGGGATTCTCTCGTCCTGATTATGTATCCAAAGCAGAGAAGTCGTGGAAACTGATTGCAAGTTCACTTCAACTTGTTCTGGGGTGTAATGTTGAGATTCGAATCAATCTTGTGCCATGCTCTTCTGCAGTGAAGAATGGCAAAGTGAACAAACCATCCTTTAGTTTCTTGAGTTGTTCACGGAGAAAGAATTCAACCTCTGAGGATTGTACTGACCAGTCTGATAGTTCAGATTTCAGTTCTACAAGAGCCAAAAAACGGGGAAAGCCCATTAAAACTTACTCCTCTGATCCTGGTCCCCAGTTCTCACCTATCTCTTCCCATTGTAAAGAAGGAGCTACCACTATTAGAAATAGTGAAGGAAACGCTCTAAGCACTGGGACAAGCATGTCTCTCAGATCGAACCAAGATTATCCAGAAAGTGAGCCCCAGATAAGAGCTGGTTCTTCTAAGGAAGAGAATGAAAACCGAGAATGTCAGGTTCTTCCTATTCAAGAACCCGAGAATCAGCCGAGCTGCTTCTCAAAGACTCTAAGATTTCAGAGAAGGCTACGTTCGTCCGATGCTTCTCGGACGATCTGTTTGAGGATCCAACCGCACAACAAACTTGACTTGTCCATTCCTCAGAAGGCACCTTTTGAAACAGTTTTCTGTCCGAATGATCCTTACATTCTCTGTTCCAGTTCTAATACCTTCAGCAACAGCTCCGGAGATGAGGCTGGGTAAGTGCTCCAATGCTTTTTTCTCTTTTATTGCTCTTTTATTGTGATTTGAACATGCACCTTATTGTGGATGCAATTTGTTCCTCTTTCCATCTAGAACCAACCCGGAAGAGTTATATTGCATGACAACAGCCATAAGTACGTCAAAAGAATGTGGTAATCATCATCGCAACTGTTGAACAGGAAAACTTGAACTAGTATGCCCTTATGTAAAACTTGAACTTTTCCATGGGGACTTTTAGCTACAAACTAGTATGGATTCATGAAATACGGAACTAAGGGAAGTGATCTCTTTGTTAATTCTACATTTATACCCTAAAATGGATTCTTCTGGTTGGTTTCTATTCTAATAGATATACCTTTGTATTCTCCTTGATGGAACCCCTGCTCTTGTCAAGTTGAAAGTTGAAGCAAACTAGACGTGAAGGTCTTAAGGTTTAAAATTATATTCCCTTAAGAATCTAGTTGCACCAGTGGTTCACTTTGCACACTGAAGATTTAGCTACTAACGGTTGCTAGAACCAAGTACTACCAGCTGAATTCATGTAGTGACTAGAGAGCTAGTTCCTTTGTTAGGATTTGCAACCTAAAGATCATACCTGGGGGGAAGTTGTCTTTCAGTTGAAGGCAAAGACAATATGTCAATATTACATTTTTTCTTGAAAAGAATTTAAACTAATGTTCCCAATTGAAGTTACAAAGGATTGTTTTCCCAATGCTTTATGAATTGTGTTTTAGTGTCTTTTTTTCTATTTATTTGGTGGAAATAGCGATAATTCATACTATTCGTGGTCCATTTCTTTATTGATTTTTGTAGCAAACCAGAGAAGGAATCTGGGAAGGACTCGAAGCCACATTGTTGGAGAGCTCCCAAGATTCCCCTTAGGAAGGTAATAGTTTGTTATTCGATAATCAGACTGTATGTAACAATTTGGAGTAAACTAAATTTAGTCTATTTATTGGAATTTTGCTATTGCAGGCTTGGCAGCTGAGACCACAGCAGCTCCTGCCATGTGCGACTGCCAAGTAGTTCCAGAGTACAGGGACGGATGGATAGGCGGAGTCATTTGTGGGTTGCAAGGAAATGCATAGGGTATATATATGATGCCTCCTTAGATGTTGTGCACATTTGACGAATTCGGGACTATGTTTATTAAACCAAGATTAATGGGATGTTGTAACATAGTTCACTGAAAGCAGAACCTCAATATCCAGTTATATTATAACAAATTCATCTGAATCGGGTCCTGATATTCTTGGCCTACGTTTAGTTTCCACCCCAAGCCAACAACCGATTAATAAATTTAACCTAAATATCAATTGCATATAAATTGCATATGAAATCGGCTAAACTAATAAAAAAATAGATTAGGTGAAAAGTTCAACCAGAGCTAAATCCCAATTCCATGTTTGAAAAATACTTTTTGGACCCCATGTTGTCCCAATGCAGATTTGGTTAGGTGGGCTCTATTCGACTTTATTAAAATAATTTTGAGTGTCACTGTCTATAGTGAATTAAGACTGAGCCACGTCATTAATTGGGCAGCCCGTTTGGACAAAATTAGTGCTACTCCACTGGTTTGGGCAGCCCGTTTGAAATCAAAAGCAAATGTGAATTGCTAAAAAAAAAATTATATATCAAGGATGGTACTCTGTAGACACTAAAAAATAGAAATTGCTTTTAAACTTGTGTTCTCAAACGAGTTATGCCTGCTCCGAGCATGGATAGACCCCCATCTAGATAAACCACCAAATGGCTGTTAGCTACAAAGGTAAGAGAAAAACACAAGTGTCAAGAAACACAAGTTTTTTAGTACGAACAAGTGACTAATAACTATTGGGTGGTGTTTCATCTATGGAGGACCTTTGTTTTTTTTTTTTTTTTTGAATCTATGGAGGACTTGTTGATCCGCAAATCATCTTTTGTTTTTTAAAAAAAAATATATTTTCAAGAAATTGGATTGTAAAGCCTTTTTAATTCTTTACATGCATAGGACAGTGCACAAAAACTTTATAATTTTAGTCCATGTGTTTTTTTTTTTGCCTTCTTTTTTTATTTAAAGTTTGATTACAATAAATCTGGTAAAAGCATGACTTTAATTTCTTATTTATCCTTCATTTGTCAAAAGCTAAAGTTTTCATTTATTAAGAGATAAATTTGTCAATACAAAAAATGGGGAAGCGTAAAGTTGTCTAATGAATATTTAATTTAGGATTCCTAAAGGAGAAATAATCACACATTCCCAAACTCACCCTTCCCCTATTGGATTGCTATTCCTCCATCTCGAGAAATTTTGTATTTTCGAGAATGCGAATCCAAACTAAAATGACAACCGAACACATGTTGGAGATAAAAGGCTAATTTTTAGGAAAAGACGTTATCTTCACCTATATCTACTTTACCATTAATTTTCAATTAAAGGGTGATCTAGTTAGAAGTTTTAAAATGACATGATTTGTCTGAACACAGGTGAATAGTGTAAAAAATAATGTAAACAAAAGCAGTATATTATCTATTATCTAAAGAAGGTGAATCCAGTGACGTTATATTGATACCACGGTTACAATTTTTTGGGAGGATAACATCCTCGTCAAAATTTAGCCCAACTAACACTTATGAATGTATCATTATGTAATTAAAAACTAACGATGATTGAATCATTCATTTTTTTGGTTAAATTATTTTAATAAATTATAGGGTTAAAACTTTTAAAATTAGTTAATTTTCCATGAAGATGATCAATATCTGGAAGATAACATCATCACAATAAATCAGTCATTGTTTCGTTTTCATTTGAGCCCTATAGATTATGCTAATCGTTATATGTCACCGGATCAGGGGCGGAGCCACCTTGAGCCCCAGCTTTAAGGTACTCCCTTTGATTTTTTGGTACTATTATATATAAAATTTGAAGTACTCGATGACTTCCGAAATAAAGTGGCAAGATCTATTTGTGTAAAGTTATTTTTTATTTTTTCCAAGTTTGAAGTACATCTTACTACCTTATCCTAAATGGTATCGTAGAAGTACTTCAAACATTATTCATTTTTTTTTTAACACTTTAACTTCTACAACTACAAAATTCTGGCTCCGCCTCTCCACATAGCATGCTGTCCGACAATCACAGTCTAACGCACTACAACTAAACAATTTCATTTTTACAAAATTACCACGTCTGGTTGGTCCCACTTAAGCACGTGCTTGCTCGTGGGAGAACACGAGCTTGTTTGAGTTTGTGTGACGGCCACTAACTTCACAGGCGGCACCTTAACATCGGATTGTGCGGTGGTAAAAGAAGATATCAGCATCATCATCAAACTGAAAGCGGAGATCCGTCGCAGCGCTATTATAGCTTCCTCCCAAGTCATATGTCAACACGTGTCATTTCGTTGCCGGTGATAGCTTTAACCCTCCAAGATTATTTCTACACCTTCGATGAATAATAAGACTTCTACAAGATAATTTAATTGGACGGTAATCCACCAATAGTATATCGAAAAGTATATTCTCTAACGACAACCAATATACCACCAACTGCGTAGGTCCCACATTTAGATCCGATCTATACGGAAACAATTTTACCTAATCAACGATCCAAATTAAATGCCAACAACACCATGTTAAAAATCTCCTATATATATATACTATCACACCCTACCTACGATATCCCTCTCTCTATACGCTTTCACTCCATTTTCTCTCACTAGAATCTGAAGAGAGAAAGCTAGCGATCTTCAGATCTCGACAGCCATGGCTCTTCTCGTCGAGAAAACCGCTTCCGGCCGTGAATACAAGGTCAAGGACATGTCTCAGGCCGACTTTGGTCGTCTGGAGATCGAGCTTGCCGAAGTTGAGATGCCTGGACTCATGTCCTGCAGAACCGAGTTCGGTCCATCTCAACCATTCAAGGGTGCCAGAATCACTGGATCTCTCCACATGACCATCCAAACCGCTGTCCTCATCGAAACCCTAACTGCTCTTGGTGCTGAGGTTCGTTGGTGCTCCTGCAACATCTTCTCCACCCAGGACCACGCCGCCGCCGCTATCGCCCGTGACAGCGCTGCTGTGTTTGCCTGGAAGGGTGAGACCCTTCAGGAGTACTGGTGGTGTACCGAGAGAGCTCTTGACTGGGGTCCCGGTGGTGGCCCAGATCTGATTGTTGATGATGGTGGTGATGCTACTTTGTTGATCCATGAGGGAGTGAAAGCTGAGGAGGAGTATGAAAATTCAGGGAAAATCCCGGATCCGTCATCCACCGATAATGCTGAGTTCCAGATCGTGCTTTCAATTATCAAAGATGGATTGCAGGCCGATCCTAAGAAGTACCACAAGATGAAGGACAGATTGGTTGGTGTTTCTGAGGAGACTACAACTGGTGTCAAGAGGCTGTACCAGATGCAGCAGAATGGTACTTTGTTGTTCCCTGCCATTAATGTTAATGATTCCGTCACCAAGAGCAAGGTAATTACTGAACTATTTTACTATTCATAGATCTAGGGTTTTGATTATAAGCTTGATTTTGTAGTGTTTTTAAAAGCTAGAATCTTGCTATATGCTTATTTTCAGTAGATCTGATGTTTTCTGTTTATTAATTATTAGGGGTTCCATGATTTTATTTCAGATCTAGGGTTTACTAAGTATTTTCATGTTTTTTTCACTGGGGATTGATATTCATTTCTACATATGATTGATCGTATAAACTTGTAGCCAATGAAACTCTATTTTATTATGGCATTTCTACTGTTGAAATTAGGGGTTAGCGAAGCTCACTCAGATCTGAATCTGGAATTTTAGAATATTTCTTTTCTTCTTTTTATTATGTACTCCCAACAATTCAGATCTGAATCAAACTCATTTCATAACTTTGAAGTAGATCTTATAATCAACACAATCCTGTAAATGTAGAATTCAGATCTAACATTTATTATGATTTCAAATACAGTTTGATAACCTCTATGGATGTCGCCACTCCCTCCCTGATGGTCTGATGAGGGCCACCGATGTCATGATCGCCGGTAAGATCGCTGTTGTTGCTGGATACGGAGATGTCGGCAAGGGCTGTGCTGCTGCCCTCAAACAGGCTGGTGCCCAGGTGATTGTCACCGAGATTGACCCCATCTGTGCCCTTCAAGCACTAATGGAAGGCATCCCAGTCCAGACCCTTGAAGACGTTGTTTCTCAGGCGGACATTTTCGTCACCACCACCGGAAACAAAGACATCATCATGGTTGATCACATGAGGAAGATGAAGAACAATGCTATTGTCTGTAACATCGGTCACTTTGATAACGAAATTGACATGCTTGGTCTTGAAACTTACCCAGGAGTTAAGAGGATTACAATCAAGCCCCAGACAGACAGGTGGGTGTTCCCCGACACCAAGTCCGGTATCATTGTTCTTGCAGAGGGACGTCTGATGAACTTGGGATGTGCCACAGGGCACCCAAGTTTCGTCATGTCTTGCTCGTTCACAAACCAGGTGATTGCTCAGTTGGAGTTGTGGAAGGAGAAGGCCACGGGCAAGTACGAGAAGAAGGTGTACGTGTTGCCTAAGCATCTTGATGAGAAGGTTGCAGCTCTTCACCTTGGCAAGCTTGGAGCTAAGCTCACCAAGCTCTCTCAGGACCAGGCTGACTACATCAGCGTCCCTGTTGAAGGACCCTACAAGCCAGCCCACTACAGGTACTGAGACAGAGAGTGACAAAAGGGCTTGATTTTGGTTATTGTCAGTTTTTAATTTTTGATGATGAGATAGTAGGAGAATTGTTTGTTCAGCTCATCTCTACAATGTTACGACCTGGGAGACATTAGGTAGTAGTATCTTTTGGGTTTTTTTTTTTGGATTAATAAGGTAGGCCGTAGGACTACTACATGTGTGTCTTTTAAGTAAAGTGTGTGGGATTTTGTAATGGATGCAGTTGAGTAGGCCCTGGTTAGCCATTCTGTTTTTGTGTTAGCAGGAATTTCATTTCTCAATTATATGATTTGGCATTGCGTCTCTTTGGTGGTGATTAACATAGTAACCAAGGGAGCGCCTACCTTACTCACACGTAGTAGTTTTAATTGACTACCATTGACTAGATTATGATTAACTAGATTATTAAATAAATTTTTATTAACAAAATCATTGAATAGTTAGTAAAACAATTTTTAAATTTTATTAAGTCTTTTTTGTAATAATATTTTATTTTTACAAAATTATTATTTTCTATATTTCTTATTTGTTAACTATAAAGTATACTATATATATAATAACTAAAATTTATTGTTTCTCATATTAATTATATTTTATTATGGAAAAATAAATTTTTACTGTCCAAAAAGTAAGTGAAACACAACTATATAACATGTGCTTTAAGGGTACTTAATAAGGTTATTTTTGAACGAGTTTTTTTACAAGTTAGACGTTTTCAAATTTGCTGGTTTTTTTTTATATAATATTATCATTATTTATAAGATGTCCACCAAAAATTAGCTCAATCAGAGATATCTAGCCTTCCAAACAAATCATTTTAAATGCCAGTTGTTCATTCACCCTATAAAGTCTAAATTAAGTGTTATTGAGCTGATTTTTTTAAAATATGATCCAAATAGTATAAATAACATACATGCAAAAAAAATTAGTCCATTTGGACAAACTTAACCAAAAAAAAATAGACATTTGAAAATATTTTGTTGATTAGGCGCTCCAAAAAATGGAACCGCGCTCCGAAAATTCACGAACCGCGCTTCGACAATTCTCGAACCGCGAATCGAAGGCGCTCCCGCTCTCAAAACGCGAATACGCGGTTTGGGAGCGGGAGCGCCAGCATGTTTGGGCGTTTTTGGTTACTATGGTGATTACTGACTTTGCAGTTTTATGTTTCCAATTCTACTTCAACTAAATTTGTCTTTCAAAATGCGATAGTATATATCATTCTTGTGTATTAGTATTCTTCTTAATGATCCAGGGGAAATGCCAAACTAGTTGTCATGTCATTTGCCTCTTTCTTGGGGTGATATGTGCCCACTGTGGATTGTTGTTTTTAATTCTGTAGGACTTGCTGTAATTCTAGCAAGGTCCTTAAAAGAATGGGTCAATTTGGGTTTGAATTGGCAAGCCTAGGGGTGTAAACGGTAGCTTATCGGATCGGATATGGCTACATCCGAATTCGAATCCGAATTTTTTTTACAACATCCGAATCCGATCCGATATCCGACGGATGTTAAAACTTAATGACCGAATTCGAATCCGATAATATTATCGGATATCGGATAATATCCGATTCAACCGATAATATTTTGATGGTGGTAAAAAGAGCACAAAAAACCTTAAAATCTATTTCTTGTATAGAGGAGAGACTAAAAAAAAGAAGCAGATAGAGCAATGGCCATGTTCATACACAAAATCAGTAAGAATCCAACTAAAAATAACAAAAAAAATAAAGGGAGAGGGACTTGGAGAGGTATGTGGGGGATTTTCTTCTTTGATCCTTGTTGTTAATGGTGTTAGCGATAGAATTTTCTTCTTCGACATGAAAATCTGGATCTGTTACAAGCGGCATCCATCATCTCCTTAGTCCTTCGACATGAAAATATAAAGATAGTATGGAGAAACTTGAAAGAAATGGATGAGATGAAGGAGATGTATGGAGAAACTTGAAAGAAATGGATGAGATGAAGGAGACGTATGGAGAAACTTAGAAAGAGATGGATGAGAGGAAGGAGACAAGTGGGAGACAAGAAATAAGATGGGAGGAAAGAGAAAATACTTAAAAAAAAATAGCATGGGAGACAAGAGGAATCTTGGACCACTTTTATTTTATTTAAGTTTTATACTTTCATTTTACTACATATCTTGCACATCAAAATTTATATACCATGTTCTAAAATTAATATAATATATATATTTAATTCTTTTTCGGATTCGGATAATTATCGGATAAAATATTACAAATACCGAATTCGTATCCGATAATGCAATTATCCGAAATATAATATCCGAATCCGAACCGAAATCCGAAATTTCGGATAATATTTGAAATTTCGAATGCGGATTCGGATCGAATTTCGGATTTTCGAATATCCATTGACAGCCCTAGGCAAGCCAAGGCTGAGCGGAATGATAGGCATGGAGCGAGGGGACTCGGGGGCTTAGACTTGATTAAATAAGTTGATTCTTGTAGGACACTGTTCTATCAGCTGGTCTTTTTCACTCGCCTTGAATCATGCTTTGATGGGTTGATCCAAAGGAACGAATTCATGAGCACTGGCACCAGTACAAGTATTGATTTTGATTTTAATAAAGAGGGATTTTGCATCATGTAGATTATTATATCCGATGATCTATATCGCGAGGACATCTTCTTCGAAAATCAGCCTTTATTATCTATAATTGTTGTGTGTTGGTGTTAAGGTATGCTACAATATCTCTCCTCCTTAATAAATTGGAGTGTTGCTTTTTTTTTTTCTCTCTCTTTTTTTATTTCCCGAATTTTTATTATTATTTTTGACTAAATACTTACGCATTCAAGCATATTCATACAATGTGCGTGGTTATAAGGTTTTTGTGGGGCCACATGGAGATAATCCAATGGTTAATGTTTTGTAGGGATGATCCCCACTCACCATTTAGATCATCTTCACCAACAATCATATCATTCTAACTCAAAGTTGAATTTTAGCATTTTTAGCTGTCCGTCTACAGGTAAAACACCTTATTCATATAACTGCTTGGTTGACCCACTTTATTCGTTTGGTGAATGATCTTCGCTTCGTGAGAACAACAAAAACGTTAACTTTAACCAAATTTTGGTGGGTGTGAAAGTTTTACAACAAAGTGATTTAATACGAGGATGATCTGCAAGGTATAGAGAATATGACTTTCGTGCTTTTGGATCGTCTCTATATGGACTCCACCAAAACCTTGTAACTACATAAGCTTGTATTATCTAATATATATACTATACTAGCTGCAAGCACGTGCATTAAACATTTTTGAAAATTTATATTCTCTCATTTCAATTGATTTCGTTTTGTTTTATATTAGTTACTAATAAGTGATTCAAACAACAAATAAATTCTTCTTGAACTACTGTAGTTTTTATTTGATCCGCTAGCTTTTCAACCTACTGACAAAAAAATCGAACATGTTATGTGCATTTTTCCTGAATCACTTCTAAATTCTTCGTTTTTGAGATGTTTTTAAAGTCTGTTCGAAAAACCGTACATATTTCAAAGAATGGCCCGTTTGGTTCGCGATTGAAAAACTTTTTTTCAAAAACTAATTTATACCTAAGTTAACTACATTTTGTATCACATCTAAAACTATTTTTTTGACTTTACTATAAAATCCTAAATGACTTCATTGAAAACAAAGAAAACAATATTTTTTTGTTTTGTAAAATCATACATGATTTTATTGTAAATCCTAAAACAGTTTTAGATGTAGTACAAAATGCATATTAGTTTAGGTGTAAATTAGTTTTTGAAAACATGTTTTCCAATCACGAACCAAACGGGCCCGTATAGTGCGTTGTGAAAGTGTGTTGGCAATAGATATTTTGTGGAGGATTCTAGAAATTCACTTTAACCATCTGATTGTTTACACTTAGTACATGATTATAGTTGTCCATTGGACCCCTTTATGGTTATAAATATGGTGCTACACATTTGTAGCCAATGTTCAAGTCCTGAGCTCAAGTTCCCTTAAAATGTTCTTTGCAGAGAAGCTTACTATTGATATATTAGGTGCCACTAAATTAAGTGCCGCACAAGCGCATAACAACGTAATCAAGTGCCAATTTTTGTGATAAATTGTTCTTTTGTTACAGGGAAAGATCTCTATGTTGAAATAGAAAAATTTTGAGGCGTTGGAGAAGACTGAAAAAATAATATTATTAGAAAATCAGATTATAAATGCAGCTCAGGCAGGTTGGGTAGGATTGAAGTTTCGCCAGGACCTAACTCCATCTACACAATACTGGGCTTGAATTTAAATCAAATTATTTCTCGCTAATTAGGCCAAAGCCTAAATCAGAATTCATATTTTGTCAAATACCCTTTAATTTTGTTTTGACGATGAAGGAGAACGTTTAGAGGGTTGAAGGCATGATAAAAACAAACTTCAAACTCCAACTACATCTATTTGGAGGTTTATTTCATATAATTAAAAAACGCTTAAGTATTAGTTTTTTGGTACTTTTAATATTGAAGAAAAAACTGATTGTAAGTACTTCATGTAGAACAAAACGGTGATAAATATACTTTCAAATATTTTTTTTCCATATTGTATATTGAAACTCTTTAAGTTAATAGACAGTTATTTTTATTTCGACAATTAAATAGTATGCCATCCTTTTTTTTTTAGAAGTTTTATTGGCACTTAACCAGAAATGTTTTTTGGACCGATGGTTTTATATGTGGTGGGACACACTAATTTTTCCATCTCATAACAGTAGGACCAACTATGCCACATAATCATCAGGCACAACTTTTGTAACTTAAACTGTCGAAACAGCACTACTCTTAATTAAAATCTTGTCTGCGAGCTTGCCATACGTGTAAACTCACCATAAGTCAAACAAAAACAAGCCTGCCAAATAACAAGTGGCGCTA
>MVGT01000078.1:491373-512200 GCA_002174775.1 Macleaya cordata | reverse complement strand
TTTTTTTTTTTTTTTTGCTTGAAGTAACCTTCTTCGTTGATTTGACTCGATAAAAGCACCAATTGACCCAATCAGTCCGACTTTCATCTCTAATGTGGTGGCTCTCATTATATAAGAAGATTTCCTAGAGATCTGTTTTGGGGTTACCCAGGGGCCAGGGGCATGATCATCTCGTAAAAATGCTATTTTGTACACCCTCTTGTAATTTGCAAAATAGCACTGGCCTCTACAGGAGTAAACAGGATGCCAAATTGCTAATGGGACTCTTCGTTTTCCTACTGAAAAACACCACTGCTAGCTTTCGTTAGTTTTATTATTAGGAGAAAGAAAAAAATTCGTCAAAATGGAGAACGCAAGCAAGGAGAAGAAGAGTATTAGGGTTTTGTGTCGGAAACTGATCATCACCAACAAGGAACCTGGACTTCAATGGCTGATCGGATCCCCTTTCTTTCCTCCTTTCACCATCGTCTCCACCTTCAGATGCCTCCACAACGAACCCCCTCACGATCCCTACTCTCCCGATTACTCTAAAGAATCAGGTACAAGCTATTCATCTCTCTCTCTCTACAAATAATCTTTCAATATATCAATTGCTGAATTCTCCACAACGGTGATTCAACAGATGATCTCAAGACGTTACTCTTGAAAGGATTTGATGTCGTTGGAGCATTACTTATTGGGGATAACAATTGGGAATTAAATGCATGTAAAGCTGCTGAAGCTGCTTGTAAAATTAGAAAATTTCTTTCCAGTGATGATCAAGGAAATCGTGATATGATAGGTGCATCTGCGGATTTGATCACTGGTGAAATTCAGTTTTTTGTTTCTGCATCTGGGAATTCAACCAAAATTGAAGCTGTTAATACTGTTGTTTACGAAGAGAATCCTGAGAAGTACATATGGGAGAGAGGTTGCTTAATTAAGTGTGAGCTGGGAATCAAATTGCCTATCTATGTCCCTGTCAACAAGCCTGAAGGTATGTTGATCCACATTCTTTTAAATTTCTCACATAATTTTCATTCTTTAGTAGTACTGCCATAAAAACAGATTTGGGTAATGATCTGAAGTTCATAATGTAGCTCCTCGATTTACCAGTCTTGGGTCTTAATCTGTTTTAAATTATCGGATATCCACTATAAAACATGTTTGTATTAGGAATGAATTGAGCCACACTAATGCATGAACCATATAAAATGGCTTGTCAATAGTAAATTATGAAATGGACCAAAAATATGTAGTCATGGTGGACAGCACTATGTTGTTAGAAATGGAAAACACCTCATAATTAAGACTTTTTAAGTGCAAAATCTCAACTTAAATGCAAGCACCTTTGGCAGATATAAATTGGCTATTTATTGTTCTTACATCATTACATGTTACTTCTTGTAATTTTGTGTATGTTGGCCACTGTGGGTTTGTTTCTAGATGCCAAAGAGATGTTTTCTTCTGCAATTGATGCTGCTGCTGCTAAGTACAGAGATCCATATGTTGTTTATATGATTAAAGGGGCAAAGGAAACCTCTGAAACAATACCTCAATCCATCATTCTTCGAGGAGTAGAATTAGATTTCGACACAGATCTTTCTGATGTTCAGATTTCAGAGAACACTGTTAAGGAATCTGATTCAAAGACTCTACCCTGTTCCTACTTCTGTTCGAAAAGCAAACCTGTTTCATCGTTGACTGCTACTGAGGTAAATTGAATTTCTGAAGAGATTCACTGGAACTTGGTGATTTATATATGAGTTTATGTGTTCTTTTTTTTCACCTGAATGGATTATAATTTGGTCGTTTTGTAATCATTTCTTAGATGCTTCTATGTGACTGTCAGAGCAGCTGTTTTAATTTATTTTCCTACTTAGTGTCAATTACCTAAAACACTGGTACAGCCTAGCCTGTGAAGCATTTTGCCCTTCATACGAGATTTAGTTGTTGTAAAAGTTTCTTTGGTTAGAGTGCAGGTATAATCCAGGTAAGTGTCCTGCTTAATCGATCAGGGAATTCTCGAAGCTCTGCTGCACCTATCGCCGAGTATTTTCCAGGTATTGATTTTCTTTTGAGTTGAACTTGTGTCCTTACTCCTCTTACAATCAGAATATGCACTTTGGTTTCTAGCTATAGTATTAGAATCAACGTATCGATGTCTAATTTCATTCTTACTAAGGCTATACGTTTTCTTTTGCAGCTTCAGAACCAGCAGAAGTTTTAGTTGTCGGTTTTAACATTGAGGTGCTCTGCTATGCTGCAAAGGACCTACCTGTGGGTTATGCTATTTCTAAGTTGATCATACCTGGATTAGTTGACCAGTTGACTGGAATGAAGAAGGCTCTCATGCCCAACCTGTTAACACAATATCCTCAGGTAATGTTGGCCTAAGGATTCTCAAAATGTACTTAATCATCTTCTCTCATTGTGGAAATATCTAAAGAATTAAGCAAAACTCCACTTAATTTCTTCACTATATAATGTTATATAGAAGTATTGACACTTAGTTTGAAGGAGATATCTACCTAAAGTTATGAAAACTAGAAGAATGACAACATTTCAGGTAACAGCATACATAGCACCATGGTTCAAAATTCCGAATGTTTTGTTCTGGTAGTTACTGGAACAGAACTGTTTCGGTTTTGTCACGGTATGTTGAGATACTCTTCATGTCTTTTTTTGAAGTGTTTCGAATATATTGAAATAGGTTTTTTAACTAACCAAAATATTCTGTTGAAGCAAAATTATAAATGCAAAGCACATCATTGTGAACTTGTGAGTGAAATCACCCAAAGAACAGTACTTTCAGCTGTCCTCTCTTGCTGGAGTATATAGGTCTCTCCTTTCCAGGCTACCAAGAGGTGAATTAAATAGCCTCTGGTTTTCACTTCTCCAAAGCTTTACTTAGGATTTCATCTGGCTAGTGCATACCCTCTGTGGACGTGGTTTTCATTATAACTACCGTCATTTTCTTAATGCCAAGTGGAGTATACCTCATATTTCTGAATTTTGAGAAAAACTAGGTTTCATGCTATATGTGTTGCTTTGTGATTATCACTGAGCAAGATCAGTTGTATCTGCCATGTGCCAATCCACTTCTTTTCCCAGGAATCATAGTGAGTGCACTTATAGTGTCATATAGAGTGATCACCCTGTCAATAATATGTAAGCACTATCATGGTCAGGTGTGTTGGAAATCTTAGACTAGTAGAATACCCGATGTTTATTTCTTCAACTGTGCTTTACTATCTCATATTATATCACTTATACTTCTGGTATGCTTTCGGTTTGTGTTCTGGAAAGAGATCTGATTCTTCAGCAATTGCATAAAAAAAATTTCATGCTTACTTCCACCTAGAGGGAAAATGTCAATGTCATACATTCTCAATGCATCTACTACTCCTATTGTTTTAATGTTTATCATTGCCGCATCTGTTGTTAATATCAAACATTTCTTATGTAGTTCTTTTCCGTACTTTACTGAGAAATCTTTTGTGATTGCAGCTATGTCCATATCACTTCTTTCCTCCTGGGATTGTACATCCCATAACAGTTATTTATGAACTCAATTATGGGGAGACTGAGATGAAACAAGGTATACTGGTGTTAACACCAAAGTAATGAACGCTTATCTAAAAATATAAATGATTTCTAGTTTGTTTGTATTTTATAATTGGAGCTGCCGGCATATTTGACATAGAGAAATGTTTCTTTATTTGTCGAAACACTTTAACCTTTGTTACTTCTATAAAACTCCACGTGCCTCCAGGAGGTACTCTTAATGTGAATCATGTATGAGATTCAAAAAGGACTCGGCTGTATGAGGCAAAATCTGTAAGAATCTCATTTATACCCACACGCCTTGGCCGAAGATATGACTCAAGCTAGAGTTCAATGGCTTAGTAGGATCATATATACCTGACTGATTATTGGGACAAGTCTAGGAAATAAAAATGAAAAATTTTAAACTTGTCATTTAAAGGTTCATTTTGGCCATGCACAGGATATTCGTTTTCTTGACTCTATGTTATGAAATCATCAACACATATTTTAAGTGTCTTTCTGTTCGACAGTTTTATGCCCATTACATGAAATGGGCTTTCCTGCTGTTCTATCTTTTTCTGAACTTCAAATTTGACTTCCTTTCTGTCAATGTGTTCCCTTCCTTTGGTTGGTCAAGTTAATGGTTTTTCTCTGAGTTCTTCTTCCAAAATCAGCTCCTGAATTTAGTACATGGTAGCAGAGAAAAACTTCTCACTCAATTTTGATGCACTTTTATATTCTTGAAATTGCTGATGTGTATTTTAAATATCTTCAATATGTGTCATTCTGTATACCGAGCACAGAGAATGGGGTTTCCCTATTCTAACTTCGCACTTGTATGATATGGCTTTAATATACTTCACCTGATGATAGCTAATCTTCTCATAATATGCTCTCTTCCTGCAGTTGAAATTAGAAGAGCTTTACACTTGAGGCTGGGTTTACCCTTGGATCGCCCTCTCCTACGAATTGTTAATGCCCTAAATATTTCCGCGAATAACATAACCTCAGTGAGCAACTCAACAAGAAATGGTTAGTATTATATAACCTTTAAAGACAGGCAACAATCGTAGAACCAGTACCAATTTATTTACTTGTATTTCTTCTACATGAAATTTAACTCTGGTGAAAATGTTCATATCATATTTGCAGTTTCATCCCTTCTGAAGGATGTACACAACGGAGTACCAAGAAGTGGGGGTTAGTCTCTGGGAATAATTGCTCTATTTTATTTTGATTTTGATTCATAGATTTCGTGTTTCCTTTCTTATTCGGATTTCCTCTTTGTTGTACTTTTATCTAACATTATGGTTACTCTGTCAATTTCTAATGCAGTTTCTGGAGGTCTTATATCTGTGGTTGATGGTTCGTATGAGTACTACCATTACCTTCAAGATGGTTTTGATGACTCTGTAAGACTTCTCCCGTCATGTAGTTTTTAACTGCATTCGAGAACTGCAAGTGAATGTTGAACTGTGAATCTATTCTCCATCCAATGAGAAATAGTTTTGTTTGCATAGTGTCTGCATATATCTTCCATGAACAGAGTTTGCAGACAATTCCACCTGTAATGAACTATCTTCTGTTTCCTGTCGGTTTCAGAATTTCAGAACATAGAAAGCATGTTAAGTCTGCTTCTAGACAACTGGTCTTTGCAGACTATGTTTTGTGCTTCAATTTTATGCTCTAACCAATCATTCACTTGCTAGGGATGGGGCTGTGCTTACCGGTCCCTACAAACTATCGTTTCATGGTTTAAACTCCAGAATTACGCATCCATTAAAGTCCCTTCTCACAGGTATATGAAATATCACTTTAGCACATGGTGTAATTTTGTTCACTTAGTAACCTCTTTCTTCAGAATTCAGATGTAATATCTCCCTCTTTATTGAATCTTTCAACCTTTTCGAAGTTAATAGGGAATAGTAGCAGTGAGCATAGTGCTTATTTGTTCTCAGGGAAATTCAACAGGCCCTTGTAGAGATTGGTGACAAGGATCCTTCTTTCATTGGTTCACGTGAATGGATTGGAGCCATTGAACTAAGCTTTGTTTTGGACAAGCTTCTCGGTGTAAGAATTCTATTTCATGTAATAGATTTATTTGTAAAAGATATCAAGGATGGATAGTTTGCACTGAATATATTACAGGATGAGATGGATGTTAAAATTAAACTGTTATCTCTTATAAAGAACTGTTGGAATCCAATCCTTAATGGACTACATTTCTATAATGATTCAGAGGTGTGCTAATATTTTACTTTAAAATGGTCATACAAACAACAGACACAAATGCATGAATTTTGTACCCTAAACATTATGTCTTGTTGCGTGGACAGGTCAGTTGCAAAATCATGAATGTGAGATCTGGAACGGAGCTTCCTGAGAAATGTCGGGAGCTGGCTTTGCATTTTGAGACCCAAGGAACCCCTGTGATGATTGGTCAGTAAGAGGAAATCCAGATTTTTGTATCTGTACTTGGTTGTGCTTTGCTTTTACCCAAGAGAAATGATATACCCCAGATGGTCATAATATTTACAAGTTGCAGAGTGATGCTATGGCTCAAATGTAGATAGCAGCAATGAAAATCAATCTTTTTATTTTTACAGGGCATTTGATTGACCTGTCAATAAGAGACATAAGAGAGTCAGGTAGACTGCCAACCGCATATCAGTTCATGTGCATGTGAAATATGGACCATCGGTGGCCATATTCCCATGTTCTATAAGTTGATTGTATCAGATCACTCCCACTGATTAGAGAAAAAAAAAAGAAGAAAAAAGAAAAGAAATAGATCACTCTCCTGTCTCCACCTCCTAATAGATTTTTTAAGACCAGCTAGTAACTACTGATTGAAAGTAACGTTAAGGGGTCAATGGGCTTACATTTTCTTCATTTCTGAGAAGAATGAACAGTGGAAGGTTACTGTCACCACGCTTCAAATGGATATAGGTTTTATGTTGGGAATCTTGTAGGTGCACGGTCTACTCCCAATTATAACTCGCTCACATTCACCTGCCAGGTGTACAAGACCTACAGGTATTAATATGCCACCGGTAGAGTATCCTTAAGATCTTTCTTGCGTGTACGTATGAACCAGTATGTGGTGGTTGTGATCAGGAGGACATAGGAGAAGTTGTTAATCTTTGTGGAACTATGTAAAGACCTTCTAATTGGACCTTTAAATGCAGGTGGTGGTGTTCTTGCCTATACACTGCTAGGAGTTGACTACAATGATGCAAGTGGGGACTGCGCCTTTCTTATATTGGATCCTCACTATACGGGTGGTGATGACCTCAAGAAGATTGTGAATGGTGGGTGGTGTGGATGGAAAAAGTCTGTTGATAGCAAGGGTAAAAGTTTTTTCTTACAGGATAAGTTTTATAATCTTCTGCTTCCTCAAAGGCCAAGCATGGTCTGAAACTTAAATCCCTGACCGAAATATGAACAATTTAGATATTGTTAGTTGCAAAGAGAGGACAGTGTTTTGGATCAAGCGGGCGTCACCATCAGGTAGGAGATAGGTTGTGGTTTAAGTTACGATTGTATCCAGAACTGATTTATCTATTATGTCTTCTTGGTTCAAATTCTGGTACTCGAAGCAGGTCTTCCCAGATTGGAGCCAAAAATATTGATTTTTCGTATAATGTCTATTGTATCAAAATGTTTTCTTTTTCGGGAGGGGAAAAAAACCCTAATTACATTCATTAGCAAGATAGTTGATATACATCAGTTTCAGGTCTTATCTATATTCTTCTTATCACTTTGAAATGTGTTCCAGTTTCAGTTGAATAATGTGGATGTAAGGATGACCCTATGGGGCTGAGGCTGTAACATGGTTCATAAGCATTCTTTTGATTTTAGTCCTCAAAACTTAGAAGTTTATCAGAGTAAATATTAAGTTCTTAGTTAAAAGAATTCGTATTTAAACCAATTCGAAAGGGGAAAAAAATGAATTTGGTGTTAGATATCATTGTGAAGGTATCAGTGAAAGCTTTTCGATTTTACCTTTATTTATATTGAAAACTGATTTATTTACATTTAGTCATGGGGTTTTGAGAAAAGAACAGTAATGCTAGAGCTACAGCAAGCGGTACAACAGTGTGCAATTCACTTCATGGTGGATTTTTAGCACTTGAAAAGGGGGTTGATTTACGAGGACAGTGGAATTCACACATCCAATGATCTTCCATGCGTCCACCGTCCTGTACAGTTTGTTGTAAGTTTAGCATTTTTCGAAGAAGAATATATATATTTTTTTTGGCTCGAAGAAGAATTCAAGAAAGAGAGAAACCTAAATTGAAAACCACCTTATGCACTTCTATTCTTGTGAAAAAACTACATTGCTCCATGAAACATCTAAAATAAGAGTTCATCCAGTGCTGTAAATTTAAAAGTTTTAAAATATCCCTCCACCTCTCTTGTTCTTTATTTTTACACTGCAATTACATGTCCTAGTGGAATATGTGAAGATGATCCAAATGCCAATTTTTTTGTATATGATCTCTTCATCATGTAAATCAAAATCAATCTTAGTTCAGTTTCCATTCCCCAGACTGTTAAAAAACAAAAAGTTTCCTTTTTTTCTTTATTTTTCATTGGATCATCTTCATATGAATTTCACAGGTTAGTGTAAGTCTGCAAGCAACAATCCCGGCGTAGAACACGTGTGGTGCACTTGCACCAGGCTAGTTTAGCAAAAAGGTTTTAATTTGGGCTGGGAATTTTATCCTAAACGACTCCAAGTCACTCTTCAGTCTTAAATCTTCATTCTTCAGTAGTAGCGGACACAGTAGTGAGGAAAATGGCGCTAAACCTCTCCATTACACCTTCCTTTCGTACTTTTCCGCCTTTTCCGTCAAACCCTAAACCTAAATCGTCTTCTGCTGCATCACCTCATCACTCCACTCTTCATCTCTTTCGATCTTCTAACTCTTTAATTTCTCTCTCCCCCTCTGCAACAACTCCAAGCGCCATTTCTCAATCCCCAGACCCTATTTTTCTCCCATTTCTCCAGGAACAAGAAGAAGAAGAAGAAAGACAGCAAAAACAACAAGAACAAGAACGACAGCAAAGAGAGAAACAGCTGCAGGAGCAGCAAAAACAAGAAGAGATAGACTTAGAAGAAGACCCAATTATTAAATTCTTCAAAACCCGCTCTGTAACTCCAACTGAAGACCCCGAATACGAAGGTCGAACCTTGCTACAAAAGAATCGACGCTCTTCGTGGCGTCTAGCAGATATTAAATCCATAGAAACTGATGCCGAAGAAGAGGAATACGAAGAAGCAGAAGAAAATGAACTGTTATTGGATTCTGGGGTTCCTAATTCAAGTCCTGTGGAAGGTATTGTTGAAGAAATACTTCAACTTGCGAGAAATGTTCCGGAGAATTCGACGTTGGGAGAGCTTTTGGGTTCTTCTTATGTAGGGAAAATTGGAGAATCTGAATGTGTTGAGATTTTGAGTTTAATGGGAGATGAGGGTCTTGTTATTAGTTCTTTGTATTTTTTTGAATGGATGGGATCACAAGAGCCATCGCTTGTCTCACCTAAGGCCTGTAATGTAATGTTTAGGGTTTTGGGTTCGGCAGGCATGGGGGAGAAGTTGATGATATTGTTTAACAACTTGCCAGCTGATAAGCAATTCAGGGACTTGCGTGTATACAATTCAGCGATATCCGGCTTGTCATGCTGTCGAAGGTAAGAGTCGGGAATCTTGCCTTTGGATTTAATCTCTTTTTTTTTTTTTTTTTTTTTTTTTTTTTGTGGTAACCCTCTTTTTGTTTTCAGTAATGCTTGTTTAGTCATTTGTGATTTTAGTTTCCAGTTTAGGCTTATTGGTTTTGATGATTTGTTTGATTCTCGCAATGATAATTGGAATTGGGGAAGTTTTCTCCTCAAATTCTTGTCGAATTGGTTAAATATGAGATCAGGGGATTTACTAGTCAAATGCCTTTATGATGGCTAGAATACTAAGAGGGTGTGTATCCATAAAAATGCTAATGTTGTATCAAATCTTCAAATTATGGATTTATTAATCTCACCTTTTAGCTAGCACCAGAGGATGTCCATCATGGTTTTAAGTCTCATATCGGTCTCTGGGATTGTTCCTGAGCCGAACCTACTCAAATGGAAATGAATCTGTCGTTCTAATATTTATTTAAATGAAGAGATTTTGGGCTATTATGTTTTTGTGAGAGTATCAACTGTTGAAATGTTTCTTGATGATTGATGCTTTCTTGGGAATCTCAATTATTTGAATGCTTTTTTAATCTCATTTAAATCGCCTGATCTATTGACCCGGACAGACTAATCCAAAACCAATCACATGTTATCTGTGAGACATATGAAGGAGATCCAACATGGGATTGCTGAACACTTTAAAGTTTAAAACCATGATAACTATCCAAATTATGCACTTAAACTAGTTTTGGGGTAGCTGCTTATTTCAGGTATGATGATGCATGGAAAGTATATGAGGAGATGGAAATGGCTAACATCCAACCAGATCACGTGACATGTTCTATTCTAATAACAGTTATGAGGAAAAGTGGACGTAGCGCCAAAGATGCATGGGAGTTCTTTGAGCGAATGAACGGGAAGGGAGTCAAATGGAGTTTGGAAGTATTAGGTGCTCTTATAAAATCTTTCTGTGACGAGGGGCTGAAAAAGGAAGCCCTTATTATCCAATCAGATATGGAGAAAAAAGGTATTTCATCAAATGCCATTATATATAACACCTTGATGGATGCTTACGCTAAAGACTACCAGATTGAAGAAGCTGAAGGTCTCTTCATGGAGATGAAGGAGAAGGGGATTAAACCTACCTCTGCCTCCTATAACATTTTAATGGATGCATACAGCAGAAGGATGCAGCCTGAGATCATTGAAGATCTGCTCTTAGAGATGCGGGAAGTGGGCTTGGAACCAAATGTCAAATCATATACCTGCCTTATAAGTGCTTATGGGAGGCAGAAGAAAATGAGCGACAGGGCTGCAGATGCTTTCTTGAGGATGAAAAAGGTTGGGATCAAACCGACTTCCCATTCGTATACTGCCCTAATCCATGCATATTCAGTAGATGGATGGCATGTAAAGGCGTATAGTGCTTTTGAGAATATGATGAGGGAAGGAATAAAACCTGCTGTAGAAACATACACTGCACTTCTTGATGCATTTAGGCGGGCAGGTGATACCGAAACGCTGATGCAAGTTTGGAAATTGATGGGAAGTGATAGAGTTGAAGGGACACGTGTTACATTCAACATTCTCCTTGATGGATTCGCAAAACAAGGTAAGTACATTGAAGCAAGAGATGTTGTCTCTGAATTTGGGAAGATTGGTCATCAGCCGACTGTGATGACATATAATATGCTAATGAACGCATATGCACGGGGTGGGCAACACTCAAAGTTGCCACAACTGTTGAAAGAGATGGCAGCTCTCAATCTAAAGCCTGATTCTGTTACATACTCCACCATGATCTATGCCTATGTACGTGTTCGTGATTTCAGAAGGGCATTTTATTACCACAAGCAGATGGTAAAAAGCAAGCAAGTGCCAGATGCAAGATCCTATCAGAAGCTGAGGGCAATTTTGGATGTGAAAGCTGCAACAAAGAACCGGAAGGACAAGAGTGCTATATTGGGTATAATTAACAGTAAAATGGGATTGCTGAAACCTAAGAGGGGTAAGAAAGATGAGTTCTGGAAGAACAGGAAAAGATAATTTGGCCATAGTTGCTCATCTAGTGTTGGACACTGGTGGTGGTTTCTCTTGTGCTCCTATGTCACAGGCTCACAAGTGAGAAGGGTTACTGAGATGGATAAGATAAATAAGATGAATTGACCTACAAGAGTTTCAGGTGTTGTATGTTCCTGCTGTGAAATAATCCATCTACAGATTTGTCATTTTATGACTTTTTCCTATTGAACTCTGGCATTTTGTCTGTGGTTATTCTTTCATATAAAGAGACTTGGAGTTGTAAGAGTAGGACAGGAAAGAACTACACTGGAACTGCATTGGTGCATTGAAGATGCAAATTCTTCTCGCAGTCTATTGGATCAAATGCTCACCTCGTGTTTAGAGTGGCTGCAGATTGGATCTTTTCACTTTGACTTAATGGCACTACCAGGTACTGATTTACTGCTTCGTGTTACATATTTTTATTGATATATGTAGATTACTATGTTTTTTTTAAATGTATGTTTCAATTGTGACAGGCTGATCGTTATCGTAGAATGGGCTGCTACGACATCATATGTCCAAGTTTTGTTCATGTTAGCAGTAAGCTAAAAATCAGTATAAATTTTGCAGGCTGCGCAAAGATGATATCAACTGAAGAGAAGTTTTGAAATGATCTATATCATACATCATTACATTTCCACTTGCTGATTCAGGCCATCCAAATCCCAAGTTTCTTGCTTCTATTTTGACTAGATAGTCTTCAGCAGAAGTATCCACATTTCAGTGTAGTATCAGTTGATCAACTAGTTTTTATTCTCAAACTTATATATATACAAGAATTATAAAGAGAAGCAAAATGAACTGAGCCTTTGATAACAAAAGTAAGGAAATTGTTCAACTAAAAGCATCAAATGTTGTATGATGAAGTCCCACTTCAAGTCCAACTATGTTGTAGAGTTGCATATAGCCCTCATTTGAATGCCATAAGATGACTTCGAGTTTCATGTAATGATCTCTTCACGCGAAATTTGAAGTCATTTGACGGCACACACATGGGTGCTCTCTGCAACCCCCTCTCCATCAGTCGTGAAGATCACTTGACGTTTTCAATTTAAAATGGTAAAAAAAAACACACTCCAAACTAAAGAGAGCTTTAGCACATTGAAATTTGGTTTTCTACAAAAAAACATTTCTCAAGTACAGCTACGAAAATTACACATAATGATCTAGGTTTTCAGAATGGTAAATGCTAATCATACAGAAATTGATCTAAAAAACATTCCACAGTAATTTAGGACTAACCTAGATTAAGCCTTATTTTTAATTGTCACACTGTTTGGGAGTACATTTTAGAGCATCTTCAATGCAAAAGTCTTATAAGACAATGTCTTATCTATGTGGCATGTCTTATAAGACAATGTCTAATCTACGTGGCAACAAAATCTTCAAAATAGACATTGTTGAAAAGAATACATCTCCAATGTAAATGTCTTGGGATGATTTTTTAACTTATATGGCATTAATTTTTGAATGGGTCAAAACTTATTTTGTTTAAAAAGTAACTAAAAGTTTTGGAGGGAAAAAAAATTGATGATGTGGACCGTAAGACATTGTGAAGATGAATGTCTAGAAAGTCTAGAATAACTACCGCATTATCATATCTTTTCTTTACATTAGCATTGGAGAAGGTTTTTTTAAAAAGAATGTCTATTTATTATACGTGGCAGTCTTATTTTACCACATTCACATTATCATTGGAGATGCTCTTAGTATGAATTTTTTAAATTCATATCCTTAGCATTATTCAGAGCCTGCACTTGAACATGTAAAAAACAAAGCAAGCCCAGCCCAAGTTGGGTTAAGCTCATCGGGCCGAAGTTGGGTACTTTTTCGTTAACCACCCTTAAAGTAGGGGGTGTTTTGGTAATCTACACAAAGGAACGAAACCCTAACTTCCGAGCGGGGCCAGGCCGCAGCGCCCCAGCGGAGTGGAGATAAAGACCAAAGCAGGACGGGTGTAACCATCCCTAAATTAAAGGTGAAAGCCACGTGGAAACCCTAAGAGATATACTTGAAACTGCAACCCTGTTGACGTGTACATGTAGCTTGAAGCCCCCTATAAAAACTCCTCCTGACTTTTCCACTTCCCCCTTCTCTTTTTTTCTTATTCGCCTCCCCATTCCTCATTCCTCTCTCTTTTATCTCTCTCTCTTTCTTCCATTCTGTTTTAAAGATCAAAATCCTGTTCTGGATCTACAATTACAAGACTCTAGGGTTTCTGCAACTCTACCATCTCTCTCCACTGCTTCACTTTATTTTTTGATTCCGGTTTGAAGATCCGATAGCTTCTCCTGTCTTGGCTCGAGATCCGGGCCAAGGCCAAGAAGCATTCGTTGTTTAAACACAGCAATCTTGCAACTCCGATGGTTGTTTAGGGTTTCGAAATCGAATCTTCTTTTTAATCTTTTACAGTTGAAGTGCACAAAAATTTCTTGTTAGAGACGACCTTCAGAGGTAAACTCCACGATGTATTTGTTTACTGTTAGTGCACTTTTTAATCGATTTAAGATAAATGTTGTGTATTGCTGATTCCGTTTTTAGGATTTCTGGTAAATGATCGGAAACACATTTTATTAAAATAATTCTTGAAAGAAGATTGTCTGATGATGATTTCTTTTTTTATTATGTAGATTCTGTTAATTTTGTAAAAATGGCTTCAAACGAGGGATTTCTTACTGAAGAACAGAGAGAAACATTGAAATTAGCAACTCAGAATGCGGAAGTATTATCTTCATCGCCGAAATCACCGCCGAGCTTGCTTTCCGATCATCAGATTAAAGTTTCAACAGGTGCAAAGGCTCCAACAGTTGGATTTGCTTCGAGGCATGTTCGTAGGTCACACTCCGGAAAGCTTGTACGCGTCAAGAAAGGTGAGTTGGTTTCTTTGACACATTTTGTTTGCCACTGTTCGTTCCTACGGTTGGTTGCGAATTTCAACAATTAGACATTCTTATTGTTCAAACTGCAATTTGACATTCTACTTTCAATACACATCTACCTAGGGTTTAATCACTTCCCCTGCTCTGTCATGTATACTGGCTTCATTGCAATGAGAATTTGATATTTATGTGTTCATTCCATCTAGCTCTTTTTTTTTTTCAAACTCTTGAGTTTTTACTCTATGAACTTCGTAAGTCAGATCAAGATGTCTGGTTAAACAATTGAATTCAAGATAATATGTCTGTTTGAGGTGATGATGGCTTTTGAGATAATTTTTTATGATATGGTAATTTGACGAGACTATCTATATAATAACCAACCATATTGCCAATTGGGAAAACTAGGAACTATTTCCAGTTTTATGACCTGTGGTGAGAACTTGCCAATTTGCCATCTGGTTTTTTTTTTTTTTTTAATGATCTGTGCCATCAGATGACTTCTTTTTTCCTTCTGTGTCTGATTATGTATCTGCCTTTTGTTTTAAGGTAATGCACTTTGAAGATGCTTGTGAGTGTGTAAACATATGTATGCTTCCTAAAAACTATGAGATCAGGATGTTGCTGCTATAATTTCCAGAAGAAAGGAACTTGTCCAGATTGAGAGCTCATTTGTTAGAAAAATCCTTTGATGTAGGAATCAACCCTCTCAAGTCAAGATTTATGTAGTTGGATTGTTTGTTCTGTTTTAGGTGGCTGAAGCGTATTGGTTCATTTTCTCTTGCCTATCTGTCAACATATGGAGTTGTGGCAAGGTTGCTGTAGTTGGATTGTTTGCCTATCTGCCAAAGTATGAATCCCCCTACAGTTGGTTACTTGGTTAGTTACAAAAAAATGGTTATTACAAAGCAAACATACTTCACTGAAATTAGCAGATACTGAACTATCAGATGGTTGATTAAATCAAAGGATACTGAGCTTGAACTTTGGAGGCTCCGGGTCCTAGAGAGTACAGCAGATGAAAGGTTTCATGGACAAATCTTTTCCCTGTTTCTATCTTTTGATGGGGAAAATAATTAATATATGAAAGAAAAGTGTGTAGAATGGGGGCCTGCCCTCAGTTAGTGGAATCAGAGGGACTGCACAACAAGATCCCACCTAAAAAACAAAAGCATAAAAATCTCCCCCAAGAAAACAAGCTTTTCACTCTTAAGATGAACTCCTGGAAACCTCTTTAGAACTGAAAACTGCGTCATTTCTTACTTTCCAAATGAACCAAAAAATGAGCTCCACAGATCTTGGCTTCTAGTTTGTGTAGTCTTTCGTACACAGGCCTAACAAATGAGAGATTTTCGAGTTTTTACTTCCTGCTTGTTGGTGATAATGCTTTTTTTTTCCTTTTTTTTTTTTTTCTAAACGTAGGGCTAGTTAAGTTGATCTTCATTTTTCACTTCTATGTTTTCAGGATTTTCTCTAATGTCATTACTTTGATGTTTCCTTTAATGGCGACAGATGGTGCTGGCGGCAAAGGCACATGGGGCAAATTACTTGACACTGATGGTGATTCACATCTTGATCGGAATGATCCAAACTATGACAGTGGCGAGGTAATTGTTTTTCCTCAGATTTTTCATTTTTCCATATTTGGGCTATTTTTCCCCTTCGGGGCTCCAATTTGCCTCTAGGCAGATGACTCTTTATCTGAAGTATGGCCTTGTTTCTCCAATGTAACAGAAAGCAAAAAAGTTTATTTATTTTTTATCCATCTGGGGAATGGAAGCTGAAGTTATCCTACAGTTAAATGAATCTTTTGTTTTCTTTAGTTCTAAATAATCTTTGACATGGAATCTAGCTACCTGTAATATTTTGTGGACTTATAATAATCATTTCCTCTTTCCCAAACCCCAGGAGCCATATGAACTTGTAGGTTCTGCCATCTCTGATCCCTTGGATGAATACAAGAAAGCTGTTGTTGCCCTTATAGAGGAATACTTCAGCACTGGTGATGTGGAAGTGGCTGCGACTGACCTTAGAGACCTAGGCTCTAGCGAGTATCATCCCTACTTCGTCAAGAGACTGATATCAATAGCCATGGACAGGCATGACAAGGAGAAGGAAATGGCTTCAGTTTTGCTCTCAGCTCTCTACGCGGATGTGATCAGCTCAGCTCAAATCAGCCAAGGATTTGTCATGCTCCTTGAGGCTGCTGATGACCTGGCAGTAGACATACTTGATGCAGTTGACATCCTAGCTCTGTTCGTTGCGCGTGCAGTGGTTGATGACATCCTCCCTCCAGCCTTCCTCAACAGAGCCAAGAAGGTTCTCTCAGAATCTTCCAAAGGACTCCAAGTTATACAAACAGCTGAGAAGAGCTATCTTTCAGCTCCTCACCATGCAGAGTTTGTGGAGAAACGATGGGGTGGCAGCACCCACATCACCGTAGAGGAGGTGAAGAAAAAAATTTCAGTTTTGTTGAGGGAGTATGTTGAAAGTGGAGATACTGCAGAGGCCTGTCGGTGCATAAGGGAGTTGGGAGTCTCATTCTTCCATCATGAGGTGGTAAAGCGAGCTTTGGTAATTGCCATGGAAATCCAAACAGGGGAACCACTAATTTTGAAACTTTTGAAGGAAGCGGCAGAGGAAGGCCTTATAAGTTCCAGTCAGATGGTGAAGGGGTTTGGTCGGCTTGCCGAGAGCCTTGATGATCTCTCTCTTGACATCCCATCTGCCAAAGCCTTGTTCCAGTCTCTGGTTCCAAAGGCAATTTCTGAGGGTTGGTTGGATCCTTCGTTTCTCAAATCCTCTGGTGAAAATGGAGAAGTCCAAGATGAAGATACTGAAAAAGTGAGGCGTTTCAAGGAAGAGGCTGTAACAATCATTCATGAATATTTTCTCTCCGATGACATACCAGAACTCATTCGCAGCCTTGAAGATCTTGCTGCTCCTGAGTATTACCCAGTTTTCCTCAAGAAGTTGATCACTCTTGCCATGGACAGGAAGAACCGAGAGAAGGAGATGGCCTCCGTTCTGCTTTCTGCCCTTCATACTGAGATCTTCTCTACTGAAGACATTGTTAGTGGATTCGTCATGCTTCTTGAGTCTGCAGAGGATACTGCTCTCGATATATTGGATGCATCAAATGAGCTTGCTCTCTTCCTGGCCAGGGCAGTTATTGACGACGTCTTGGTCCCTTTAAATTTAGAGGAGATCGGCAGTAAGCTGCCACCAAACTGCAGTGGGGCAGAGACTGTCCACGTGGCTCGTTCACTTATAGCTGCACGCCATGCAGGTGAGAGGCTCCTAAGGTGCTGGGGTGGTGGAACTGGTTGGGCTGTGGAGGACGCTAAGGACAAGATAACAAAGCTACTGGAGGAGTATGAGAGTGGTGGCGTGGTCGCAGAAGCTTGCCAGTGCATTCGTGACCTTGGGATGCCCTTTTTTAACCATGAAGTGGTGAAGAAGGCACTGGTTATGGCAATGGAGAAGAAGAATGACAGGATGCTGGATCTGTTGCAGGAGTGCTTTGGTGAAGGACTGATCACCATCAACCAAATGACCAAAGGATTCATCAGGATAAGGGATGGGCTTGAAGACCTAGCTCTCGACATCCCCAATGCAGAGGAGAAGTTTGGGTTCTACGTAGAGCATGCAAAGAACAACGGGTGGCTGCTCTCATCCTTCACTGCATCATCATCCCCAGCTGTTACTGCTTGAGTAACACTTCCTAGTCTCACGTGTATGTTGTTTCTCTTCTTTTTTTAGCCTCGTCTTTTATACTGTTACTATTTGTACGCTTTGGAGGTACGTAGTAGGGTGGAATAGGATGGGGCTGGGGTTTTTCTGCAGGTATTGGTATCTTGGAGAAAAAAAAAATGTTAAATTGAATCCTAGCTCATGTACAGAGGTTGGTCTATGACTTTCCATTTTACGTAGCTTTTGATCTGACATTTCTATCTGATTCACTTTGCATTTGTTGTAGAGGGATGTAGTAGTATGGTGGTGCTATGTTCTTGGGTTCTACACTCCATGCTGAACTAGAATAGATTGAAGTTATGACCATAATTCCTACTTTTGATATTATTGATGCTGCTGGTTGATTCGGGTTTGTTTTGCATCTTCTAAATTTCAAGGATATTTTTCCCTTTACCTAAATCCAGCCAGCATTGCTGAATCCTTCCTGCCTATGGTAGTCGGTTTCGAATTCTAAGCTGCCTCAAAATTGTGTTCGGATAATTTCCTTAACTGGAGGATTTAGCATTATGGATTATAACTTATATAAAAGGACCTCCAGGATGTTAGAAATTGAACATTCAGAAGCTCCCTACGGAGTTCTGCAGAATTGTCCTTTGAGAGCTTCGGTTTGCTTGTGAACCTTGTTCTTGGAATTCTGTGGGCTTATTCTTATCAACTCAGGTATATTATTGAGTTGATCACCCTCTATTAGGGTTTCATCCCTTTTGAATGGTTACTGTTATTTTGTGCGTCTTCCCACAGATTCCCTGTTTTATGTGCATTATTCATTCCGGAAAACTGATTCTCCATTGCTTTTCATTACATTTTAAAGACGGCTCTCAATATATAAAGCTAAGCTCTCCCATGTTTCAGATTGCATTAGTATGCCCGAATTATAAAAGCCATCCAAGTTTCGGGGATTAACTTGGCATTTCATTGATTAAGATCCTGTTAACAGATTGATACCCAAATTAGATTTTATTTTGGACTGGTTCTTATAGGTTTTAGTTTTGCTCGCCATTAGATACCATAGTTCCTAGCTCCAACTATTACAAACTGGTTCCATAGTCCAAAACTACAGCTTCAGTTCGTACCGGCATCTACATGTCTATTGTACATCCATAGTCCAAAACTACAGCTTCAGTTCGTACCGGCATCTACATTTCTATTGTACATAGTCGTATCAATGGTTTTTTTAACCTCGAATGAACACATGGCATATATCTATTGGGCCAAATCAGAAAGGACAATCAGCAAGAATTTGTAAACAGAAGGTGGAGACGTCAAAACATCTTTCTAGGCTATTCTGTATGAGGAGCAAAACGATGAAGGTGAAGAAACATGAGGCTAAGATCACACAACAACAAGATAAGGGAACAATCTAGAAGAAAATCCTCACTACACCTCACTATATAACTCCCCAGTGTTCAATTTTCCATCACAATTATTCAAGAGACATCTCCCCTTATTACATTCTACATTGTAAGCTCAAAGCTCCCTGTGAACTAATAAAGGATCATCAATGGCAGCAACTGTAACTACAATGGCCCTCATTGACGTCAAGTCCTTCACCATAAGCAGTACTAGTACAAAGCCAACTATAAAGCCCATCTCTCTTCTCTCCCTAAGAAACCTGCCCAAAGGCCTTCCAACCTCCAAATCCACTGATCAATCAAAAATCTCATCAACTTATCTAACTAGTACTGCCATTGCTGGTGCCATTTTCTCCACCTTGAGTTCTTGTGATCCGGCTTTCGCTGCGCAACAGATTGCAGAGATTGCCGAAGGTGATAACCGTGGAATTGCGCTTTTATTACCCATCATTCCAGCTATCCTTTGGGTTCTTTACAATATCCTTCAGCCGGCTCTTAACCAACTTAACACAATGAGGAACTCAAAAGGGATCATTGTGGGTCTTGGGCTTGGTGGGTTGGCTGCTGCTGCGAATTTTCTCGCTGTTCCACCTAGTGCTTCTGCGAGTGAAATTACTATGATCGCCGATGCATCGTCTAATGATAGTCGAGGGTTTTTGTTGTTGTTTGTTGTTGCTCCTGCTATTGTTTGGGTTCTTTACAATATTCTTCAACCTGCTTTGAATCAGATTAACAGGATGAGATCTTAGTAAACAACAGCATGACCTTGTTTGTGGTGTTGGTGGATCAAATTCGGTTACACTTTCACTAATGATGATTTTTTGTGATCTAGGATTTATGTAGTAAACCCAAAAGAACTACATATAATAAGGTCCTCCCTGGAGGTAGCCCACTAACATGATCAATCAATTAGTTCTTACAAATATTAGCACTCATGATCACATAAACCACAACGCCTTACATATATAGTTCCACACCTCCAAAGAACTATATACGTTAACCAAAACCTGTTTTGGTTGGTGGCTCTAGTAAATTGGGATTAATTCCTAAAATTTCCAATACAACATCAAAATCCAACAAGTTGAAAGTTATGAAGAACAGAGCAACTTACCTTCTTTGGTTCAGCAGTAGCTGCAGAATAAGGTGGAAGTTAAATTATAGAAATCGAAGATTAAGTCTGATGTTAACAGAAGAAAAGAGAGCACAAGACTGCACAAACACAATTTTACAATATCAAATCCTTTAATTTGTGGGTTTGCTCAGTTGTGCTCTCTATCTTCTGTCAACAAATTAATTGATTACCAACAATTCTCGCCAAAACCTTATTTTTAGCCTTAAGAAGCAGCATCTGAAAATATCTATATATATATATATATATATATACAAAAAGAGAGCACAAGACTGCACAAACACAATTTTACAATATCAAATCCTTTAATTTGTGGGTTTGCTCAGTTGTGCTCTCTATCTTCTGTCAACAAATTAATTGATTACCAACAATTCTCGCCAAAACCTTATTTTTAGCCTTAAGAAGCAGCATCTGAAAATATCTATATATATATATATATATATATA
>MVGT01000078.1:418118-485421 GCA_002174775.1 Macleaya cordata | reverse complement strand
ATTTTAAGTTAGGATATTCTCTCCATCATGTTGATCATCTTTACAAAAAATTAGTCCATTTTAAAACTTGTAACCCTATCATCCGTGATTGGAAATCACTAAAAATCAAAGGTGCTTGAGCTATTTGAACACTGTTGATTTTTAGTGATTTCCAATCACCGGATGATAGGGTTACAAGTTTTAAAATGGACTAATTTTTTGTAAAGATGATCAACATGATGGAGAGAATATCCTAACTTAAAATAGCCATTGATTCATCTCTAAGTGGGCCCCACAAGCCCATGTATACTTAATGTATTTCTAACCAATGTAGTCCGATCCGCTATATATATATATATATATCAAATCTTGATTATTCTTGTCTTGTCATTCTGCCTGCCATGTACATTTTGAATGTCTTGTAGTAGTCTTATTTCATCATTCATGCATGGATCTCTTCTGACGTTCATATAAATCCATACCACATATGTCCACTTAAAAACCTTTTTTTTTTTCCAACTTATATATGGTTGTGATTACTATTGTGGCTAATATGTGGAAATCTTATTCAAACAACGAGAAAAACCTAATTAATAATGCTGCTGATCATCGATGATGATCAAAGCAAGTTTTAACATCCGAAAAACTTGTAGCTAGAGATCTACTACAATGCCATTAGCAAGTTTCATATGCTGCAAAGTTTTGGGTTGATTGTGCCGTCCAATCTCTGACCTCACTCACTCAACTAAGAAACTAGGCCCAAAACTTAGTTAATTAGGTTTAACTACCTAAGCCCATTGAATCATAGTAGGCCTTATGCCCAGGTCTAGCCCATTTTCAGGTGTTTTGGGCAAGAGCTAGCATTGGTGTAAAGCTAGATATACGATCCTAATGGGCATTGTGGAGACCAAATTTTGGGAACCACCAGCTTGATTTTGTGCAACTTTATTACTTGCATTTTCATAAATTTCATTGGCTTGTTCTTCAGTTGCCTCAATTTAGCTATGAAATGAATGAATTTACATCGTCATGGAATTAAGCAATGAAAACAGAAAGACGTGCACCTTCAGTCAAAAGTGGGTGCACCCTCAAAAGAAAATAGGCATAATTTAGTAGCACACCAATTCAGATGCTAGTCCCTAAATTAAGTACTCAAATCCTGTATGTGCTAGCATTACTGTTTTAGGCCCGCACGTTCGTGTAGCAAAGGGCCCTCAGGTACGGCGCCCACATTGGGGTGCAACTGCTTCAGCGGCTGTGGAAAACCCCATAGATAGATAATATACTATAATATAATACACATAATTAAGAATGGCTGAAATTATATATGAAATTGCGTTCACGTAGTTGATGAGTAAAATAAGATAATCTCATTGATCGGAATGAATAACTAACTTTCGGTCAAGAGGAATCAAAGTGGAAGCCATTAAATGGTTGGTCCTTCACCCTATCAATATTCTTGATTGATTGATTGCTATTATTCTTCCAAAACTTGGAAGCCATTAAATGGTGGGTCCATCACCCTATCAATATTCTTGATTGATTGATTGCTATTATTCTTCCAAAACTTTTTTTTCTTTTTATTTTTGGGGTCCTGTGATAAGGTTGTTTTTAAAGGTGCATTTTTGAAGTTAGATGTCTTCAAATCTGTTTAATTTTTGTATACATTATATTATCATTATTTATAAGATATCCACAAAAAATCAGCTCAATCAGAAATATCTAACCCTCCAAACAAATCAATTTAAATGTCAGCCGTTCAAAGTCTAAATTAAAGTCTAAATTAAGTATTCATTCACTCTATTAAAGTCTAAATTAAGTATTTGTGGTACTAAAGGGTGTTAGAGGTCTCCTATTAAGCTGATTTTTTTAGATATGATCCAAATAGTATAAATAACATACATATCAAAAAATCAGCCCATTTGAACAACCTTAAGAAACTAAAAAAAATACAAAACCTAAAAGCTTATCTTGTGCCCTTAGGGCACATGTTAACAAAATCCTTCATTTTTGAACCCCCTCTTGGGTAGATGAATATTCATTCTTTTGTCTTTTCAACATCTTAATAAATTTATAATTGGGAGATAAAAAAATAAAGAAGAAAGTAAAAGACATCAAAAGAGAGAAGAAAATTTAAGCTAAATAGAAAGAGAGAACTTTTAGCACAAAAGAGTAGAGAAATTTTTATATATATATATATAAACTTGGGATGACAAATTAAAGATATTAGATAAATACATGATTATGCAAGACAGAGTACTAAAAGCCTAATTAGCTAGCTAGATTGTGAAGATCCATAACCTTAATTGGGCCTTCTTGTTTTTGTGGTTAGATAATAATAGTAGTAGTAGTACTATTTATGATGAAATTATGTATGTTAAAGTTTATACACTAATTGTGCGACCAATTGGTTGGTTTGCACCCATTAATAAAGTGGCAGCATGTTTCTTTCTCTCTTTGATGGCTGGATCTTCTAACACCAACACTTTGTCTTTGTCTCTCACCCCAACCATGTGTAAGTAATCTCCATCCTCTCTTTCTTTCCCTTTAAACAATACCCTTTGCTCTCTTGGTTCCAAGCTTGTCACCAATGACACTATCAACTTCAATTCCCCTGCAAATTTTTTATATAATCACTTGTTAATTAATTAATTATGGGTAATTAATTAGTACCCATTCATATATATACATAAGAGATGAGATCATTTTAATTAAAGAGTTTAATTTGAGGTGAGGCAGGGTAATTAATTACTTACCAAAAGTTGAAGTGGATTCAATGGAGATATCATGCCATCTTGACTCAGTAGAGACTCTTACTGTGATCATCATCCCATCTCCTCCTGATGTTGTTGTACTAGTACTACTTCCTCCATCTTCTCTCTTTTGAACTAGCATCCCCCCTGGTCTAAGTTCCCACTTGATCTCACCACCACCACCACCACCTACATTTACACCAACACCTCCACCACCGCCATTAAGCTTAGAGTTGCTCCTGAAAAACCTCTTAGATCTCAACTTAATCATCTTTGTAAATATCTCTGCAGAGACTCTTTGTTTCTGTAATCTCTCTCTCTCTCTCTCTCTCTCTAAAACTTTAAGTTGTGTTAGGTGAGATGGTATGTTGAAAGGGGAGACTTCTAATATATATAGTAGTTAGAGAAATGCATTAAGACAAGATAAGATGATTAATCACCGCCCCCTAAACTTAATCTATAAAATTTTAGTAATTTTATAGTTAGTAAGCAAACAAAGAGAAGGCGACACGTGGACCGCGATATGGAGGGAGCTTGTTGTGCCATTTTTATGGGGGTTAGTGCACATGGGACGGGGACTTAGCAAACACGTTTAGTTATATAAGGAGGCCAAACAAAATAACATACAATTGTCGGTTGGTCTATTAAAAGTGTTAGAAAAGTGTTAGTGGGGCATTTTTTTTTTTTTTTTGGTTTGGGTGGTGGTGGTGGTCCAAAATCGAAATTAAGGTCTAGGTTTTAGGGTTTTATTCAATGCCATCAAAAACTATATCTTAATTGTACCCCACATGGAATATTTGTAGCCAACTGAAAATGTAGATTAGGTACTTTGTGCTAGTTAGTTTGTTATTTGATTAAATTAGTTTAGAAGTTAGAAACTTTTTAGGTTTTTTTTAGGTGGGAGTGTGGGTCTTGAAATGGTAGTCTTCATTAGGGTTTATAATAGAGATTATAGTGGTGGTTGGCAACATAAAGGTATCTCCCCCCATGTGATCAGGTAGTAGGCGATTATCCATTTTAATTTCACCTTGTTTCTTAATTTTTATCTCATCACCTAACTACATATGACTTCATAGTTATATATTAATTAATGGGTCCACATTTCCACAGTAGTGAAATATAATTCTTCTAAAATAAAATATGCATATAAAAACATGCATTGGAAAAGTATAGAAAAGTTGGGGGAAAATAGTGTCAAGGTCTCTAGAGCTGCCCTTATGCCTTCAAGCTGTTAAAGAATCTTCTAATTTCTTTTTCTTTTTTTTAGTTAAGGACTTTGAGTGGGACTAATCCCTTGGTCGTATGCCTCGACCTATACAGAAGTTTCCTAACATGTAACTGGTAAGCCAGGAATAATCTGTGGACTGGCCACTGAGGGACCTCTTTGAGGTGTCTGTCTTTAATTTCCAATCTTATTGTCTTTAATTTCCAATCTTATTGAAGGGAGCGGCATTTAATCAGAAGTGTGATTCCCCTGCTACTCCCTTTTGATGACTAGGTTTATATGGATATATCACAAATGGCGTGTGAAAAATATAGATAAATTATCATTGACATTGTCTCCAACAGATATGAATAGATCTTTGGTATTCCTACATACATATACATACATATCGCATTAAATTGAAAAACTTAACGGAAATTCTACAACAAATAAGTTTACTCGTAATCTGTCAAATGAAGGAATGCAAATGAATCGTCAAAGCCATTGTTTACTACACTCTTTATTTGTTAAACCAACATAATTGCTAAACATAAAGAGGATATGTATATTATATGTACCCATTATGATTATGTTTAGCTAAGGCTACTCTAATATATAGTTACCCTTTTACATTTTGGAAAAAAAGAAAGGAATGTAAAAGACATTGCAATTAATGTGCTCATATATTTATTTTACAAGGCAAGTTAACTGAATGATTGGTCTTGTGGGCATTGTCTCCACCTCGTCACTAGACGCCATTGAACAATCACCTGGAAGAGATAGATACGATAATGGATTTAACCCAATCTTTTTTTCAAAATTATCAAAACCCATACTTTGTGAATGAATCTTTTGTATTGTTGAGCAATATATATATATGAATTATGCACTCACCTGGACTCTGGAGACAAAGCAGGACAATACAAATACTCACCATAATGTGTCTCATAAACAAGACTTAATAATTGCAAAATCAGATCACTGTTCTAAAAACCGAACTAGAATTTCTTGCACATGCAATTTCGATGAGATTTTTTCAAAGAATAATGTTCTTATATGATATGTTATGCTGTAAATATTCGCAAATATTTAAAAAAAAAAAAAAATTCCCAAAACCCCTTGGGAAAGATAACTTCATTTCCGATTTTATGTAAATATATTGCAAGATGGTTCAACTGAGAGGACAGAAACCCGGCCAGTTTTCAGGGTGGATTCAAAAGATGAAGGAGGGTGGGGAACAGGTCTGAGCTTCATAAAACTTAAATTATTTATCCCTCAACCCGAGAACAAGAAGAATATTAATGTGTAAAAAGTGATTGTTATCTAATGACTGCAGAGGCGCACGCCCTAATAAGTCCCTTAACAGGAAATTAGAGCATGCAGGGCACAAAATTGATCATTCACGTGTCACCAGATTTGGTTGTCGTTAAGCATGCCAATTAAAAAGATTTTGGGAAAGAGTTTTGTATGTGTGTTATAATTAAAGTTATTAAGCTCTACCTTTTCAGAAAAAAATTTGGATCGATTTGGTGGGTTGAGCCCAATGACCCACCATTAATGGTTCAGGTTGTGAAGAAATAAACAGTGCTCAACTGTAGCTATTCAAGGTCATCATGGGTCAAGCATAAAAATTTAATGAAAAAAGAAACGAAATCTCCCTTCACTTTTTAAAAATTAGACATACCTCACGGATTTTCGTGAAATTAATGTCAAAAATTTTTTTTTTTTGGTATAAAAGGACTATTGTCCGAATTACAATGATAAGGCGAGGATATACCGCTAAGGCACTAATCATTAGCAATGAGTGTGTGAGAAGCATAGAAACACCGCCAAAATCATCAACAAAGTCACCACTACAGACGAAGAAAAGTCATCACCACGGACCGAAAAGAAATTCGCCACCATAAACGAAGAGATGACGCAAACTCTAACATAATTTATTACATGGCAAAACATTGTTATAATACCACGGCCTGAAAGATTTTGAACCCATAACCTCCTAAGTCATAGGGAATGACGCAAATTAATAAAAACCCAAAAGCAGAAAAAAAAAATCATCTTATATGATGATGTGGGTGCCCCAAATTAATAGAAAACTTGAGTGCTACAATCAAAACATATTGTCTAACTACTCCAATATAATACGGTTGAGAAGTTTCATGACAACCACACTGCGTCCTAAATACAAGGAAGGCCACAAATAAAACGTCTTTAATTAATTGTGCCCGCTCGATCTGACCAATATACATTTATTAGTTTTTGTCCTTTTAATTTCTGGTTAATTTCAATCAACATTTTTATACGCAGAAAGAAATTGAGAAAGGAAATTAAAAGGTCTATATAGATATAGATATAGATAGATAGATATGGCGAAGGCAAAGTTTGTAGCTGCGGTGCTTTTCATGTCTATAATGATGATGATGATGATGATGAGTATATTGCTATTTGCAGCAGCACCGGCGGACGCTTTCTCTTGCGTGGAAGATTGTTTGAAAAATTGCAGCGCTCGAGCAGATCGTCATGCTTGTGCACTTGACTGCAACCTTAACTGCATGGGTAAGTACGGTGGTGGTTTTTGAGCGTCAGGACAGGACCGGCGCTGGCGCGCAGTTGGGAGATGCATGCCGCGTGTGATGGCCCAGGCATACATACCATTCACTATTGTAACATGCACGTACGTTTATGTTATATTTAGGAGGTCTGATCGATTTGTTTAGAATGATGTGGATTTATAATATTCAGAAAAAAAATTATATTATTTTGTAAAAGTTTAAAAAAAAAAAAAAGTTCATGCTTATTTAACATGAAATTTATTAATTAATTAAGGTAAAATAAGTAATATTATTTAGTGTTATTCAATGATATTGTTGGATTTATGTAATCTTCAAGTGCATTAACTAAATGTCATATGAGATCGAAGGGAAATTTCCGTAGTTACGTCGTAAATTTGATAGTACAATAATATATATATATAAGCATACCAATTACTTATTACGACACTGGTTTGGATCATTATTGGTTTCCTTTTTCCTTTCCTTTTTTTTTAAAAAAACGCACTTAATTGATTCAGTTTCAAGATCGGCTCTCTTCATGTTAATTACACAATTACTTTCTCTAAAAGCTCAAACTAGTTATGCAAATCTGAAATGGGTCTACTGTCCCTAATACTTCAGAACCCATAAGTGGATTAACCATTCTTAAATGTATATGGAAAAAAATAGTATAATTTATCATTTGTTCTTTCTTTCACAAATATCAACTAAACGAACCCTAGTCATTGTTGTTAATATATATCTTTGGTCACCCCCACCTCTTCCTAACCACTTCACTTGTCTTTGAGGTCTTTTTAATATCAGCAGCGCTATAATAATTTCACTCCAAATATAAATATGGTAAAAGTCGTTGTAAGTTGAATTTATAACCGAAATTCAAAACCTGCCTACACGTTAACAATACAGAAATAATTTTTAGACCGATTGTTTTATAAAATTCATGTCAAACGCTTATGTGGCAGGTGGGATCCACCACTTTTCCCCACCTAAAAGTGTTTTGAAGGGTTTCCAACTAATGTGGCCGACCATGCCACATAAGCGTCGGGTATTTCTTTTGTAAAACGGTTGGTCCAAAAAACACTACTTTTAACAATTAGCTACTAACCCATCTTATCAATAAAAATAAAAATAATAATAATAATAATAATAATAATACTTAAAAAGGACATGAATATTTTCATACAAGAGTTAGAGAAATTACGGGCCAAAGCCCAAATAGACAATCCACTCTAATCCAAGCCCAGTTGAATTGGATTGGATATCAATCCAAGGTCGGTTCAAATTAAACCGATATCTGTTTCCAATTATCCCATGCATATCCTTAGGTTTTGAACCGATGTGCAGCTCTACATGGCTACATGCATGTATTGCTCTGCAAGCCATTGGATTTGATCTCACTGAATCACTAATTCAATCATAACAGGCGAATAAACAGTTAAGTTAAGACCGTTATTTGATCCATGGGCCAAACCTTATTTTGATTTGCATTGAACATTATGGTTCCAATTAAGTTTTTAATAGATAGTTAATTTAGTCAATGGTCTCTTAGCGTTTACTGAGTACTTCCGTTTAGTGTGCCCACGGATGTAGATTTTGGGCCTAAACCCTGTTGCACCTATATCTACACCAAAATCAAACATAAGCACAGTAGATTATACCTAGCCATTGATTAGACCTATGCCCAGCAGCCCAAGCCCATAAAAGTAAGCTGGTGTGTTAGTTCTTGTTTTTTATTTTTTGTTTTAGGAATTTCAAACTTAGAAATTTTAAAATGAACTCATTCTCATTGTACATCATGTAAAATATTCATCACAATTACATATTAAAAATTTTAACCAACAAATCATTTTGAAAATCTAATTTTACCCAGATTAAAAACATTCATAGATTCAAATGCTTTAAAAAAAAAAATATACCACCTAAATACACCATAAAGATAACTCCAAGATGAATATGTAAAATCCCATTCACAAAAAAGGAAAAAAAAACACACATACACACTTTCAATAAGCCTAATATACTTGTATGGTATATATACAAGTGGAAAGTACATTACTAATTAAAAAAAGGTGGCACATGATTCTTTGGCTTAATGGTTGGACATCCTTCATATAAAATCATTGGATATGGGAAGTTTTGGAGTCAAAATTTTTCTACGGTGGTATTTCCGTTAGTTTGTCCTATGTAATCTAGTATTACAAATATGTACTATTACCTATAATACTATGTTGTTGATGTTAGTTTTTCGTCTTATGGTGGCAACTTTTTTTCATTTTTTTTGTGACGATCTCTCTTTGTCTATTGATGATTGATGAAGATGTACATGATAGTCTTTTTACGCTTTTTATACGTTTGTTGCGATGTATCTATAGCTTTAATGTAAACAGGGTAATAGTCCCATGCTCTATCTAAAAAAATCGTACGTGCTTAGGAAATAACTAATCTCACTCAAACCACTAATAATGTTAACATTTGGTGCACTACACTCAAGCTTATATTGAAAGCAGTTGGAATGAACTTTTCCAAAGTAGTACGTTCAACAACCGAATTGATCGAAAACCTAACTTACCTAATTACCTTTCCTTGATTGGAACTGAAACCAACAGTACATGCAATTGGTAAATAACAAGATCGACCATTATTTAATAGGTCTCGTGGACCCACTTTTGTCGAAGTTTTAGACTAGTTGGTTTTTTTTTTATGAAGATGATCATCTTGTCCTCACCCTTGTTAGCAATCACCTGAATTATTCGCGTTTAATACTCATACTTTTTCATATTTTCGAATAACGTTTAATACTTCCGTCCAAACGAAACCTAATCAATAATACACGATTTTTTTTAGCTAAAACGTTTAAAATACGTTTTAATCGAATTACCGAATGAACCGAGTGAAAAATACTCCTACTCTATTTAATGACTATCGAACTTTCAATACAAAAAAATAAAAATAAAAAAGAAACCCTAACTAATTGCTTAAGGACTCTTCTTTCTTTTCTCTCTTTGTCTATAAGGACTCCAATTCTCTCAATTTCTCTCTTTATCGACACACTCGGAACTCCATGAAGCATCTAGAAGACTTGGCATATTACCGAATTTGTACCGTCGAATTTCTACATATAAAAAGTATTAAACACCAATTAACTATAAATCAAATACGCCGAATGATTGACCGAATGTTGGACCGTATTACAGTTCTTATTAACCGAATAATACTCGTACTTGTGCCGTCCCGAATTTTAGCCATATGTCGAATTGCTAACAAGGGTCCTCACCACATATCATCCTCTCTAAAAGTTGAATCATTCTACATAGATGGACATACTTATGCATTATAAGTTGGCACGTACTCTACCTAAATTTTTTTAAACTAAATGCATTCTTACTTATTACTCTTTGTATTTTTAATTATTAACCACAAATATTTTAAATGCTCCACTCATAATTCAAATTTTATTAATGTAGTTCCTTTAATACAAGTGAAATTTACTTTTTGTCGTCACTCAAATTTCGACATATGGCAGATTAGCTTCCTCCAAGCGCCCCACCCGGGGAATATATATATAATGCAAATATTTGAGTGAAGCTTATTTTGTCAAAACTTCCTAAAATACCCTTATGTGTATTTTTCTATTAGCGAATTGCATGCATATAATTGTAAATTATTTATCAAATGGAAGGCATGGTTGGTAATGAATAAAACTCTAGCATTAAATAACTACACTATAATATTATTAATAAAACTCTAGCATTAAATAACAACATCACACGTACATTAATAAATAACACCTATAGTTAATGAATAAGCCCACCGTAAATACGTGCAACGCACGTACACAATAGCTCTAATCTCTAATTATTTTAAAACTTCTAACCCAATGAAAAGTTAGTTCGAAATTAACAATAAAATTGATAGATCAAATTGATCAATCGCCATTAAAATTAAATCATTTTTTAGTGGAGTCAAAATTTTTAATATGGATTGATTTTTTGTGAAGATGATGTCAACCAACCTTTGGATCATCTACAAGTGAGCACCATTGACCAAATTGTATTCCGTGAGTCTACCGGATGGTAATGGTGAAGGATAAGAGTCTTGTTAATAGGGTCTTCTTGACCCACGTTTCATGTAGGTCAATAAAATCAGATTATTTCGCGCTACAGTCTGTACTCGTTCCCAAAAAGTCAATAAGATGGTCGGTTAAGATCATGAACGCTGCTATTGAAGCATAAAATATTTTATGTTTAGTTGGGATATGAATTTTGTGAGACTCACATGAATACAATCTAAAATTAAATTTTTTGGGATGATATTTTTCTCATCGTTTGGATCATCCTTACAAAAAATTAGCTTATTCTGAAACTTCTAACCCTACTAAAAATTGGTTATTTTGTAAGTAGACCCTACAAAATTTATGTTTTATATCCAAAGAACATTGTTCTAAGATCATTGAATCTGGTCAATGTTTCAAAATGAGAAATAAAAAATTCACTAAAATGCCGCTACCAGACTTCTTAGATTTTTGTCGTAATCCAATGAAGACATTAGAGTTTGGGCTCATTGGCAGTCACTGAAATCCGACAAGGCTTTCCATATGAAGAAATGCCGACACTGCTGAAAACGACACTCATTTCGGATTTCAAGACCATATCAGCCGTCAGATTGTTTCAAAATCTCACATATCCAATGGTTGATTGGTTGGTTCAATGATTCCATCCTCAAGTGTGTGGTCATGTCTGTTCTATCTAATCTGCTTCAGAAAAAATCTTTTGTTCTGTAGCCTCAGCTGTTCAGGAATTCGTCTAGCCGATTTCCCTTGCTGTTCTACCTATACAAATGATTTTCATCAAAATCATCAACGGAGATCGGGAGTTTATAAATTGTCAGCCAGACTTCTTTTGTCTGGCCGTGATGGAAATTAGTCAAACAAATTTTATATTAGATTCCTTTTTGGGCTTTTTAGGTGGCAATCAGTAACTCAGTATAGCAGTCTGTGAGCTTAGCCTTAATTCTAAAGCCAAGGCAACCACTCTTTCTCTCACTAAAAATCTCTCTCTCCTTTGTCTCTGTTCCTTCATCTCCAAATGAATTCTCAAACGGTTATCTAACCGTTTGGAACTCAATCCAACAGACTCCATGGATTTTCTATTTCAAGTTATAACTCCCAGCATTGGAAGATGACCCAGTTTTTTTTTTTATCTTGCATGGGTTCCCGTGAAGTGACTATTAAAGAAAAAGCAGAGATTTTTGGCAGATATTTTGAGATGGGTTGGTAGAGTTAATTAAATTTGACTGTGAAATGGGTTTTGCTTCTGTAATTGAGTTACAGTGTTGTTTTCAAGACAAGATTTTTTATTTTGAAATGGATTCGAAGTAATTTGAAGATCTGCGTTCGAAAAGATGGAGTCTCCAAAGGGATTGTGGGCTTCTTTGTGGAACCTTATCCGGTTTTTGCCCTTCTTCATTGGTCTTCTTCTTCTTGGCATCATTAAAGGTCCTTCCTTCTTCCTTTTTCTATTTCATTTCTCAGTTTCTGAGATTGATTTCATTTGGGTTTTTTTTTTACTCATTAATTTCTCTTTATTAAGTTTGTTGATTTTACTTCTGTTTTGAGAGATTTTGGAGTAAGGGTTCAGTTTGTTACATTGTTGGAACTAATATTGTATATAAATGGGGTCCTTTCCTTTCATTTTCCATTTTTCTTTATTTTACTGATTTGTTTGTGTTTGGAGGGTTTCCCTGGATGAATTTTGAGCAACTGATTTTATGGTTTTTAGTCACTTAAATGGCATTACACTGCAACCTTTTGACTTTAATTGAATTAAAATGGTAGTATGTGGCTATAATGGGATTAAGTTTGGTTGTAGTTTTCCGAGTTAGGAATTGTTGACACTAAAACTATAATCTACAAACGGGGTTTTATAGTAATTGATTTCACTCTAATGGCATTAATGTAATATGACTCTTTGAGTTTCTTTTGGTTTTTTGGGGGAAAATTATGAATATCACTCTGGCAATTGATGAACACTCTCCTACATGGTAATGTGATACCATTGAATTTTCTTTCTTAACTTCTTTTTCAGGTGTCATTTTATGCCCTTTGATATGCCTGATCATTACAATTGGGAACTCTGCTATCATTATCGGTCTTTGGCTTGCACATAGTATCTGGACATATTATTGCATTGCAAGGTATTTCATTTCATTTATACCATAAATGTTTTATCCCCGAGCCTTGGACTGTTTATATATCCGATCTTGTATTCTCCTCGGTTTCATTATTACTTGTGTTCTTTGCAAGCAGAGCCAAACAGATAGGACCAATTTTGAAGCTTGTGCTTTGCATATGCATCTCTGCTCTCTTGGTTTGTTGGCCATTGGTTGCAATAGTTGGGAGTATTCTAGGAGGTGCAGGGTATGGCCTTCTAGCACCATTGATGGCCACCTTTGAAGCTGTTGGAGAAGGGAAAACTGATAAGTTTTTCCATTGTATCTATGTATGTTTGCAATTCTGTTTCGACAATATAAGTTTTTCAAACTATCGGTTACTGTTTTTAGTTGCTTCTGTAATTGAGGTTTACTTTTCTGCACTCGTAGGATGGGACATGGAGCACAGTAAAAGGGGGCATTACTGTTGTCAGGGATGTTATGGATGTGTGTTTCTATTCCTATTTCTCTGTTATGGATGACCTCCGCAATCAAGAACCCCCAAATGGAAAACCATATGAGATCAGGTTTGCAGTTTGTTCTTTACTTTTGCGTCTGTTCTCTGACCATGATAACTCCTACTACGAGCAAATTGATTGTCCTGACTGAATTTCTATGATGATTATGTATGATTTTGATCACAAATCTTGAATAGATCCAGGCATGCAGTTTATTGAATTAAACAGAGAATATCGATCCTCTTACCTGATTGTGTGATTGAAGCAGACTTTAACCAGAGAGGAACTTGCAACACCTTTACCAGATGATGGGGTTCTAATTGCATGAGGCCAAGGGATAGCCTCCCTCTCTATATAAACTATAACCGTTAGGACTTCCTAACCGATGAAGGAAAGTAGGATTTTAGGGAGTCTCTACACTTCTAGCTAAATTAGGTTTACCACCCAACTAGAAATCTTATTTACCGAAACACCCAGTAACATAAATCACATATTTGGGACCATAGTTCTCTAATTAATATTATTGGCAAACCATGCTTATTCTGTGGGCCAGTAGTTTACAGATTATACATGCAATTTGTGATGATCAAGTAAGGGGCACACTGACTTCATTTGATATCAATCATTATATTAGCATTTACTTTTTAATTGCAGTAGAGGAATAATCATCGTAGCATCTTGCCCATGCATCGACTCTCACCTGCCCATCAGATCTTTTTGCAATTCAATTTCTTGCTTTCATCTGGACACCCAAAAAGAATCAGTGTTGGTCTTGGTTATATTAATATGTGTAATTAGGTTATCAGCTCGTGTTAACATGAAAGATATTGGATGTCACGGAATTAAGCGATACCCACTTTGATGATCTCAGTTTAGTTGTGAATCAATTGCAAATCGAAATAGCTGTTAAAGATGTACTTATATTGCTGGTAGATGAGAGTCACTGGAAAGAGGGCTCTCGACTTATCAGCAGATTCCAAACTGTTATCTAATATTAGGTTAAGTTAGTGTCCTGATAATGATACTACAAGATCCACTTTTCTTGGTGCCTGTATGTTGTTGGAAGGAGGACATTCAATTTATCAGAATCTAACCTCAACACTTTGCAGATTACTCCATCTTCCTGGCGCTGTTTTAGTTGGAGTGCTTGGTTTCATGGTTGACTTCTTAGTGATCACATGTGTTGCCGTATTTAAGAGTCCATATATGCTTTTCAAAGGATGGCACCGGTTGTTTCATGATCTTATAGGTCGGGAAGGTCCTTTCTTGGAGACCATATGTGTACCATTTGCTGGTCTTGCTATTCTACTCTGGCCAGTGGTAGTTGTTAGTGCCGTACTGGGTTCAGTGGTATCAAGTTTCTTCTTAGGTGCTTATGCAGGTGTCATTGTATACCAGGTTAGAATGATCATTTTCTTTTCTTTTCATTTTTTCATAGACAAGTAAATTCAGAGGGTATTTCTCATCTATGGAGGTTTTCAGAAATTCTTTTTTTTAATTGTTTACCTGTAAAAATTTTGAGTACTTGATGACTTAGATTTCTTTGTTGTGGCCTGCTAAAATTCACAGGAATCGTCTGTTTGGTTGGGTCTCTGTTACATTATCTCTTCCTTGGCTATGTTCGATGAATACAGTAACGACATGCTTGACATGCCAGAAGGGTCCTGCTTTCCTAGGTGCTTTGTGTAGCACATTTTTATTTTGTGGGCAATATTTTCTATAGACAATTTACTCTTCTAATCTGAAGGATATGTTTTTTTCCTGTGATGTTCAGGCCTCAATACCGAAAGAAGAGCCCCCCAAAGCGCACTAGCTCACGTACTTCATCTTTCTCAAGGCCAAACTCTTTTCGCAATCCCCCATCACGATCGGTCTCACTGAAGAGCCATATTATTGACTTTAATCTATTTGAGGTATTATCTCTTGATTTGCATAAAAGCTTAGAATGTTTTTATATTCCTTCAAGTGTCTGCCTGTTGTAAATGAAGGTACGATATGATACAATGCAGAAATTGTGTACATGCAGTTACTGGATAGCTTATTTTTGGACTGTAAACACCAAGGAGAGGTTCTGATTGCCGAGGGATTAATAACCCCCAAAGACATAGAAGACTCTAAGTTTAGAAAAGATGGCAGCAGAGTCATTAGTGTCGGCTTACCGGCCTACTGCATCCTTCAGGCGCTTCTGCGTTCTATCAAGGCCAACTCTGAGGGTATATTGTTGAGTAAGTGAAACCAAACTCTCCCAAGTCCCCATTTTATCTTTTTCTTTTTCTTCTTTGAATGTTGTAGAAAATAAAGGCTTTGCTGCATGTTTCATTTTGCAGGAGATAGTAATACTGAAATAACTAGCATGAACAGACCAAAAGATGCATTCTATGATTGGTTCCTGAATCCCTTATTGGTTATCAAAGAGCAGATCAAAGCTCATAACCTCACAGATGACGAAGAAAACTATCTTTCCAGTTTGGTTCTGTTAAGTGGCAACCCTGAGAGATTGAACAATTCAACCCTTGTATCACCACCAGAGTCAGAGAGGAAGAGAGCCGAACTTGATGGAATAGCTAGAAGGTAATATGAGACCCTACATGAAAGCCCTTGGCCTTTTCATTGTCCTACTTTTCTCCTCCGTTTTTTTTGTTGAATCTCTTGGTTTTTTCTCATGTAGGCTCCAAGGAATCACCAAGTCTATCTCAAGGTATCCAACCTCGAAGAGAAGGTTTGATAGTCTAGTCAAGTCCCTATCCGAAGAGCTTGCAAAGAAGAATAGTGGAAGCCAATCAACCAATGGTGGGTCGTCTCAATCGACAAAGAGGTCTCAATCGGTTCCAAGGTCGAGAAGTGGCTTCATCCGGATATTTAGCCAAAAGTCCTTTCGGAACAGAACAGACAACCAGGACCCTGATAAAGAGGATAACCAACCAGTTGTTGTAAAGGATATAGAAATTGCATGATTAGTTTTTTCTCTGTTTTTATACATTTTCCCGCTATTTAAAGCCATCATTCCATGTAAGAATGAAATGAGGTGTTATATACAGTAAGTTTGTCCTCTCTTTTTCCATATTATTTTTCATTTCAAACCGATTGAATGTAGTTTTCATGGAAACTTTTATTTTCCATATTAGTCTTTTATTGGTTTCCTACTTTTAGTATTTGAAAGAATGAAACAAGAATTAGGAAAGCAATGGTATCCACAGCAAAGGGCTACAGTATTGTCCTACAGTTTTAACTGTTGAAACAAAAGCAAACCTCGAACAGAGTATGCATTTCAGAGTCTAAGCCAGAGTCTCCTTATCAAATGTATTTGCATATGTAAACCAGGTAATGAAATCAGCTCATTTTATGAGATCCAAACCAATGATCCATGCATTTGGATCCCATGGCAACCAGATAGTCATGTTTAGCTGACAAGTGATAAAAAGCAATACTTAAAAGTGGAATTGCACAGCTCAAACGCTGTAAGAGATAAAATTTACCTCAAAATATGCCATCCATATCCACTATCCAGAAATCAAATACAAAGAAAGACAGAAGGAATACGTTCATCAAAGTAATCTAAGTTCAACTTACTGACTACAGAAGCTAAAAGAAAAATTAAACAAGGTAACATGAAAGATGCATTTAGAGTTTAAACATAGCTTGCAGTCTGCAGAAGCTAGGTCATCTATCAAGTTGTTAAACCTAGCCCATCTCAACAAAAGGAAAATGGAGAGAATAGAATGATCTTCAGTCCTTCTTCCTGGAATCTTTGAGTTGACCCTTCTTACGGACACCAAGGCAGAAGTTCAGACGCCATGCGTCCACAATAGACTCTGGCAACATGTATACCAAACTCCAGATAACAGAGTGCGGCCAGTAAGGAGTGCAGCGTGGTTCATAGCCTATCCATCGCATAGCAGCTCGAGCATAACCATCTGTTGATGGTACAATGAGAGAAGCTCTCCTGATCGAAGCCATCTTTGTTGCCACATACAATGGGACCTGTATCCAAGAACCCATACCAGATCAAAACACAACATTTCAAATCTTCCCAGTTGCAATTCAGTCCAGAGTTCCAAAATGTTGATCACCAAAATAAAAAGAAAATCATGCAGTTCAAGATGTCTTTCATGTGCATTACAAGTTTGTCCACGTGGTTAGCATAAGTATTGATTCAACAGTCCACAGAAGAGATCTTTTTCTGTTACGACTGGTAGAAGAGTTCACAAGTCAAGCAAGATGGCCTGATCAGTAGGATCCTCCAATGCTACACTTATATTCATTAAATAGCTATTAATCAAATAAAGATAAGCGAAAACTAAGACAGCAAGCTACTCTTTTGAGAGCATAATAAGATGTATGAACTCAATCCAGACCAAGAGATAGCTCAGAACATAAAAGACTCAAAAGATACAAAGCTAATTTGTTTCTCAGTTGGAAAGTTCATCTTATGTATTTCCTGATATAATACAAGACCTACCATACTTCATACAAGTAAATCTAAAACTTCCTAAGTCCAAACTGTATATCTAATATAGGCAATGTTCCACTGAATTGAAATTCCGACCACAAAAACTAAATATGAATGCATTAATTTTAGCAAGTAAAAGCAAGTAAAAAATCGGTCGGTTAGTTGGTGAACCATCTGAAATTGGGAATAAAAGAGTACCTGACACTGCACATCGATCCCGCTCTTCTTGTACTCTACATATAGGCATCTTGAGAATTGATCAATGTACCTGAAAATAAACCCAGGTAACCTCCATTTAGTACTCATCTTCTGATCTACATGAAAAAGAAATTTACATATACTAGAAAAACAAGGTTCTTGATATTGTGTAAACAGAACAGGATCAGGGACCCTAGTGTCCTATGAACAAAATTGCAGATCCAGCACACGTGAGGGAAATTTGTCTTGGAGAATGGAGGCATGGAGCTATGGAAGTAATCCATTGATTTCTTCTCTCCATTCTTGGTAGCCCTCTTTTGTTTTCAATACAGTTTGTCTTTTCATTTGGTCAATCAAAAAAACAATCCTTTTTTTTCTCCAAGGTGGTTTAAAATTTGAAATTTCATAAGATCAACAGAGGAATTGTGATGACAAGGGTATTGCAGATTAAAACTTAAATAAGCAGTTTCATAGGTTCTATATACAATTTGAAATTCATATAATTGACCATATCAGATATTCCAATGAGTTCCCAACCAAAGCCAAACAACAAATCAAAAGGAACACAAAGTCAGAAAATATAGGAAAAAAAAAAACCAAAAAAAGAAGAACACTTACGCTTTGGTCCCAGCATAAACAGCATAAAGAGGATCCGAAGGTATAACAGTGGCAGCACCAGAACCAATATTAACAATTGCACCTTTCTTCCTCTTCAACATCCCAGGTATAACAGCCTGTGTAACCCTAGTAGTACCTTCTACATTGATTTTAATCAGATTTTTCAACAACTCTTCATCGACTTCATGAAAAAATCTCGCGTAAGGGTATGAAATCCCAACATTATTAATCAAAACCCCAACATCTAACCCTTCTATGGCTTCCTGAATCCTGATAATTCCCTCAGAAAGATCACCAGAGAAATCCACAACAACATTTTTGATCTGGGTTTTCCCGAATTTCTTCTGAATTCCATCAGAAACCTCCTTTAGCTTATCAGGATTCCGACCCACCAAGATCAAGTTAAGCCCTTTTCGTGCCAACTGAAAGGCGAAACCCTTTCCAATACCGTCTGTGGGTCCTGTTACGACCGCCCATGAACCGTATTTCTTTAAATTCTTAGCAGGTCTGAGAAAAGTAACATAAACCCATTTGAGTAAAGATAAAGAAGGTTTCAAAACAGAGATGAAACCCAGAACAATCAGGACAATAACCCATGAGGGCTGTGTTTTTAGGTGCTCCAAAATACAGGCCTCCATATGTTGTGTGTGTTTTGAGTGCGATTTTCTCGATCTGAGAAGGTGGAAAATAGATCTTAAGAAATGGGTTTCGGTCGGAGGGATTTTAATAAGAAACCCAGGAAGGATCTAATTACATGTGGGTTGGTCGAGTTAGAGAAGATTTGGACTAATAATCAAGAGAGAGAAAGTCATGCTTTCAGAGTGGGGGGAGGAGTAGGAAGTGACGGATGGGAAATAAATTAGTAATCGAACATGAGTGAGAGATGGGAGGAAGGAGGAAGGAGGGGATTAAAGAAGTAGTTGAAAGTAGATGAGCTGAATTCCTGCAACTGATGACAAACAGCATTAAACTCCAACTAAACTGTAAGGAAAGGTGGATGGAGATGGACCAGAAGGTAATGACAACTGTTGTGAATTTTACGATTAGAGTATGAATATCCTACGATACACAAATGTATGAGTTCGCTTGAGTTAAGATAATTGTTTTTTTTTTTCTTTCCTGGTAACTAGCTTGAACTAAGATTAAGATTAATTTAACCATAAAATTGGTCAAATCCCCACTAGTATGAGATATTTAGGGTTCGTTTAGGTCGCAATTCAAAAATTTGTTTTTAAAAATTAATTTATACCTAAATTAATATATATCTTGCATTACATCTAATTTTTTTTTAGAATTTAATAGTGTGTTTGGATGTAGAATTCATGTTTCCTCGGAAAACATGAGTTCTTGGAAACATGAATCTCTAGAAACATGAATCCTTTGGTTTGTTTGGCAACCATAAAATAATCCATGGATTCATGAATCCTTAGAAGCTTGAATCCTTTGGTTTGTTTGGTTGCCATTTAAAATCCAAAGAAAATCTCTATTTTGTTGTTTTAATTTTGTGGGGTGTAATCTACATTGAGTTGGGTGTATACATAGTGAATCCTTAGTTTAGAATTGCAGCAAATTCTAAGGGGGAGGTGGGACTCTAAAATAGGGATATGCTGAAAAACATGTTTCCCTGGGAAACAAGTTTCCAGGGATTCTTGGTGTAATGCCCTAAATTTTTGAGTCCAAATTCGCCTTGGGTCTAACCCAAGAACTAATATTATGAATTTATCTTAAATTAAATTATCTTTTGTGTAATCATCTTTTGTAATAAAATCTATACATACATATTTATTTATGGGTTAGATGGGCTAACCCAATAATTCAGGTAATGGAGTTGGCAATAAAACTATGGGTTAAATGGGCTAAGCCCACTTTTACTTGTTTTGGGTTAAGACAACTCAACATTTTATAGGTTATTGTTTATATTTTCGTATATATATTTATCAGTATACTTTAAACTCATTTTTGGATATCTTATTTTCTAAATTGGCCTTGGGCTATTTCTGATAAAGTTGTAGCTCTTTGAATCTAGTTTTCAGAATGGTATGGTGAGTCCTATTCGGACTTATGGTCTAGGAGTTATGGTCATATTAGTATAATATGTACATATAGATAATTTATTAAAGAATAATGTTTATTCACTCAAAACTTTTGATTTAATCCACAAGATCATTTTGATTGGTACATATCTTCAAATCATTAAACTAGGGACATAAGTCACATCAAAGTTTTGGTACACAAAAATTTATCTAGTATTTACTATTTATATTAAATATTTGACTAAGAATAATAATAATAAAGATTATTTCTAATATCCACCTCCGTTACTACTAGATAGTGGTAGATTTACTACAATCACTACCACTTAGTAATGGTTAATCTACCACCACTAAGTGGTAGCTAGTCCACCATTGTAGTGGCGAATCCACCACCATTAATTTTATTTTTATCCACCACCTTATGATTCTATTTTCACCTATATAAAGAGGTAGTTTGTAAAGACAAGGGGGGAGAGGGAGATAAGAAAGAAGAGAGAAATAAGAAGAGAGAAATAAGAAGAGAGAAATAGGAAAAGAGGTTTTCAATTAGAAATAAGTATTTTCAATATCAAAAAGAGAGTTTTTATACTAGATTTGGAAGCAAATCAAAGGAGGAGCTACTAATTCTACTTGGAATAACTCTAAGGAGGAAGAAAAGAGAGAAGAAGAAATTAGTGATTGCTCAAGATTGGACCGTTGGATGGTCCTAAAAATTGAGTATGATGTAGATGAGATAATAAATTATACTTAGTTAAAATATCAGCTTATTTGGTGAATTTTAAGTACTCCAATCACAATAAAAATCGTCATTTTTGTTAGAGGAATAAAAATAACGAGTTTGAAATGAGAAAATTCATTACTCTCAAACCTACCGTTGGATCTGTCTAATATTTTTACACAAGTGTTGTGGGATATATTAAATACTACTGTAAAATTTTTAGGTCATTTGGATGAAGGAAAGATCTTGATCCATCATGAAAACCCTGCTGGAGTTGCTACTCTAAATTGTAAGTAGTTGGTTAATTGAAGGGTGTGGACCAAATATCTACCGTTGGATTGGTAAATATTTCATATATTTATTTGTTAATATATACATATATATATCATAAAAAAAAGGTAAAGGGTTACCAGTACTATTTTTAGATTTATGATTCGCCTTAGTTAAATTCTATCTCGTTTAGACAAGTCCTTACATGAGTAGAATTTCTGGTATATGTTTGATAATCTAGTTACTTCTCTTTGATCGTAGATCTGATTAAGGATCCGCTTGATGTATCTAGACAAATATATCTTATTGTGTTAAAATTTGATAATTTTTTTAAGTTTATTTACTATAGTTTTAATTTATTCAAAGTTGTTAAACTGTAATAGAGACTTAGCTGAAAGTATTTTATTTAAAGTTATGAACTACGTAATGCTTGATCCCTAAAGGGTACGTAGGCAGCCTTAATGACGGTTCAGCATAAAATATTCTCACACTATAAACATTGGACCATTCATGAGCTAAAGGTATACTATTTATTTTTCCTATAAATAGTACAATACTAACTTGAGCGTCGGAGTGTTTTCTTTTGTTTTGTAGGTACCCTCTACTATTGCCTTAAGAAAAATGGGTAGGAGTCCACAAATGTATAATTATTAAATTACAAGATGTATTTCAATGATATTTACGTGAATTAGAATATTGTGGTTAAATATCTGGTATTGAATCATGGAGTAAATTATTTTTGACCATCATAGTAAAGTTAAATTTTTGTGCATGTCTTACTTAATTCATCATGATATGTTCTACATTTACGTACACTTATAAAGAAAGATATATATATGTAGACTAGTTTTCCTTTATGATGAGTTAACACACGAATTTTGAATCTTGAATTTGAGATTTACCCGTGATTCAGAATTTGAGGCAGCCAAATAGACCAGAGAAACATGAATCTCTGGTCCCAACTGAATCCCTACCTTGGAATCCTCCATCCAAACAACCATAAAATAAATCATGTAGAATTTTATACTAAAGTCAAAAAATAATTTTGGATGTGATACAAGATATAAATTAGTTTATATGTAATTTATTTTTAAAAATAAATTTTTGGATCACGAACCACACGAGCCCGTAGGGTTTAATCGCAATCTTTTTTATTTGCATTTAGTTTTTGTTAATCTGTGTCTAGTGCTAGTTAGTTTAGCTAGCTAAAGCTGTTCCTATTGATATAGCATAGATTTTGGATCAAATCTCGATTTCATTAAATAAATCTAAAAATGGTGGAGGATCATACACATAATTTAAGAGTGTTCGAGTACTTTTTATCATATATATTGATTCTTGAGTGCTTGCAATTTGAAATTTCTTTTCCCTTTTGGTGGTCATTGGTAGTAGTTTTTCTGTGCCGATTATGTCTTCCTCTCTCCCATTAGTGGTGATTAATTCCTCTTTGGCTAGTGGTTGTCTTATCGTCTCTTACACTCTTGCTTATACTTGTAATCAGGTAATAGTCCATCCTTAAAAAAGAGAGAAACAAAAATCCTCAAGAAAAAGTAATACTTATATGAGGGGATATTGTACCCTATCGAACCCCCACATTTTGTAAGGACCACATGGAGATGATTCAAGAGCTAATTTTTAGAGATTATGTTCTCTTCAGTATGCATAATATTATATTCGAAAATCAGCTACTTCTAAAACTTCTAACCCCCTCAAGTCAACCCTTAAAAAATTTGGTATATATTTAATACTTATTTTATTTTACCGTTAATTTTTTATAGACTTTTGATGGAGTTAAAATATTTTAGAATTGATTGAGAATATGATGACATAAATAATGATGAAAACATCCTCTCTAAAAATTAGCCATTAGATCTTCTCCACGTAAACTCTACAAAATGTGGGAACTTTGGATGGGCTGCAATAAGGAGGTTCAATAACGCATACTAGTCCATGAAGGTGCATTAAAATTTAAAAGTTTTGAGCATAGAACATGTTAGAAAGTAACTTTTTTTTTGGTAGACTGTTGAAAGTAACTTGAAAGACCGGATTGGTCGTTGATTTTAATAATGTTGTAATAGTAGAAAGTATTTTGATAGTGTTACCAATTAATTAAGATAATACAGATGGAGAAGTATGAACTCGAGGCCAACAAGTAACTCTCCAAATACCATATCCTTTGGCTACAAGGCTTTATTGCATGTGATTTTAATTTATAAGATACATACTAATCTTTAACCTGATTGACCTACTTGTTGAACTAGATTAATCCAATCCAGTGGCTTCCAAAGTTCAATTACGAATCCAATTTTTAAAATATTAGTTTAGTGCCCTTTTTTTCATGCTTGCACTTTTTAACACATGGTGGTAGAGATCCTTCGTCACGCCTTAGGTTGTGAATTTTACAAGGAATAGAAATTATCTAAATTTAAAATGGATCTGAACAAACTGTCTAGGTTTCTCATATGTCCATAAGGACGTTCAAATGGTGACGCAGCCTTGGTCACAGTATTTTATTTTTTTTATTTTTTTAATACAGAAATATCTAAGTCTTTTAGAGCATCTTAACTAATTTTTAGAATAATTAATTGGTATATTCTCTACTATCTGTAAATGCGGCTCTTTGAGCTGATTTCGATCGAGCATATTTGCGTAAAGCCATTTCATCCAACTCTATTACGAGTTCCATTCATTTTATTCTTACATTTTGTTTGTTTGTAAGTTTTATACCTTGTAGGCTTGAGATGAATCAAATGATCATGTTGCTGTTGGACTCTGCTGATCGATTCATACGCATGTGTGGGATTATTTCCACTAGAACCCAAACTTGAGGAGCACCATAAGGTCGGGCTTTGGACCAACCCCATGCGAGTTACCCTAAAATGGGTTCCAGAAACCAAGGTATAAACCCACTTGGGCTCGGGCCAGCATGAGTAAACAAATGGGCCTAATCAGTTGCTGACTAGTGGGGATTTAAATATTGGGTCATGCTCTCTAAAATCTTATTGGCATACCCAGGTTGTAAGCACCCTAAAATTTTCATTTGTTGTTGTTGTTGGCAAACCTTAATCATATCGGCACCTCCCACTTTAGTCAAATGAGGTTGACCACTGGAGAAACCTTTCAAAACCCATAAATTCACTCCAATCTCTTTCTAAAAGATTTAGAGAAAAAAAAATGAATACGGAGGAGGTTTGACCAATATGCCAATAACATTTTAGGGGGGGTGCCTTTATAGTTACCCTTTAAATATTTAATTGCATGAGTAGCCCACTTGGGCTCCGGCCACCATCAAATCCGCTAAGGGAAGAACATAACGTAAGAAATACGCGCATATACAAAACTGAGGGCTATTTTGTGCACCCAATGTGCACTTTACCTTCATTTTAATTGGTTAAGGTGTTTAACGGTGTGAATTGAACCATAAAATAAGTGCATTAACACCGTAAAACATTTAACTAATGAAAGAGAAGTGAATGTGCACCCTCCGTTAATTGAGGGTGCACAAAATAACACCTCTTGCAAGTGGGTGACCAAAATCACCATCATTGAGACGTCCAATGTGTACAACAAGACCCACATTATGTTTGCTAGGGATTTAAACTGATCAGATTCAGCACGAGTATGATTTTGTGTAAATTGCGTGACCACTGACCAACACCACCATATATGATCGAGTGGTTGGGAGTCATATCATCGACAGCTGGATGATGGGCATATTGCTGATTTGGAGGGCTCCTGTACAAAAGTAACAAAACCTAGGGGCTGGATGCCTGTATATTCATTTCCCCAACCGTAGTGTCTTACTTGTCACAGCCAATTTTTTCTTACACTCTATTTACACTAATTTGTTTTTGGGCCTATCAAAAATTAATTTTTTTTGTAAGAACGCTTTCTCCATCATGTGTAAATAGAAATGTAAGAATAAAATGCATTATATTTGTGTGGTAGAGAATTGATAAAATCACACAAATACATAATGCAATTAGTACGCAGTCGGCTCAATGTTAATGAGCTGCATGTATATACAGGACAAGGAAAAGGGTACACAGGATCTGAACTCCTATTCGAAGTAGATGTCACGTCAATAACTCCGGAATGAATTTCACCAACTATAAAGTGAAATTAATTATAGGTATTGAGTTATGGTGCCAACCTAATTAGGATTTGAAATCTTTTTCATGGGGATTCATTATGCTTACACATTCTTTGAAGGAAGTCTGGAATGGTACTTTGCTTCAGTCAATGTCTGAAGAGTCCAATTTGTAAATTCCTATGTCAACTTAAATAATCCCGTTGCAATGAAAAAGATAGAAGAGGAAGTCTGATCCTTTGTCTTCCTTTTTCCAGTCCCCTTCATGTTCCTTTGTAGATTTTGGCTTGTAGAATTTACATGGAGACGATCCAAAGATTGATATGCAATAAAAATGTTCTGCTCGCTATATAAGATCATTATCACAATAAAATAGTTAATTCTAAAACTTGTAACCTTAAAGAGAAGTTGATTGAAATATCAATAGTTAGGAGAGTATTCTTGTATAAAGTAATGATAGTTGACTTTTCAATCAACTTCAAATAGTGTCCGAAATTTTAGAATAGACTTATTTTTGTGTAAATAATTTATACTATAAAGCATACACTCTCATCAAATATCAACCCTTCGATCGTTTTCATGTAGGTCCCTCAAGCCCAAATTACTCTTCTACAAGATAGGGGGCACACCTAAAAAGGGGATAGAGGTTCTGAACTCAGTGACAGTCAATAACTCGATAGCAAATCCTCTGTCTCTATTTGCATGTGCCATCCATGTGCCCACGTTTATTTTAGTTTATGGAGACGGGAGGCGAACCAATGACTGTTGTTTTTGTAAGATTATTTTTTTCGTCATATAGATCATTCTCACAAAAAACTATATCTGGCAAAATTGGTCTAACTTATTGGCCCGACTCTAACTTGACCTATATAACCCAACCCGAAGTCAACTCGTAGGTTAAACGGGCCAGGTAAGGGTTGACATATTTCAACCCGTTGAAATTTAGGGTTGGCCCGTCCAACCTGCGGGCAACCTGCCAACCCCATTTTTATTAGAAATTTAAAATTTTGCAAAAAGTTTTATAATCATTAATATTGCTTCTTTTATTATTCATTATATTATTTTTTAAAATCTACTTTTTGACTTCCACCTTTAAACTTTAACATTTTTTAATTAAAATTTTAAATTTTTTGACTTCCACTTTAAACTATTTGATATATAGTATATATTAATTAAAAATATTATTTTTAATATTATTAGGGTTACTCAAGCTAAGGTTAGGGTTGAGAAAATTGGCCCAATTAATAAACGGGCTAGGGATGAGTCTTTTAACCTGCCAATCCGCCAATCCTAACCCTAACAATCCTAACTTAGCCCGTTTGTCAGGTATACAAAAAATTAATTTATTCTAAGACATCTAATACTATCAAGTTGATTGAAAAATAAACCGTTCATTATCATCGATTTTTTTTTCTGATAAATATCTGATAGAGTTAAAAGTTTTAGAAATGGTTGATTATTTGTAAGAATGTTTTATGAGGGAGGTTATTGCACCGCCTCTAATAACGCCCCCTCCTATGGGGCCCACATACGATGCATCTAGGGCTGATTTTTTTAGAGAATGTTCTTCTCATTATGTATCATTATATTAAAAAATCGGTTTATTCTAAAACTTTTAACCCCCTCACATTACTTCTTAAAAATTGGTAACTATCTGGCCCCTCAAATAGTTACTAATTTTCAAAGGTTAATTTGAAGGAGTTCGAAGTTTTAAACGAACTGATTTTAATATGATGATATATATAGTGAGAAGAATATCCTATTAAAAAATCAGCCTCTAGATACATCGCACGTGAACCTCACAGGAACACGTTCTAAGAGGAGGTGCAATAACCTTCCTCATGTTTTATATTGCAAAGAAAATAATCTTACATAATAGAGAGCTAGCGGCTCCCGTGCCCTCACTATAATGCCCTCACTTGTACCACCATTTGTGGCTGTTGGATCCACTCGTCAATAACTCTCTGGTGTATGCTGTGGGCCTCATAGGAAGAGGCGTTCTAAGAAGAAGTGCAATAATATCCTTCATATTTATATAGCAAAGAAAATAATCTTACGTAATAGAGAGCGGCTCCCGTGCCCTCACTTGACCACCATTTGTGGTTGTTGGATCACTCTTCAATAACTCTCTGGTTTATGCTGGGAGTACTACTGGGACATTTAACTCCAGAATGAATTTCACCACCTACTTACTTTTCTTTCAATGATATTTCTGCACCCACCTTAAAAGAGGGTTGTACAATACCAAATATCATCCAACGGTTGGATGTCATGGGGTTAAAAGATGGTGGAGGTGGCCGTGCAATATCTGACAACTGCATGGCGAATGTATTGTACACCCTCCCTTGAAAGTGGGTTCAAGAAACAGTTCTCGAATTTGATTGCCTCTTATCCAACCCAACAGACTCAATTATTGGTCGTCCGTACATTTGGAGTAAGTAAGGATCCCTCCTCGTTTCTATAAAACAGCGAAGCAGAGAACTGTCTGGTTTCTTCAATACATAGGTATTACTGCTTCGAATTGTCACCATTCTAGAGAGAGAAAGAGATTCTTGAGAGAGAGAGAGAGAGAGAGAGAGAGAGAGAGATCAGGTTAGATGGATTTATTGAAACCAAGCCCAGCAAACTCCTCACCTCTAACCCCTCTAGGGTTTTTGGAACGAGCAGCTACAGTGTATGGCAACTGCACTTCTATCATCTACAACAAAACCACCTACACGTGGACTCAAACTCACCGTCGATGTCTTCAACTTGCATCAGCCCTCAAATTGATCATCGGCATTGGACGTGGAGACGTCGTCTCAGTTTTGTCCCCAAACCTTCCCGCTATGTACGAGCTTCATTTCGCTGTACCCATGAGTGGGGCCATTCTCAACAACATTAACACACGTCTCGATGCACGTACTATCTCGTTAATCCTCCGACACAGCGAATCAAAACTCGTGTTCGTTGACATCCTTTCTCGCTCTACAATCCTCCAAGCTCTCTCTCTCTTCCCACCTGAAACCAATCCCCCTATTCTCGTCTTCATCAACGATGATGATGAAACTGAAAACTCATCTTCAGCCGTTGAATCTGGTCAAGATTTGACTTATGAGGACCTAATCAAGAAAGGGGATCCTAATTTCAAGTGGGTCCGGCCTGAAAGTGAGTGGGACCCGATGGTGTTGAATTACACTTCCGGTACGACATCATCTCCAAAAGGAGTCGTCCATCCTCACCGTGGACTTTTCACCATGACCGTTGATTCTTTGATCAATTGGTCCGTACCAAAACAACCTGTTTATTTGTGGACCCTTGCTATGTTTCATGCTAACGGCTGGAGCTTTACTTGGGGTATGGCCGCTGTTGGAGGGACCAACATTTGTCTCCGTAAATTCGATGCTGCGACAGTATACAGTTTGATACGTCAACATAATGTGACACACATGTGTGGGGCCCCTGTTGTGCTCAACATGTTAGCTAACGAACCGGGTAAAGAGCCACTTCAAAACCCGGTTCAAATCTTAACAGCCGGGGCTCCGCCACCCGCACCGGTTCTCTTCCGAATTGAATCATTGGGTTTTATTGTGAGCCACGGGTATGGGTTAACGGAAACGGCTGGACTTGTTGTGTCTTGTGCGTGGAAGCCTGAGTGGAATCGGTTAGCCGCGACTGAAAGAGCTAGGTTAAAGGCTAGACAAGGAGTGAGAACGGCTGCGACGGCTGAAATTGACGTGTTGGATGTGGATTCGGGTTTGAGTGTAAAACGAGATGGGTCATCACTCGGTGAAGTCGTTTTACGCGGTGGGACAGTTATGTTGGGTTACTTTAAGGATCCGACAGGTACGAGTAATTGTTTGAAAGAAAATGGGTGGTTTTATACGGGTGATGTGGGTGTAATGCACCCGGATGGGTATTTAGAGATTAAAGACAGATCGAAAGATGTGATTATAAGTGGTGGAGAAAATTTGAGTAGTGTAGAGGTGGAATCGGTTCTGTATTCGCACCCAGCGATTAATGAAGCGGCCGTGGTGGCTCGGCCAGACGAGTTTTGGGGTGAGACACCTTGTGCTTTTGTGAGTTTGAAGTCCGAGTCGAATCGGCCATCAGAGAATGAAATCATCGAGTTTTGTCGGAATCGGTTGCCTCATTATATGGTGCCCAAAACGGTTGTTTATAAGGAAGAGCTTCCGAAGACTGCAACCGGGAAGATTCAGAAGTTTTTGCTTAGGGATATGGCCAAGGTTTTGGGTGCACCTCGCACAACACCAGCCTTAAAATTTAGAGGACCCTATACCAAAACTGAAAATATGGCCCTTTCTTATGTATTTACCAAAAACACTAGGTCGCTTGTTTTTCTTTAGACTTTGGATAATACGAACAAGTCTCTTTAAATATAAGAGAAGATTTGTTTGCTTTTTTGTGTATATTAATGTTTGAATTCAATAAATATGTAGACCAAAGTGACTCTTTCTCTCTCCACTGAATTCTTTCAGTTGTTCTCTGACTTCTTTCTTTTTTTCTTTTTCTTTTTTTTTTTTTTTTTTCTCAGAGGCCTAATTAAATTCATTTTAAGTACTAAATTCTAACAAAAATCATAAAGTTTAAAGACTAGATTTTTTTAGTTTTCGATCTTTGGATCTGTAAACTAAAGCGAGAACTACTAGTTAAGTTGGTAAAGTTTGTTACTTGAAAATACCCGTGGATACTGAATAATGCTAGAAGTACTCCTAAGATGACTCCAGGATGAGGTGGCAAGATCTGTCTGTGTAAAGTTATTTTTTTACTTTTTCAATTTGAAGCAGATCTTGCCATCTTATCTTGGGAGTCATACTAGGAGTACTTCTAGCATTATTCTTTTAACATTTAGTTTATGGGTCATTTTACAGGTGGGCCAAAGTACAAACTATATATTATCAGCACGAAACAGTGAACGATATCACCTATTAGTACACGAGGAGTGCAATCATATGGTTGTAACCATTTGATGTAAGTACTTTAATTTGTCAAATCACCCAGGAAATTAAAAATGATCAACGGCTAAGATCATCTCAAAAACTGACTTAACTAGCTGCTATATTCATTCTTAAGTACTACATGTTAATTGAGTTTTGGACTGGCGTGATGCATCCTACGAAGGCCGATTGACAGGCGCCATGCATCAAGGAAACTTTCGGGCAACAAGTAGTAGGCAATGGCCCACTGAAGAGAGTGGGCCCAGTAGGGAGTGCATCGTGCTTCATATCCAATCCTACGCACAGCGGCGCGAGCGTATGCATCTGCAGATGGTACAAACAATGAAGATCTCTCAATGGATGCAACTTTTGACACCATCTTTGTCGCAACATACAAGGGAACCTGCGTGTGTAATGCAAAAACAAGATGTCTCTTAAAATCTCCCAAAAAAAACCTCCCCCTAACATACCATATGATAGCAAATCCTCTGTCCCTATTTTGTCTATTCCCCAACTCTCACTTTCTTTGATGATTTTAACTTGTGGGGTCACATTGAGTCAAACCAAACACTCATTTTTTGTGAGAATGTTTTATTCTAGGATGAACATTTTTCAATTAAAGTTTTGATGATGTCAGTGTCTTAAAATAAGCTGATTTTTAATGAGAATGATCTATATTATGAGAATAATATTCTCACAAAAAATTAGTCGTTGGTTCGATTCCATATGAGTCCAAAAGCTAAATTCAGCAAGGAGACAGAGTGGAGACATGCAAAATGAGGATAGAGGATTTGTTCTCCCCTAACATTACTCGTGGAGAAAATGCTTGGAACCCAACTATTACATTAAATAATCCTATGCCAACAACTTCTGCAGACAAATCATGTGTTGACAAAACTATTGCATGGTGCCCCTGAATCCTTATCTCGCATGCAAGATAATAAGTTGCTACTCAAGGGCGAAGCCAAGAATTTAGCTTTAGAAGGGCCAAAGTATAAAGTATTTTATGCAAGGGCATTGATTTAAAAATTAAAATTATGTTAGAGAGCCCACTTTATAATTAGATCATCTCCATTTGAACATGATGTAAGACAAGGTCACAAGATGTGGAGGAAGTAGAACTTCTTTCTTATTTTCATTTCCCCTTTTAAATTGAGGAGGGGGTGGTTTGAGAAGCAAGAGGTGCAACCAGATTTAGCCTTATAAAAATTGCCTACTATTGTAACAAAAAAAAAAACTATAAAAGGTTTGAGGGCCATAGCCCCATATATGCCATCATATGGTAGCTCCGCTCTGATTTTACTTGTCATTTGAGGTGATAAATTAGGACTTGACGAATCCAAACCAATTTTGTTCATCCATTGGGAATAAGAATAGCTAGGTGAGCATAACCATTTATCATCCAGCCGTGGGATGTTAAACGATAATTATGATCGACCCCACATCCTGAACAATTGCAATTTATTGGTGAACCCGGTGTGATTGTCAGACACACACCTACTATACGTACATTATTAAGTCGAGGAAAATCGAAGTAATTAATACCTGGCACTGGACATCAATTCCCAACTCCTTGTATTCCACGCACATGCATCTCGACCACTGATCAATGTACCTGCAGCTAACCACATGCGCGCATGTTAACAGTTAACTCGTACAAATCAATTACATGTCAACCACCATTACTTATTAATTTCCAAGTACTCAAACGTACGAAGCCCTAGCGATGTTCATCCTATGCACGAGGACCACGCGTCCTTACCTTGATCACACGATTCAGAAAATATTCTAACCACGTGGGCCCCACATGAGCCTATACATTTACCTGATCCATTCTCATACAGGCTTATACGTACCGGTATATGTACAGGCTCATGTGGGGCCCGACATGAGGTTGATCTAAGAGATGAGATTTTGTGAGAATATTATTCCCATTATGTAGATCATCTTTACCAAATATAAGTCTATTTTAAAACTTCCAGCTTCATAAAAAATTAATTATAAGTTGATTAAAAATTAACGGTGAAAAATGAAAAGTTAATTTTTTATAGGGTTAAAAGTTTTATAATGGACTTAGTTTTGATGAAAATGATCTACATGGTGAGAAATACATTATCATAAAATTTCAGCCCTTAAATCAACCTCATGTGGATTCCACATAAATCTGTACACGTAATTTGTACATATATGCATGTACCCTGATCCATTCTCTATAAGAATTATATATATGAACTACGTACTTACGCTTTTGAAGCAGCGTAGATTGCAAAAAGAGGATGTGAAGGTGCAACAATGCCTGCACCTGAGCCAATATTTACAATTGCACCTTTCTTCTTCTTAAGCATACCTGGTAGAACAGCCATTGTAACCCTAGTAGTACCTTCTAAATTCACTTTTATCAGATTCATCCATACTTCCTCATCCACTTCATGGAAGAATCTTGCAGAAGGATACGTTACACCCACGTTATTTATCAACACACCCACATCTACACCTTCAATTGCTTCCTTTATCATTTGAATTATCCCAACTGATGAATTAAGATCATTGGAAGAGAAGTCTAGGGCAACAATCTTGATCTGGGTGTTTGGATATTTGGATTGAATTTCACTTGAGACTAATTGAAGTTTACTTGAATTTCGACCCACTAAAATCAAGTGGAGACCCTTTTGAGCTAATTGAAATGCAAAGGCCTTTCCAATACCTTCGGTGGGTGCAGTGATGAGTGCCCATGAACCGTATTTCGTCTTTAGATTCTTGGATGGTCTAAGGAGTGTGATATAGAACCATTTGAGAATAGATATGGAGTGTTTGAAGATAGAAAGAAACCCTAGAGATGAAAGAAGAAGAACCCATGTGGGTTGGGTTTTGATCAGTTGATCGATATAATTGCAAGAGAATTGCATCCTCTCTCTCTCTCTCTCTCTCTCTCTCTCTCTCTCTAGATCTTTAGATCTCTATCTCTTTCTCTCTCTAAAGAAAAATTGATTAAGATTATTAGCTAAATTTATAGAGAATACCTAAAGTACTGAAAGTCTGATCAAGTAAACACCATCATGACATGATGCCGCTCTGTGTGTTGAAGTAATTAAGTGCATCATCAAATGCTGCAGGCTGCAGCTCTATGTGTGAAGTTATTAGGGTGCCCACTTTAATCTTTACTGCATTAATTGGTTGGATGGATCGTGCTATCGATCAGTACGTACTGATGACATGATGTTGATCAGAGGCAGCATGCAGATCTGAACGACGTATGTATTATATGAATCAATTCAATGCCCATAATTTGGGCTTGGGCGGAGTTTTTAACTCTTGAGTTGACTCAGCTTACGCCAGATCTTATTTGACTGGGCTGAAATAGACTGAATGGGCTGAAACGGGAAAATTTATGCACAAACTCCACAAAGAAGTCCATTTGTTGTTACGTTTTTTTGTTACAACTCCAAATAGTGTTACTGGTTATACATGTCGAATTGTCTATCTACTCTTTCTAATGCTGCTCTTTATATTCTAGTTCTAAGAGCCGTATTTTCCTGTACATTTGTGAGATGCATAAGGGCAAGTGCCATGGAAAACCCTTATTTAGGTTGTTTGGGGTAGGGGTTTAAGGGTTTGGAGGAGCGCAAGTGCCATGGAAAATTAGGGACGCACGGCACATTTAGTGCCATACGGCACAGATTGTGCTTAAACAACGGCTATATGGAATTAGGCAGAGATTGTGCCGTGAGGCACAATCTTTGCCTATTTCTATACATTTATGTCTGTATAGAATTAGGCACAATCTTTGCCTCTTCCCTCAAACCCCTTACTCCCTCCCCAAATCTAGGACCGGAGGGAGGGGTTTGGATGTTTGGGGTGCCTATGGTACTTGCCCTAACATCAGAAAATACTTTTTTTGCTTGTTTAAGGTGTCCATAACACTTGCCCTAAAAAGGGACTCAGATATTCGGGTGGCCAAAGAAACTGGAACACTTGAAAGAGAGACGTAGGCCTGAAAGCAAGAGAAAGAAGGAAGAAAAACCACTGGAACTGGAGTGGTGCACATGAGTACCTACTCATGTATGGAGAAGAATTTCATTCATGTTCATCGAGGCTTAATTATTTAATTCTTTAGATACATACTAGCAGAGACGCTTGTACAATTCTTAATTGTTTCAAATGAAGAAAAGAGGAAGATTTATTTTTTGTTTGGACTAATTAATGCTTGCATGGGCTACTCGGAACCACCTGCGTGGCAACCTTGTGGATTATTATGAGGCCAGCCCACATGAAGATGGTCTAAGTTCTATTTTTTTTTTGCGAGGATGATATTTTTACGTACCGCTATGTAGATCATTTTCACTAAATATCACATCATTTTAAAAAATTTAACCCCTAAAAATTATCGTTGAAAATTTAACATTAAGGCCCTGCTTGGTACACCGTGAATATTCGCAAATGCAAAAATTCACGGTTCTTATAAGTGCTAATTAAAATTCTATAAATTAGAAAAAAAAATTAGATTGTTTATTCTGTAAGCTCATTGTAAATCCTACCAAATATTTGTTATTAGATGCTCTCATCAATCATCTACAAACACATGATAAACCTTGAATTTTTACATTCGCGAATATTCACGGTGTACCAAACATGGCCTAATAAAATAGGTGACTCAAAATGAAAATGTGGGCATCACAGGCCATGACGTTCCCTAGTGATGGTGGACCTAGCATTAATACTCGTTCGACTAGTTAAGCCCAACCCAAACCCCCCAATAAACAGACAGTAAGGTGAACTGGTGAAGCATGGATTAATATTTGGGCCAGCCCTGTTTGCAGTGTATCTCAAGATTCAAGATTGAGTAACAACTCCCCTCAATAATAATAATAATAATAATAATAATAATAATAATAATAATAATAAGAGTTAGTTCATCCAAATCTAATTTAGTAACCAGGGCGTAAAACAGAAGTATAACTGTTTTCTCAAGTTCCAAAGAGCCACTAGAGCGAAACCGCAAAAACGCGTAGTTTGAAAAAGGGAGCTTCACCTCATTGGAACTGGTTACTTGGATCCAAACTGGTCCGGATCAAGCCAAAATAACTATGAACCCTACGTATTCAGTTTGTTAGTAGTATCCTTGGGTCCGTGGCTACCTGAACTATGAATCTGATTTGACCTATTTGAGTCTGGGTATGTATTTCAAGGGTTCGGTTCCCATTTGGTCATTGAACTACCTAGACTTGTTGATTTTTTGTTCCAGTAGTCAGATAGTAATAGAATCGGGATAATTATATTCAAAGAATTAAAAAGAAAAACCGGCCAATATTTAGAACTACAGGTACAGGTACAGGTCCTAATTTTTCGGTTTGGGCTATACAATTACATATGAACCGAGTTAAGTAGTTAAATATGTGTGATGATTGATTCACCTTGAATTTGGATTTGAATCAACCGATTTATTAGGGCAAGTACAGCAGATGTTGAAGAGTGTAAAGTTTAATCACGGACGGAACTGACCTAAGGGGGGATCAAATAGGAAAGGTGTGTGTCCAAGGCAAAATGGCCTATCTTTACCGTCTCTCTCTTCTTCTTTTTTCTCATTTCTTTCTCTCATACAAGGAAATTTAAAAAATTTAGTCGATGGACATTCTGTTTTTTTGCATTAATGGATTTGTATATAAGAGGGCTTAAACATAAATCATTGGTCGCATTCTATTAATTAGTCGATGGACATTCTATTGATCAAAAATCAATTTTTTTTGAAATCCCTAAATTTTAAAGACTTCTCACTCTGAGTGTTGAACCTCAAATCTTGAGGTTCTCATTGGACTTGCTCTTAGCTAGCTATCACAAAATGATGAATCTCAATTCAATACATTAATAAATAATGTGGTTTTGATGATATATCTTAATCTGGACATACGTCACAATCGTACAAGTCACACTGTTTGATTGGTTCTTCAAATATATATAAATCTTCTTTTTTTTTTCTTTTTTTTTTTTGGCTTTTTATTATTATCTGTTGCTATAAGTAGTAGGTGATTTATACACACTCAACAACCATCATCATCCATCCACCCTCATAAAAAGGTCAAAGGAATAATCTATGTCAACTTAATTACTGATTCCTAATTGGCCAAACCATAACCTAGTCTGCAGAGTCAACTCGGCAACACTAGCTATTACATCTTGGATGAAAGTAGTTCACCTGGTGGATTAAAGATGTATAATGTTACATTTCTCTTTATAAATTCAAGTCCTAGCGATAGCATTAAAAATGTATTCTCAATATAATTAATTCTCACAATTTAACCTTAGATATCATGTTTAGATCGCAGGAATGGAATCACATTTCTAAAATGCTAGTAAAACGTTGAATGAACCGCCCTATTTTTTTTAAAAAAAAAAAAAAAAAAATCTGATTCCTATGCAATCTATGCAATTTGTAGAGATTGTTGCAGCTGTAAGTACGGTCCTTCGACATTATAGCTATAGCAACTGCTGTAGAGATTGTTGTAGTTCTAGTATGGTCCTTCGACATTATAATTCTGGCTATCTAAGTGTTCGTGTAGGCCCTACTTGCTCAATTTTGGAAACCATAACAATAACAATCTGATTCCTACGTGAGGTAATTTAAAGAAAGGTGATACTACAATATAACAAATTGTACAACAAAATGTAATTTATAGTGCATTTTTAACATTAAAAAAGATTGTGATTCACCCGTTCATTAGCAACTTGCTGTACAATTTGCTGTAAGGTTAGCATTATCGTTTAAAGAAGTACCGACAATTCCTTCTTTTTGTATCATTATGGAACTGGAAGCACTGGATCATTACCAACCATTAATCATAAGGCTATTAAGGCCACACTAGTACGGTTACAGCAATGTAAATCGCACTGCGACGTCCAAAAAGGGCGTCGCAAGTTAAAATGGCTTTTAAACCCAATAAAACTAGCAAGTGGGTCCACCTTTCAACGGCAGTTTTTTTTTAGTGTACGTCTTCGTGTGGACTGTGAATGGACACGACTCCTTGGCTTGCGGACACGATCTTTGGTACGACATCGAAATTTTCAACTCCATTTCTATTGTTCGTGACTCCGATCCACGACTCATCTGACGACATTGTAGGACCCACCTTAACTATCCTATTTATACCCTTCTTTTTATAACGGTATCTCATTAGTTCAAAATTGCCCCCATCTCTCTACAAATCCACAGTACTGACATTGGCCGAAAAAGAATTTGTTTTCTTTTGTTTTCTTTTTTTTATTTAAAAAAAAATTAATTAATTTTCGTCTATTTTGTTTTTAATTAAATAGGGTTCTTAATTTGATTACGTGGTGCTCAATATACTTTATTATCGTACAACAACAAATCACGGCCTGTCATCATCACATTAGGATACAAAAGTAGAATAATCTGAATTGCATGAAAATGTATGGCAATTTCACGTTCAAAATTAATGGTGATTTGAACTTTACCAGGGCTGATGGTCAAAATAAATACCTGGGACTATAATGACTTACTTTTCTGTACGGGTTATTTTCTAGTGGGCCCAATAACAGGGCAGTAGTTGATATACTACATTTTATAAATGCCACGTATATCAATTTTTCGGGGCCCACACTCAAATTTTATTCCACGTTGCCCGACTATCTCTCATCAAACTGGCCCTTACGAGTTTTAAAGATATATGTGAAGGGAAGAGCATGTGTGATGATTGAGAGAGGGGGTGTAGACTGTAGTGAAGGAATCTAATGATTTCAATACACGCTATATAATATGGTAGACAATAGAAGCTTTTTATCTGTATTATGATTGGTGTTGGTGCCCCCTCTTCAATGGACTGTGTTTCTGAAATTTGCCCTTTTGGTGTCATTATCAAAAATATTTATAATTTGATGGTTAAACTTAAGAAAAATAAAATAAAATAATTATGAACTTTTAATTCATTAACTCAAGATTTAATTGATGAAGATGGTCTAATTTTTTTTATTTGGGAAAATGATTTAACAAGTCCAAAATTTTAAAAAAATAATAATAATAAATTTTTAATCGTGACTCGTACATAATCGTAGCATTTACCTCTGTGTACTAACAAAGTAAACATTGAATCAATAAAGAAGAAAAAAAAAAAAACCAAAATGAACATTCAATCGATTTGGGATGGCTAAAAGTTTGAAATGGTTGTTCTTTTGTGCTAAAATCTCTTTACAGCTTTTCATACAACCCATCGGTTGTCCAATGATTTTAATACCCTGTATTGAATCTGTATAATTGTTCGGTTCATTGCATTTATTTTCTATGCTTAGTGATAGTTGTGTTTTATGTTTTGGTTCCACACTTCAAAATTAAAAGAACTAGGGTCTGTCAAACACAGAAGCGAATCCTCAAAATTTGAAGATTCTGAAAAAAAATGATTTTTGGTTTTGATGGAATGTTCATCGACCAAACTTCATTTACATAAGAGAGAAAAAAAAGAAGAAGAGAATTTCACATTTTGCCTGATAGACAGTCCAACAAAGGGATTTGTTCCCTTGCCTATCCCAAATATGGGGTAAATTAGAAGGAATTGGAGGGAGGTTTGGACTGTCCACTGTAAGCCTCTACTCCCTAGAATAAGGGATTTGAGGTTCTCATTGGACTTGTCATTACATGTTAATTGTTATTTGTGATAAAACCAGGGACTAAAGCCCACTGTTTGGTTGGGTGCCCTTCCTCCAATGCATAGACGACTGCTCTGCTCCTCCTATCTACGCTTTATCAAATGTGTGCGCAGCCACACAAAATGCATGCACTTTTTATATTGGGTGTAATTTTATATAAAACAATGATACAAATAGGCGCATTTAGTTAATTGACCAGACATCTTACACTTTAGAATGCATGTAGGTTTAATTAATTAAGCTCAATTTGAAAGCATGCTCTTTTTTGTTATCTTCGGTTTTGTACGATTTTCATTTTTTTTTATTTTTTAATGTCAAGTTAGACTTAATTTTGTCATTTATAAAATGCGCCCGAAACATGGGAGTAAAATGTTCACCCCCTGAAGGCTAACTATGTAAAGATCTAACAGCTAAGCTCTCATCTCAGGTGCTAGGTGATTAGAAATGGGTTTATTAATTTTGTGATTAGAAATGTTTTTTAGGTTCGTGATATGGTTTATTAATTTTGCTAGACTGTAAAAGTTTCCATGACAGCTAAAATTCAAGTCAAAACAAACGAAGAATTATAATTGACCCTTAAATAAATTAAAAGGGATTATTGAACCTTATGCAAATATGGAGAATAATTGTAGTATGAGAATTTGTTATATAGTTCTTTTATATAATCCGTCACTTGTGGGGTTTACATTTAATTCATCCAGGTGCTGATTTTTAGAAAGGATGTTCTTTTCACCATGTACTTCATCATATTAAAAAATTAGCTCGTTCTAAAACTTCTAACCCTTTCAAATTAGTCTTTAAAAAATTTGCAAGTTTTAAACTTTTATTTTGACCGTTGATTTAAAACGGGTAGATTTGAGGTTACAAGTTTTAGATCAGGCTGATTTCTCCTCACCGCGTAGATCATTTTTTCTCCAAAAGCGCTATATAACCTGACCCATTAATAATTTATATATACTAATGTATTAGAAAAATAAAAATAAAAAAGAAGAAAAAATGAAAAACCTAATTTTTCATAAGTTTTACCTTATAAACAAACAAAAAAGAAGAAGAAATTTGCTAGAATATTTGACTTTCATTTTGATGTTATGTGTGTGTTTGTACATTCAATTGCCACGTTTTCAAGTACATGGAAGCTTCGGAATGACATATCCATATTTTTTAGAAGTACTTTAATGATATTCTATAACAAAAATATATGGAAATTCTTTTTATTGCCTACCATTACATTTAAATCCTCCATTTTACTGTCAAGTTTTTATCAATGTTTTTAGTTTTTTTTACGCGTCATTATTATTTTTTTAAATTAATTCTTAACTAAGATAAAAATTATAGAATATATAATTTTTTGTAAGGATGATTTATACGATTAAGGAGATCATCTTCGGATAGAACTAATCCTTCCTTAGCCTCCCTTTGAATGTACAAATAAGTGGGAGTGTAAAAATAAAAATTGTTGTGCTTAAAAAATAAAATTTGTTGTACTTACGCAAATTTTATTTTTTATTTTTAAGTATAACACAATCTTATTCAATATCTAAAAAAATTAAAAAAGAATCTTATGTAGAAAAGCCAAAAAAAAAAATAATGGCAAAAGAGAAATTAATTGAAAAGACAGTGTGTTTTCCGAAACTTGTCTAAAAAAAAAAAATACTAGAATAAAACCACACTCACACCTCTCTGTTCTCCCACTTGCCCTCATTTTCTCTCCTCCCCTGTTTATGCCAAGAAGAAGAGGAGAGAAAAACAGAGCAAGAAGAAACTGAAAACCCTAGAAATTTTATTCTATTTTTCTCTCTTTCACTCTCAACTTCAGTTTCCCTGTATTATAATGATCTGAGATCATTTAAATGAAGAATCCCAATTTGTATTTCTTCCTCCATTAATGGCAACAACAGTACCAGTAGTAGTAGCAGAGCCACATCCAGAGATCCCTCTATGGCTGAAAACATTACCTTTAGCCCCAGAATACCACCCAACTCTAGAAGAATTTCAAGACCCCATTTCCTACATTCTAAAGATTGAAAAAGAAGCTTCCAAGTATGGAATCTGCAAGATCATCCCTCCAGTTCCACCACCACCCAAGAAAACTGCAATCACCAACCTTAACCGCTCTTTAGCCGCTCGAACCCCTAACCCTAACACTAAATCTCCACCCACATTCACAACCAGGCACCAACAGATCGGATTCTGTCCTCGTAAACCTCGCCCGGTTCAGAGACCAGTATGGCAAAGCGGAGAAGCTTACACTCTGCAGCAATTTGAGGCGAAAGCGAAGCAGTTTGAGAAAACTTATTTGAAGAAAGCTGGGAAAAAGGGGTTTTCGGCACTGGAAATTGAAACCCTTTTCTGGAAGGCCAGTGTAGATAAACCATTTACAGTGGAATATGCTAATGACATGCCAGGGTCGGCTTTTGTTCCAATTAATGAGAAGAAATGGCGAGAAGCAGGGGAAGCAGCAACAGTTGGAGAAACTTTATGGAATATGAGAGGGGTCTCGAGGGCAAAAGGGTCATTATTGAGGTTCATGAAGGAGGAAATCCCGGGTGTTACTTCTCCAATGGTGTATATAGCGATGATGTTTAGTTGGTTTGCTTGGCATGTAGAGGATCATGATTTGCATAGTCTGAACTATTTGCATATGGGGGCAGGGAAGACTTGGTATGGAGTTCCAAGAGAAGCAGCAGTGGCATTTGAAGAAGTAATTAGGGTGCATGGGTATGGAGGAGAGGTCAATCCTCTTGGTGAGTTAAATTACTGCAACAAATGAGATATCCCCTGTTTATGATTTCTATGTTTGTTGATGTTGCATAGTTGTTATTGTTCTTCAAGTATAATTTGCATTATTTCTCACTGTTTTATTGTAGGTTTTTGTAGTTTTGCCTTTTGTAAGGAATTTCCCCTGTTTTCTGTGTGTTCACAGTATTACCCATTTCTTCTTCAGTGAATGTATATTATTCATGCATTTGTCTCTTTTAGTTTCAAGCTTTGCAGCATTAAGTTGTGTTTTTGAGACTTGGGTCTTTAGATATGTATAGGAGAAGGATTGAAGTGGCTTTGTAGGGAATAGGGAAACGCTCTTTTTTGGGAGTTGGATAGAGGATTGCTTTTGCTTTGTTGTAATATCGCGAGTGGATTTGATGTGGAAGGCTTCGCTGTGGAAGGCTTCAGTGTTTATGTCATAATAGTAAAATGACACTCACTCGGTACGTCTACAGCTCATGCTCCCCTGCACCAGTTAAGATTATATTGGTTAATACTGGTAACAGAAATAGGCCCCAGAATTGACAAGAACAAACTTCCTTTGACAGATCATCTAAAGGACAGTAGACAGTGTATACCAGGACTGTTGTCTTCTTGAAGGGACAATTTTGAGGTTCCATCACTCATATATAAAGAAGTACCATTTCTTGTCTGTGAATGCTCTCGATGATCCTTTCTAAAGTCCAATGAAAATGGAAGGAAGAGGGTTGGTGAATTTGCCTGGCGTGTTCAGAAAGTAGGTGAAGTTTTAAGGAAAAGATGAAGGGATGGTTTGTATGAGCAGTGCCCATTTGCTAGGACGTGTGGTCTCTGTTCTTTAGGGTGGAAGAGTTCATGAACTTGCTTTAGTTTAGGACTGCTGAGACTCTGCTCCATTTGATTCACATACATACTTTTGTTGCCAACTCTGTACTTACTGTACTGAGACGTGGAATACAGAATCTGGAGTAAGGAATTGATTTGAAAGAACCAGAAGAGGAATGCTTTTCTTTGTTTCTTTTTTCAAAGAAGAAGTTTGCTTTAGAACACAAAATATGGCCAGCAATTGTTACTCCATTTTACATTAAGGAGATTGTATTGGCCTTTTTTCAAGTTTCCCTAGCCAAGGGTCAACGTCATGCACATATGCTTGGTTACTACTTTGGTGGCTCTTCATGAACAATAAATACCACTTGTCAAAGTTGAGGATCGTATTGTTTTTTCAGAGGGGACGTTTAAGATTTTCATTGTTACATTAAGAAGGAGATTGTAGGAGTTGATGAGTGGTTATGAAAAGTGGGAAGCCAAAGTAAGGATTATTGGTGGATCAGAACCATCCCCAGATAAAGTTTTAACCACATTAAATGATCAAATGGCAATCTTAGATATCCATTCCTGTGGATTTAAGTATTCCTATAAGTTGAGGTGTGATCTATTCTTCATGAGATTTCTTTTGCAATAGAATCTCTTGAGGGGTCAACATTGAGGAAAGGCACTATCGTGGTTTTTGCTAAGAGCCAGCCAGTTCTGGTGGGAACTGATTGAAATGTTTAGAAAAACTTCAGGGTCTTCTCATTCCTTTGTATTTTACTTCCCTCTCCAACAATACTCTTGTACTCCTGTGGCAGGTCTTCTGATATGCCCTCCATGCTTGTACTTGCCATGTTTTTCACCGGTTGTTCTTTATGATTTTTGCTCCTTATGTGCTACAACTTATGGTTTCTATATTTCTTCTCTGTTATCATTTTGGAATTGTGGCAGGATCATTCTACATAACTCCACATTTTGTACAACTCTTTCACAGCTCCCTGCCCATGGAGATGTCCCAAGGGGAGATTTTTGGTGAGGATGATCTCGTTATCATGTTGATCATTCTCACAGAAACCCTTAAAATTTCAAACCACTTTTGATGGTGCTAAAAAGTTTTAGAATGATCTTATTTGATTATAATTGTATTTTAATTTGATTGCCACCTTAAGTGTTTCTGTTAAAGGGTCATGTTTCCTTAAGGACTATGGTTTTAGGATTACTGGTGAACTTTTTTTTTGTTTTATAAAGCGATTAGTTGACTAAAATTTATCCTGTGGGCTTTGTGGCAGTTACTTTTGCTACCCTTGGTGAGAAGACCACGGTCATGTCTCCTGAAGTACTTATTGGTGTTGGAATTCCTTGCTGCAGGTGATTTATTCATACTGCTAAAAGACCTTGTGGGTTTTTGCAGTTCCTTACAAAATCAATTTTTTGGTTAATAACATGCTAGATCTGTCTTTTGCTTACTTCGTTCATTTATCTTCAAATCAGATTGGTGCAAAATGTTGGAGAGTTCGTTGTCACTTTTCCAAGAGCCTACCATTCAGGATTCAGCCATGGTTAGACATCCATCACTTGGCAATTTTTTTCATTTAGATCAGACAAATAATGAAATAAACGTAGCAATATCAAAAATACTATTTTGACATGTAAAGATCTTCAAATATGCATTTCTCACAATTTGAACTTTAGAGGTTCCATGCTGTAATTGCTCTTTACTAGGGGGACAGCATGTCATTCTGTATGTGCCATTATATCTAGGATTGAGAATACATGGAAGTGATGTTCGTGATCTACACCTTGGTTTTCATTACGGAATTCTTTTGCCAATGTCTTATAATTCCGTGTCGTTTTCTTTTGATTTCATCTTTTTATTTGCTGCTAAAGAACTCCATTGTGTTTTTTTGGGGTCTAGTAAAAACTTCAGACTTAGAAATATTATCTTTGATTGTAACTTCTTACTTCCTGTTGTAGAACTCTTATGTCTTATTCTGGGTCATTCACCTATACTATTGTAAATCTATCATATATTCGAAGCCTGTGCATAGCTTGACGTGATAAACAAAAGTTGTTTTTCTACAGGTTGGAAAGCTAATTTCCTTAATTTGATTTTTCACTATAGGATTTAATTGTGGAGAGGCAGCAAATATTGCGACTCCAGAATGGTTGATGGTTGCAAAAGAAGCTGCAATCCGCAGGGCTTCAATTAACTATCCACCCATGGTGTCTCATTTACAGCTTCTCTATGCGCTAGCACTGACATTGTGTTCAAGGTTTGTTCTTTCTTACTGTTCAAGAATCTCTTAAATAAAATTTCTTTTAATTCCTTGCTACTAGCTTCTCCCTTTCATCACGTTTCTTGTTTGATTGGTTAATGGTAGAGGAGTACAGAAGTGCAATCAATCCACTCTGTTTAGCTGTGGGGAAGGGGTGACGTTATGTTTATCATTAACTTCTTTTACTTTATGTTTCAACTTCTTGATACACAAAAAGAAGTTATGTTTATGCGTATCTAGTTCAGAAGTGTATCTGTGTGTTCGTTATGAACTATCATAAATTTGAAATTCATCATACTAGCCTTGTTTCCTTAACCACTTCTTGGATGAGGACCCCTAGTCGAAAACCATTTTTGGCACATTAGTTATTCGGTAACATTTATAATCAGAAGCCAGAATTTCAAATTAGGTTTGATATTATGTTTTTATTAACTCAACTTGTACGTGCAGAAGTGGATTCATATTGCCAACCCTAATATTTCTGGATGAGGTGTTGATAATGATGACAATCTTAATCTTACACCATGTCGACTTCTATGTGCAGTGTACCTATGAGCATCAGTAATGAGCCACGCAGCTCCAGACTAAAAGATAAGAAGAGGGGCGAAGGGCAAACCATGATTAAAGAGCTATTCGTGCAGAATATGATGCAAAATAATGACCAACTTCATTTTCTTTTTGAACAAGGAGCTTCTTGTGTTCTTCTTCCAAAAGATTCTTCAGAAATGTCTCTATGTTCAAATTTACGTGTAGGATCCCAAGCAAAGGTAAAGCCCAGGTTGTCACTTGGTTTACGCAGTAACAGGGACGCACTGGAAGCCTCAAAAGTTTTAGTTTCTGATGATATCATGCTAGACAGAAATGTGAGAGTCGGGCCTTCTAGTGGTTTCTGCTCAATGAAAGGAAAATCTAGTTCTGTGTTTGAAGGAGACAGGCTTTCGTTTTCATCTCGCGGAAATGGTCCATTTGGAAATGCTGATTTGTGCACTTCCACTTCAGTGTCAGCGGATGTTGGCACTGACAAAGAAAGTACTTCTCAGGGTCGTCGGTTGTTAGAACAAGGACTGTTCTCATGTGTTACATGCGGGATATTGAGCTTTGCGTGTGCAGCTGTTATTCATCCCAAGGATGATGCTGCTAGATACTTAATGTCTGCTGATTGTGGCTTCTTGAATGATTGGGGTGTTGGTTCTGGAGTAGCTAATGACAGATACTCCATTGCTGATAGGAACGATGATAATCTTGAGATAAACCACTGTTCAGGTAGGACACATGGACGACATTTATTCTTATTTCGTTGAAACACATTGATGCATCACATGTTTACATTATACTAGGGATATATGCTTATATTCAGTTCTAAGTTCCTCTCAGTTCTGCGTATTCCCCAATGTGGCTATGCTTGCGGTACACAAGTTAAATAGTTGGGACTGTCTGTTGAGCCATTCCGTAGACTAACTTGTTTTAAAAAGTTACTGCAATTCAGAAGATCCTAACCGTTAATATAAGATAAAACTTGGGTGGCTAGGAAAAGAGGATAGCTGTTTGGCAAAACTATCAAACATGTCATAGTTCTTGGATTTGTAATTTTAGTACTCTCGCTTAATCATGGTAGCCTAACATTTTGATAGTCTAGATTAGTTATGTGTCTGCCATTTTTATGGCGCAATGATGAAATATGGCAATGGTGCAATCATCTCAATTCTTTCTGATCCACTCTCACCTCATGCATATTTTAATCTATACATCTCATATTTTTTGGTGCAGGACAAATAGAAAAGAGTGACCAGGATGGCCTATATGATGTGCCTGTCCAATCTGGTGATTACCAAATCCAAGTGGCAGACAGAAGGGTAGAAGTGGTTCCAGAGATTGGAGTGCCAGATAAAAGGGTAGAACCTGTTTCAGATACTGGAGCCAAGAAAGGTGTTTCCTCTCTTGATCTTCTAGCTTTTGCTTATGGGAACTCATCGGAGTCTGAGGATGGGAGTGCTGATGAATGTGATAGGGGAGACTGTTCACCACTTGATCAAAGAAGTGGATTTCAATCTGATGATTCTGGATCCCATTCACTTGAGCGTAACTATCAAGGTGGAACAGTTGAGAGTATCTCTCACCCTTCACCAAGACTAGGTAATGGGAATGACAGTTCTGCCCGAATTTCTCGAGGCATCAGTGCTTCTTATAGGAGGCAAAGATGGAGAAGTTATAATGTCAAGGTTAAGGGTCAAGAGGCTCTTGATAGCTCCGTTGAGAATGACATGAAGAGGCTAGTGTGCATGGAATCAATTGCTGATAAGGGTTCATCTAGAAATGCAATGGTTATATCTGGAAGGACAGTTGCTGGATCTGCTGACGTCCATCGGAGTGATTTGAAGATGGAAGGAATAGACTCTGGGCCCCCAGATTACTCAATGCCCTCTACTTCTTCATGTGATGTTCCAATTACTTCGAGTGGACCTCTTTTTGGTGAAACAAGCAAGTGTACCAATGTTGAGTTACCAATTAAGAACCCAAACATGTCGCTTATGCAAAAATCTGATGAGGACTCTACTAGAAAGCATATATTCTGTCTTGAGCATGCTGTGGAGGTGGAAAAGCAGCTTAGACCAATAGGTGGAGTGGATATGCTGCTCCTCTGTAATCCAGGTAAACTGCCCAAACAGTTGTCTGTAATGCATTACATTGAGCTGGTTGTTTTCCTTAACTTGTACATTTTTGAGTTCTCTTATTCACCAAATTCTAAAAAATTAATAACCTACGCTCGCTATCTTTATATAAGGATTTTATCTCTTCCTTCCATTGATCCATTTTCCACGTTTTGCCCTTTTCAGAGTATCCCAAAGTTCAAGCAGAGGCAAAATCATTGGCGGAAGAAATGGGAGTAGATCATATCTGGAAGGGAATTCCATTCAAAGAGGCCAGCAAGGAGGATATAGAGAGAATCCGCTCAGCTCTGGATGACGAGGAAGCCATACCTGGTAATGGGGACTGGTCTGTAAAGTTAGGCATCAATCTCTACTATAGTGCCAGTCTCAGCCAGTCACCTCTCTATAGTAAGCAGATGCCTTATAATTCAGTCATATACAAGGCGTTTGGCCGCAGTTCTCCAGTCTTCTCCCCCACAAAACCAGAGGTTTCGTCCAAGGGGCTTAGTAAGCAGAAGAAAATAGTTGTTGCCGGCAAATGGTGTGGGAAGGTCTGGATGACGAACCAGGTCCATCCCTACCTAGCGCATAGGGAGAACCAAGAAGAAGACCATTCCATAACCTTCCATGCTCGAACAATACGTGATTTGAAGCTTGAGAGAAAACCAAACATGGGCCACTTGACTGAACAACTGCTGGTTCCAAAGAAGAATTTTACTCCAGGTACGGCAACTACTATAGATAGAAAGCCTACACAGAAGAGGAAAAGAACATCGGAGAAGCGGGCAATTAAGAGACCGAGGAGCCCTCAGCTGGACAGCCCAGTTGAAGTTGAAGTCGAAGTTGAAGCTGCAGAAGAGGACCCTGAAAATGATTCCCCTCCACGATGTGGGAGGATTCTCAGAAGTGGCCAAATGAAGCATGAGACACCACGTCTTCGTAGGAGTAGCTCGAGGAGCATTCGGCGATATGATTCATTAATGAAAGACGAAGTTGAAGAAGGTGGACCCAGCACACGCCTTAGAAGACGAACAACATCGAAGCCTGCTGAAGAAGTAGTAGTCAAAGGGAAAGGGAAATCAGAGGGAGAGAAGAAAGCCAAGAAGAAGAAAGCGAAGAAAGCTTCTGCTAGTGGTAATGATGAAGAAACACTAAAGGATGCAGAAGCAGAGTACCAGTGTGATATGGATGGGTGCACAATGGGATTCAGCTCAAAGCAAGAACTCCAGTTGCACAAGAAGAACACATGTTCTGTGAAGGGGTGTGGGAAGAAGTTCTTCTCTCACAAGTATCTGGTGCAGCACAGACGAGTCCACACGGACGATCGACCCCTAAAGTGTCCATGGAAGGGGTGCAAGATGACGTTCAAGTGGGCGTGGGCTAGGACCGAGCACATAAGGGTGCACACGGGTGCCAGGCCTTACGTGTGCCGTGAACCAGGTTGTGGCCAGACGTTCAGGTTCGTGTCAGATTTTAGCCGTCACAAGCGGAAGACGGGTCATTCAGTGAAGGGTAGAGGATAGCTGGAAGGGAGAGGAAGAGGAAGAAGAAGAAGATGGTTGTAAACTAAAACTGTGGCTTGATCCAACTGTTAATTCCCATTGATGATAGGAGGATAGGACTAGAGTAGTAATTTTTCACTCTGTATTTTTCTTCTTTCATTAGAGCCTTTGTATCTGTTTTTTGGTCATGGGCCTTCATTGGGGCCCATTCAATTACTTTAAAACCCAGAGCAATTGCTTGAACCCCCCAAAACAGATTTACCTTTCACTCTCTATTCTCTAACCGCTCTTTTTTTTTTATTTAAAATGTGATGACCTTTCACTCTCTAACTTTAAATGATTGCCAAATCAGAAATATGATCACTTTTTAAGTATGGCCAGGCTGAGATGACAAAGACAAAGCCTGGCTCCAGTGTCATAATAGCCTAAGCCTGGTCTGGCTGGGTCAGATTAGGGTTGTTTTCCGGCTGATGGATCGGATCCCCTATAAAATGGGCCAAGGTTGAATACCCTCTGCCTCTGCAGGAGAAACAAAAAGAAGAAATGAGGTTACAAGGGTCATTTTACTTTGGCGTCGTGCTGTGGGGTGAAAATTTAACTGTCGACCACAATTGAGTTAACTGGAGACCAAAATCGAGTAGACGAAGCAATTGAATTTGGTCGTAGTAATTACATTTTTATCCCATTAGATGTAGGAAGGAAAATTTTTCGATTATTTAAATTTAGGTCACGGATATTTCTACATAATTAATTACTATACCTACATAATTTTTGGCTGAATTATTCATTGGTAACTCAGAATCGACAGTACAAATTTTATAAAATGAATTATAGGCAACTTAGAACCGCCAAATCAATATTGTCGGCTATTCATAATCCATAAACTATTTTGCATTGTTACCTGTCTGAAATAGATAAATATGGTTGGGTCTTGGACTGGATCGGGGGTCAGAAATGATCAGACTAAAGCCTACCCTTAGAGTATGACAAGCCTTCTGGGTTTAATGGGCCCACCAACCTCACTAACCACACCAACCATTATGATCTTAACAATTATAGAAATTAGAAACTCGATGCAACAATATCCAAATTAGATCTACTACTAAAACGTAGTCATGATGACATGTCGTATCGTATAAAAATACGTATTTTACATTTACTTTACCTACATCCATCCACGTGGTAGTTGTACGTTAAAAACCCGTACAAAATAACACATTTCTTATTCCTAACAGAGTTCCATCCCCCTTTTTTTTTGTTTTGTCTACTCTCCCGATTCTTCTGTCTTCTCCTCTCTAAACAGTTCGCAAAGCTCACTTTCCTTCCCTCTAAGTAAAAGGAATTAGGGTTTTGAAATGTGGAGGGACTATGGGAAACAGTGAGCAGAAGGATTTGGTATCGAAACCTCAGGAGAAGGAAGAACAAATTCAATCTCCTCCTCCATCTGTTCCTGCATGTCAAAATGGTCCTGCTATTATTGAAGCCCTACCTGGTGAGTTTCATGATCCTGCTATCATTGAAGCCTTACCTGGTGAGTTTCATGATCCTGCTATCATTGAAGCCCTAGATGTGGAGTTTAAGAAACTTGAGTTAGAAGTGAGTAATGAAAACCAGAAAGAGGTTTCAGAAGAAGAAGAAGAAGAAGAAGAAACCATATCTAAAGAGAAGAAAGGCAATAAAATTCAGTATCCTTTTAGACCTGATGAGGCTGATTGCTCGTTTTATCTTCGGACTGGAGCTTGTCGTTATGGATCTAATTGCAGATTCAATCACCCTCCCAGAAACAAAGGACCGGTAAAATCTTATTGATTTTGAATTCATTGTTGTAGTGCTTTTTTTTTTTGTTGTTGTTGTGTGTGTGTGTGTTCTTCCCATCTCTTTGATGTTTTGGTGATTTAAAGTTCTTTTTTTTTGTAGGCCCGATCGCCAAACCACTTCCCAGAATCAGTAAAGGTGAGAGAGGTTTGTGGATAATTCAGTTTGGTAGCCATTTATTTGCTTTCACTACAAAAAAAAAAAGGACTTTTGTTTTTGAAGAACTACCACAAAGGGGTTATATGGTTATCTAAACACTCTATATGTTTTGTTTCTAAAGAGGACATTTCCATGGAGGAAGTAGGAGCCAGTCATTTAGTTGGTCTAAGTTTTCTGTAATCTCAGTAATCATCATTTTCTTTATGAAGTATGAGATGTCTGATAATTGTTGATTTGCTAGGAATTTATAGTGGTGTTCTCAAATTTGTCATCTTTTGGTGTATTTGAATGTAAATGTTAAGGAGAAGGATAAGGAAAAGGATAAGGAGAAGGATAAGGAAAAGGATAAGGGGAAGGAGAAGGAGAAGGAGAAGGAAAAAGAAGAATACCCAGAAAGGGCAGGGCAGCCAGAATGCAAGGTAATTACTTTGTTACTCACTCCAACTGTAGTTTTTGCTGCTGTTTCTGAGGATTTACTATATTGAGTACATTCCCTATTATGTGTTTAGTTAGAAGTCATGTATAGTTTGGAATGTGTGATTTCTACATTTAGATTTGCCTTAAAAGAGTAAGCTTACGATTGCATTTGAGCCTCTTCTAGTTACTGTGGAATGTTCTTGAATTCTTCCTCAAGCAACATCATGGTAGGTTCCCTCGGTGACCAATTGGCGAAAGAGCCAGACAGGTGCATACTATTAATTTTCTGTTACTGAATTAACTGAATAATAATATGTACAACACGTCAGAGGTAATACAACTGATCTCAGTTTTGTTAGCGGATCGACGTTTTTATTTGGTTTTCACAATTCTTTAAGCTATGTGCTTATTTTTAAATAATACTACTTTTCTTACGTAAAATTTTTTAACTTAATATCAGTTTCCATGTAAAACTAACTTCCTATGAATGATGGTCTTTCCTTTGTCAGCTTAATTTTCCGTTTTCTTGGGGGTGGAATTGTGAAGAGATTAACTGAAGTGACTATTAGGGTCTCCCTTGACTATTAGGGATTTCAAGTTCAATCCTCAGAAAATTGATATTAGTACAGACCAATAGTTGGTTCTGCAATGGAATTTCTTACATCTTTTTAGTTTTTGTCAGTTAGGTAATAGGTTTATACAAATGCCAACATATGGAGTATATATCACTCTATTAGCACAATAGCACTGGGATATTAAGTATATAACTGTGGTCTTTATGCCTGTATTCAGCCTGTTTATAAAAGTTGGGTGGTGTTTTCTACATTTTTTCTGCATTTGGATGTATACTGGGAACCATTGTGTTGGTAATTATTAAGTATATGTATATATTACATTCGCTCAGTTTAATAGTTATTTAAGTTTTTTTTTTTTTCTTTTAATTCTGTTAGCAGGAAAGAAAAAAGTGGTAGGTATTTCTAGGAGGAAGTGTTCTTTCTATATTATATGGGTATGTATATACCATATGATGAGATCTGTCGACTCATTGATTGTAACTTCTGAAGTTACACATACTCATCGAGTCATTGGACCCAGATGGAGCTTTATATAGAAGCCGCCAAAATCATACTTTCATGGCACTAAACTAAGGCAAATGCTAAAGCAAATTTCGCCTTACCTTACGGCGGGAAGCATTCGTCTTTATCGAAGAAGTTGTGTTGGATGATTTTTGGCTTCTGTTAGATTTGTTTGAACATTTCTTTCTTTTTTTTGCTATTGAAAAGTAGTCAGCTTTCTTCGCACTCATGGAACAACACTAATGTGGAGAGGGCTGGCTTGGGCTTGAAAGCCGGTGTTTTATGCTAGAGAGGAGCCTTTCACAGTGAGAGCGCTGGCCCTCGTCATGGTGAGTTACGTTTGGTTGCTTCAGTAATAATGGGAAGGGGAGTGGTGAGGCGGGCCCCTTCTTCTTACTTTTTTTGTTTGGAAAACTCCCCCTTTTCTTCGGACGATATAAAGCAACATACTACAAATNTGGACTGATTTTTTTGTGAAAATGACTTTGAACCATGGAGTCATCCCCTCCAAAAGTCAAGCCATCAAAAAATCCCAACCTTATATAAGATTGCATGTGTCAGTAAGAAGGAACTTATATATTTGTTCTTCTGTGTGCTAATAAACTGATGTTCATGATTTGGATTTAATTAACTAGTGTTACTTCTATAATTGGCCCAGTTTTACTTAAAGACGGGAGCTTGTAAGTTTGGAAAAGCTTGTAGATACCATCATCCTCGAGAAAAAACTGTGGTTGGGCCAGCTCAACAATTTAACTTTTTGGGCCTGCCAATTCGACCGGTAATATTTATATCCAAATTTCCACAAATCTTTTCTTAGAACTTCCTGTATCTGCGAGGGAAGATGTTAAGAGATCCATTAATTTTTATTTCACTAGTTCCTTTGAGTAACTGTTCTGAAATAAAGTGCTAAATAAGTTCTTTTCATCACAGGGGGAGAAAGAGTGCCCCTATTACATGCGTATGGGCTCTTGCAAATTCGCAACAAATTGCAGGTTTCATCATCCTGATCCTACTGATACGAGAGGATCAGATCCACTTTCAGAATATCATAATGGTGGATCTGTTCCTTTACATTCTACAGCCACTCCTCAATCACCTGTAACATCATGGTCTTTACCTGGAACCTCAAATGGGCATCTTCCTTACTTGGATGCATCCCCATCGTATATGAGAATGATGGCACCTTCTCAAGGGACTCAGCAGAATCTGGAATGGAATGGATATCAGGTATGCTATACTCTAATCCTTGCCACCAGATCTTTCCACATTTAAAGCAATATTCCAGTAAATTCTGGATTTGCTTTCCAGTTCCCAGTTGTTATGCTTTTCCTTGAAAATCCATCTCAACCTTCCCATTGATGGATCACTCGATTGTTTCATTATGATCGTGTGCCTACAAAAGTTTATGATTTTTCCTGTTGTAAGGTTGGCACCCCAGAAAGTGCATTTCCATTGCTTCCTTTGAATTTCATATTCCATGTCTTCTTTTTTTTTTTTTTTTGCATCTTCCATATCTTGTCCATGTCTGATTGTGTTTAGGTTCCAGTAAGCCCAATGTATCCATCAGAAGAGAGTGTGCATCCACCTACGATTTCAGTCAAGAACAATTCCACAAAGAAAGCAGATGGCTCTCTGCATCATCAACAGCAGATGGCAACTGACGAATTCCCTGAGAGACCTGGCCAACGTGAGTGCCAGTACTTCATGAAAAATGGGGACTGTAAATATAGATCAGCTTGTAGGTTTCATCATCCAAAGAATCGGCTACAAAATTCACCTATTCTCAGTCCCATGGGCCTGCCTCTAAGACCTGTAAGTTAATTATTTGGTTTTAGTACCATCACATGTACCAACATCTTGAATTTCTTCAGTGACTACATCAATTACTCTTATTATTGCCAATAGCCGATTAAAGTCTTGTGATACATATGTCGGGTGACTGGACTTCTGTTTTCTGTCTTTGGCCAAAAATTTACCCTACCAGTGGATTGCACCATTTCAATCTGCTAATTATTTTGTACAGACAGAAGAGAAAGATGTATGAGACTATTTTTTTCGCCTTATATAAATATATGATCTAGGAGAAACTTGTAGACAGGATCGTTGGAATGAAAACTCCACTCCCTTTTCCTCAATGACAATGTTTGTAGGAAACTAATGATGTTAACTTGTCTCTGCCCTCCAGGATCAGTCTATCTGCTCACACTACAGCCACTATGGCATTTGCAAGTACGGCCCTGCTTGTAAATATGACCATCCGCTAAATATTGGCTCTTTAGCTGCTCCAGTTTTGTCCGCTTCAGGTCCAGCCTCGATGCATTGATGATTCTAACTTCGGGACGGGCTAGACTGACAGGACATGGAAATGGAAATGAGGCTTCTGATCCAGAAGCGGTCTTGTGTAAGGATTTTGCATACTCACTCTAATGAAAACACACCAAACACCAAAGAAGGATTCTGAGTTGATTTTCTGTTTTACCTTTTTGTGTTTTTCGTTTTATAATGTGGAATTAGTAAGTTAATGTGTTACTTTTGGCCCCTACAAGCCGCTCAGTTAGATTAACCAATTGTTTAATCCCAAGGACCGAATGACCACCCAATGGGCAGGTGCTGTAAATTGTCCTTTTACTTGAACTCTTTTCGATGTTTCTTCCTGTCTTTTTACGTTCTAATGATCTAATCAAATTAGTACAGCTTTTGAAAATCACTATTAATAAAGATTGAAACTCAAGAAACTGCGTTATTGGGAGCTGATGGTTTAAGTTTACACAAGAAAATCACTGTTGGTTGCGGAATGGCATAATAATTCTTTTTGTGTTTGGGATTGTTTGATAGGGTGGAAGCTAAGCGTACAATCTAAAGCATTCTATGGCAAGTCATTTTACCTTTAAACTTCCAGTCAAGATTGATAGGGTTAGTTTGAATTTATGTTTTGTGAAAGTAATGAAATCATCCCCACCAAAGTTCAGCCCTAAAACTCCCATAGACTTAGTTTCAGAAAATTTTAGGGCTAAACAGTGTCACCTCATAACCAAGCAATAAAGAACTTAACAACAATCCAAGAGATTCTAATCCAATAGAAGTAAAGGAAGAAGCAAGAAAAGTGAAATGTTTTTACTCTTCTTTATGTCTATTAAGTTTCAATCCTTCCTAGAGTGCATTATAAGATAACAAGTACAAAGTAAGAAGAAGAAAAATATGGGGTGAAATGAGATGAGGTGAAGAAACAGGTAAACCCAGTTAAAACAAAAAAAGAAAAGAAATAGAAATAGAACAACCACCAGAAGACACTTCCTACTCCATCAGTCTCTCTGCATGGTCACAGGAAAGGGGCCTTTGGAAATGATTCAAGATATTTAAAGCGCCATCTTCGCAAAAATTCATCGCCATCGGAAGATAAATACAATGTTGGTATTGTTCAACCACAGCAAAACCACTTCCACTGCATCCAAATTACAAATAACAAAATCAATCAGGATAAACTTTCATAGAGAAGAATACAACCCAAAAACACACACACAAAAAAAAAAAAAGAAATTGTCATACCCCAGAAGGATACTGGTAGTCCTCATTTTGTTGTTTCTTAGTATTATCATTATTTCTTCTAGGTGAAACAGCATCCCCAGCATTGGTCTTCTTCTCATCTCTAGCTTTGGCAAATATGACTGTAAATCCTTCAGCTGAGGCTGGATTATTTACATCCCACTCTCCGAATTTGGGCAACGGCCGACCCTTGTCCTGCTGCATATATTTTTAAAAAAAAAATCAACAACTATGAGCAGGGATGGATGCTCTGGCTCCTCTAATTAGCTAGGAGACTCTCTAGCTTTCTTTTAATTAGGCATCAAGAATTTCTCCAGGGAACAAGGAAATGGAAACATTTATAATGAGCAAAAGAAAGAAATGTAATTGATGCCAAGAAGCCAATAATTACAACAATGAGCAAAAAAGAAAAAGAAAGCATGCCAAGAAACCATCATCAATTCTCAGATAACAAAATGAGAGTGCAGACCAGAATCAATGGAATCAAACCTTACAAAAAAAAAAAAACACCCACCTACAAATATCAATTACTAAACAAATATTTATAAAACCCTCAACATCCTTCAATATAATAATCTCGATTCTCATGCCTTCAATTGATTCTTTTTCATTATTAGGCAGAAGAAAGAAATATTTAACCATTCAAACAAACAATTCTTACCAGAAAACAATGCAAAAACAATAGGGTTCATCTACCGTAGAAATGAATTGAAAGCCTAAAAATCTCGTCCTCTATTTCATTTAATTGACAGAATTTGAATTAAAAAAAAAATTCAAACAGTGGAATTTCAATTGAATAAAAATGGATTTCAAATAAGAATTTTAAATCAGTAAGAAAGAATTGACATATCTTACCGATGCCATGAATGGAGGAGGAGGAGGATCGCAGTGGCTTCAAATTCCAGATATCAGAATCTGGTGACAGAACCAAAATTGTGAAAAGAGAAAGGAGATAAACGAAGGACCGAGGGAGAGAGAGAGAGAGACAGACAGAGGAGAGAGAAAGAGCGAGTCTTTAGGCCTCAAAGAACGAAAAGTAGAGAGAGAGTACGTGAAAAAGCGAACGATGGAGCGTTTGTCTTATATTGTCTGAAAAGAGTATAACAGACACGTCGTCTACGCGAATTACCATTATTGTCGTGCTTCCCTAACTTAAGCTTGGTGAACAGTACGCACCTTCCTTCTTCTTCTTCCATCAGGCACGAGTGCTGAGCACGTATATATATATATATATACATTTCAGTTTCATTTTAAATACTTATTATTTTGTTGTCAAACCGAAATTTATTTTAACCTTTCCAATCTCGTAGAGCATCCACAGCAGTGGTAAGCTTTTTACCTTACCAATATAGCTATAGAAATAGAGTTGAGTAGTGGTAGAAGTTAAAAAAATTTGAAAATTTATAATAAAATAATAAAAAGGGCATTTTAGATATTTTTAAAAAATATTTGCCAGGCGTTGTCCCAGCAGCCCGCCTGGCATCAGGCGGTTTGAAGGCGCCTGGCAAATTTTTTTTTTAAAAAAATTATTTAAATTCTATTTTTACCTTTTTTCCCATTTTTTCAAAACCACTTCGTGACGATTTTTACCCCACCCATTCTCCTTCTCCTTCATCCATTTTTCATCTCATTCACCTCTTATTTATCTTTTCTTCTTCATCTTTTTCAATTTTACTCCATTCTACTACGTCCGAGGATGAGAAAAAAAAATATACATTGGGGTGGGGATATGATTTGAAGGCTAAGATGATTTTAAATAAGATCTGAGAGTGAGAAAAAATAATAATAATTTGCTGGGTGGGCAGCTTACACACCGCCGAGCAACAGGCGGGGTATAAGCACCCCGCCCAACCATTTTGAAGTAAAAAAAAAATAAAAAAAAATGGGACGGGCACCTCCCTGTCCGCCCAGCATCAGGCGGGTAGCCTGTAGCCCACCCCGTTAAATTTCTCCAAATTGGTTTGGAAAAATCTAAATTTGGCCTTTTATTTCTTCACGTAGGCCAAACATGGCTTTTAGACACGTCCCATGCTCAACTTTTTATGGAAAAATGTTAAAAATTTGGACCGGTGTGGATGGTCTTACAAGTTACAAATGTGCATGCATGGTGTTTTTATTTATTTATTTATTTATTTGAAATGTTATTTATAAGCCGTTTTAGAACTTCATGTTCGATTAACCTTGGTTTGACATGAAGGCCTAGTACGCCTACTCGAGGTCCCATCATGCACAGGTCTAATCCCCCTGCAAAAGGATATGTAGTACATTACGTTAAGTTGTTAACGGAATCCTATAGCCAATAACCAGGTGCCACATCATTAATTACGTCGTATAAAATTTGATTCCCTTAGTCAGCTTTGACACCAAGTTGATTGTTGAGTGATGATATGGGTGAACATGGTATGGCCGAGTTCACCTTATTTTTGGGGGTGTTCCGTTTGATTTTGATGGATGGACAATGAGAGAAAATGTTCATTTATGGGAAACATAGTTGTCCAAATTGTAGGTTCTGGTTTCGAGTCCCACAAAGGGGATTCATCTTTAATTTAAGTCTAATTCAAAAAAAGAAAATGTTCATTTACTTGGTGAGAATGCTAATGGCACACCCAAAATGGATACGGGACACACCAGGTTAGAGTGAGATGGTTTAGGTAGAATGAAGATGCTTAATTGTAAAAAAAAAAAAAAGAAGATGCTTAATTGTATTAATAATGTATCAAACATTTGACATATAAGTAACTCAGAGGAGATCTATGTGTTCATGGAGAAATTGCCTTTGTAAACCACATTAAACTGAAATAATACAGTTGACGAGTTTGCAAATAATCACGATTTTCACTGTGCAAACTATATACAATTCATAGATCAGTTTATTTCTGTTGTTGTTTTGAAGTGGATATATAGCGCCATAAAATACCTCCCACAAGATTGTTCAACGCATGAGAAGCCATTGGCACGATGATGCTTGCGGACACAATCGTCGCGTATCCATACGCAAAGCCAACAAATGTTGCCCTGAAAACAGTTCAGTAATAAAATTGAGAGAGAGAGAGAGAGAGAGAGATGCTGGCCAAAGATAGTTTACAAGCATTTGCTATTGGTAGATCCAATCTCCACTCCTTTAATTGACACAAGCCAAAAAATTTCTTGAGCAGTGAGCAAGAAGATCGGAGAAATCTTTTATAGATCGGAAAGAAGGACCATGATACGGTCTAACAGTGTACCTGATGATCCCCTACCTCAAAATCCATCTGGATACAATCTATCCCATTTTCTTGAATCAAGAAACCAGGAAAAGAAAACAAAAAAAAAAAAAAGCTTTTGCAAACAACCCACAAGGAAATCCATAAATCTCAATGTGCAATAAACTCAATCTAGTTAGTTTCTATTCTAAACAACTGCGTATCCATTGGTTGTTGGCACCACACCCTATATTTCACTGTCTATGCTACATAAACCATCTAAAAGCATCTAAAGAAGAAAAGAAGAAGGTTACCAGATGGCAAACGAGTATCTTCGGCCACTGCCCAAATGCAAAACTCCAAAAATGGCAGCAACCACCAGTGCACTCTCCCAATTGAGCCCAAAGAGTGGCAGTAGTGCACCACGAAAAAGGAGCTCCTGGGTTAAGCCAAACATGAGCGCAACAAAATAATAGTTGTTCTGCTAAAATGTCTCACATATGGATTGTACAAGTTTACCTCACTAACCCCAGGAAGAAACGCTACAATGATATAATCCAAGGGTTGTAGTTGACTGAGGACCTGAAAGGTAGACCTGTTATTTTAAAAAACTAAGGGTTGCAGCCAGTGCAGTTACTAACTGACTATGTAATTGAAGCTGCACTATTTATCCTTAGGCATACACCTTACATGCATTAGATGAGCTTGGCAGTCTCCTCGAATATCATTACCACTAGTTGTACCACATGCAAAATCAGCTTATTTAGTTCTCATTTAGTCATATAGGCTTATGCATCATCCATGTCTTACCACTGAATTAAAATTATTAGTCATTATATAGAAACATACTTCAGGTTATAGACTAATCAATGATAATAAATTTGCTGCAACTAAGAGGTCTAGAAACTCGGCTTACAGAAAATTCCCATTTAGAAGTTCATAAAGAAAATACTGAATTATAATTACCGAGAGTTTGAGAGAGACAAACTACACCTGTTGATTGGCTGCTTCGCTAGACTCAGCAAAATCAGGCCATGTCTTCAGTAGTAAGAATCGGGATGATGATATAAGTGCAATTAATCCTGTGATCAACTCAAGATGCCAGGTCTCAAAATCAACTGTATATCAATGAGTCCAGTTATTCTCTTTTAGAGTAGTGGAACAATTGAGTACAATCAATAAACATACATGGGCCTTCAAAGGAACAATAATCTTTGGAACACATAGAAATCATAGATAGGATGATATAAATAAACAACACTCATGGATTTGGGATAGGACCCATCATTTTGTGAGGCCAAAAAATGACCTGATTGAGCGGCTATAACCATGAACTTATTTTGCAGTTTCTTGCACAGTCGATGCAATGTATGCATACATACCACAAATATCTTACAACGCAGTTAACTGCTAAGACGGTTATAGTCATCCAATAAAGACCTCCTTGGTGTTAAAGGATTGATGGGGTCGAACATCCAGATGTGTCTTACAGGTAAGGTGAATGAAGGGAGTACGATTATATTCATTTCTAACACAAGTGGCAAAAAAGATACGAAGTTCAGATTCTACAGAAGCAAACTGGCAGAAACAATGAGCATGAAGATGCATACATAGTACTTCTGCAGAGCAGTCATGGAGTGGCCATCCTTCTGTAAATGCAAGATGAGATACCTACAGAAATGAAACAATCATTTTACAAATAAATTGCAGAGTGAAATACAAATAAAACCAAAAAAACAAAACACTAAAAAGGATTTTAATCATGAAACCATGTCTAGCTGCAATTATCCATTTGAACTAATTTTGAAGATCATAGCAAGAATGCCCAGGTTACACTTGACAAGAATGCCCACCCTACCTGTCGAATTAGTAAACCCAAGGCAAATATCAACCCGGAAGTGACAGTGCAAGCCTGAAGTACATCTCTTCTAGAAGGGATGGGGACTGAATTGTTTGCAACCATGTTATCATTAGATGAAACCCCATTATTACCAGAAACAAAATCATCCCCAGAAGAAGATTTATCTCCCAATCCAATTCCAATATATTCATCAGAAGGATTCCTGTTAAGTTCCTCAGTTCTATTTTTTGGTACTTTCCCATCTCTTTTCAATTTCTTTATAGACTTTCCAGCAAAAGATCTTATGGTACCTCCAAAACCCTGCAAAACGAATTAGGTTTCATTTTTAAGAGTGAACTACCAGAAATGACTAAAATTAAGTAAGCAAAACAGAGTAGAAAAGCGTACTTTATGTAGTTTGGTGGGCAAAATCTTCCTTGCAGAGAACAGATGGCAACATTTTTCACTACCTAATCAAATATGATCACTTCTACACAATCAAAATAAGAATTAAGAAAGTGACTAACTGCATTAACTACCCAGGACAGAAGAAGAAAGAAGTAGAGATTCAAAGAGTATAGTAATAGAAAAATGAGTGTTCTTGATCAATCTAGCCCCAATTTAAGGAATCTAAGTTAAACCCAGAAATCAATAAACAGTTTATGATTGACACGAAAGACTAACCAGTTGAAAAAACCGAATTTCTCCATCGTAGGTGGGTTGTGGAAGTACTGCTTGTGATGATAGTAAGTGTTTCCATCGTGGCGACAAACTGCAAGGAACCAACCTCTCAATTCATAAGTTCTAAAATCCTCCTATAATTCTTTCAATTTCAGTACAGTTTTAATGGCGGTTCACTTCTGATATCAAAAACCTAAAATCAAGTTTAGTAGGGTTGAAAAGACAAAATTCAAACTTTTTTCTCCGGTGAGCCGGAGAAGAAAGTTTGAGCGTCACTACTCACAACTGAAATCAGGATGAGCTTCTTCTCGTCTTTTTCTTCGCTACACTTTGGATGTTCGAAGGGTAGTTTGGGGTTTTTGTTTAGACCCGTTTACACCGTAATATGGGCCCACGTCGATGATCTCGTCGTCACATAGAACATCTTCACAGTCATAGTTCTAAAATTTTTAATCCCATGCTATGGTGGCAAGATCAAATAGGATTATTCTTGTAATTTTACCATTTAAATCTTATGTAAGATCTTGTCATTTTACTTGTGTTGTTAAACTTTTTGTATATATAAGATTACTCTCAGTGGCGGATCTACTTTGGCCAGAGGGTGGTTAATTGACCACTCTTCATTTTTAAAACTATTTAATAAGGTATACACCAAGACCACCCATTCTGTTTTTTAAAAAAAAAAAAAAAACTCAATTACCTGGTTTGGCATAAAATCTGAAGCACCTAAGTATACAATTGAATGTTTTATACTTTTATTCTTTAAATTTACTTTTAGAAGCAAAAAACACATGGCAATTTTACCATCCATTACAATGGCGTGCGACGCTCATATGCAAATGAACGAAAGATTGATTTTNCTCATATGCAAATGAACGAAATATTGATTTTTTTTTTTGTGTGATGAAGTTCTCACCATGACCTACTCAAGGTTGACCTAATAAATGATAACTCGCCTACCCTAAAAGAAAATTCTGGATCCGCCACTGATTACTCTTATTTTAGATATGTAGTTTTTGGTTAGTTTGATCTACATGGTAAGTAAATCGTCCTTTCAAAAATTATACGAAAAAGTTTAACAAAATATGGTGGCCAAATCAAATAGGATTACTCTTGTAATTTTACCATTCTGATCTTGTCTAAGATCTCGCCACTTTATTTATTTGTCAAACTTTTTGTATATATAAAATTACTCTTATTTTAGATTGATGTAATTTTTGGTTAGTTTCATCTACATGGTAAGTAAATTATCTTTTAAAAAAATTCAACCTTTTTTTATTATACAAGTGGTGTGCACGTGCATTGCACGTATTCCTCACACTGGGTTTATTCAGTAGGTAGTTATGGAGAGATTTTAGGGATAGTTTAGGGAGAGAGAAAGTGAGAGAAAATCATGGAAGAGATTTAATTTTTTTTTGCAAAAGTGAGACAGTTATGTTTTGGTGAGAATAAAATTACTAATTTATCCTTTTTTCAGGGGCAAAAGATGACCATTATATCATTTCAGAGTAAAGTTAAACTTTAACAAAAAATAATTTTTTAAAGAACACCAAAAATAAAAAGTCCCAAAAAGCCTATTTCTCTTAACTAATAGTATAAATAGATACGTAGAATCATAAGACCATGTAAACACTATGTGGGACGTTAGGATATTGGTGAGCCAAGTAGACAAAAGGTGGCCCAAAATTTAAAAAATGGGTCTGGTCCCAAGTAGAGAAAAGGTGGGCCAAGATAAAAAAAAAAGGGTTTGAGAAATGGCCCAGTAGGCAAATACTAGGGTCAATTTTAGGTAAGTAGAGAGAAGGTATGCTTAAAATAGAGGGATAAACAATTCTACACCCACATGTGATTTTCATTCACTAAATTCGTTCATTGATGTGTTACCAATTAAATTTAAAGAGAAAAAATAAAAATAAAACCCTATTCACTCTCTCTCTAAAATTAAATGGTTTCACATGAGAGAATAATTTTCACGAGTGAAAATCAGGAGCCAGTATAAAATTTTCCTTAGAGAATATTCAATGGACATGAATCTAATCTCTAATTAAGGTAGGTTTTAAAATCTGACAGACAAAATCAATAAAAAGCCAAAAAAGAAAATTTATGGGCAAAATCTTTAGAAATCCGTCCAAAATCCATTTCCTCCCCAAATCATTAATGAGTCATCCTTAGAAGCCCTATATATAGTGGAAACCATTGGGAGCTAATTAACAAAAATCATCCTTCTTACTCAAATCAATTATTTGATTAAACTTAGAGAAAGAAGATGAAAGCTGTCGTTGCTCTGTGTTTTGGGTTGGTTTTGATGGCGTTGTCCACCGATGTGGTTCGCGGCGGCTCACCTCGCCTTCCTTACGTCGTTGAACCAATTGAACCTGATCGATATGGCCGTAAGTAAAGTAGTTTTCTTGTTTTTATAAAATAGTATACTTACAATTATTTAAAAGAGTTGTTTTTTAGAATATCATAGCAAAAGATCAATTTTGGCACAAGGCATCGTATATATGTTTTTTTATTTTTATTTTTTTTATCCTCACTAATATTTTTTTAAAAAAAAAATTGAACAGCTTGCGCTGATTGTCCTCGATGTTGTGCATGCATTACGAAAATGGGAGAACGTCAACGTTGCGCGATATGTTGCCCCAATCCAGATCAAAATCCAATGAAACAGCTGCCTTAGTAAAGTTTGAGAAAATCAATTACACATGAATATGGGAAGAGATATATTCTGCCTGTAATAAGAAATATTAATAATGTATTAGAGTTTTAATATCCATAATCAATTACATAATATTTTTCTTTTATTTGTGCGTGATTACATTTATTTATTTATTTATTTTAAGCAAGAACTGAAATGTTATGGATCATTACACAGATGAGAGGTCCTCCTGATGGGGTCTGCTCACACCCCAAGGAATAGTNTAGAAAACTCATTTATTTAATTTCAAGTTTAATTATTTAAACATTAAGTTTAATTATTTTAATAATTAATTGGTTTCGCGGTCAAATCGTTGGATTAGACTCTAACTGACTCGGAAAGACATTGACTGGTCATCTAAATTATTTTGGGCCGTTACAGGCCATTACTATCATAATCATCATCATCGTCAAAGTTTGCCCATGAAATAAATTTATGGGCCAAAAGATTAATTAACATCACCGCAAACAAAATTAAAGGAAATGAATTCAAATTTTAACTTCCAATCCGAAGTATCACAGACAAGGGTTGTAGTACTGTTGAAAGCCAAACTCCATGCCATCCCTTTAGCTTCAATTGGTTTGAGAGCATCTCCTTCAATAATCAGCTTATTTGAGGAGTTCAAATCCTTTGTCCCGGATGATTTTTTTGGGAGTGTTCTCCTTACAAGATAGGCTGATTTTCGTGAGAGTGTTCTCCTCACAAATACATCATCCAAATCATAAATCAACTCATCATTCTAAAATTTCTAATATTGAGAAGTTGATTTTCATGATTCATCAACACAAGGATGATATCCTCATCATTGATTTTTCTATTAATTTTTTGTGGAGTTAAAAGATTTAGAAATTAGATGGGATCGCGAGAATGATCTATATAATAATGAGAATTAATATTTTTTACTAAGAATCAACTATTGAATCAAGTCCTACAAAGAAAGAAAGATTAGGGTGGGACATGGGGGACATGCAAAATGGGGACAGGATATTTGAACACAAACCATCCATCAGGTTTGATCTTAATAACATAATATAATAATTTTTTTGTTAAAACTGAGTGGTTTTTATGTGTAATATTCAATCTTATCACCAAAGGGTTATGAAAATGAGATGAGTTGATCTTAAGCAACATTCTGTAAGTTTTTGAGCTGCCCTAGCTACCTCATTTGGATATCTATTCTAATATACTATAGGAGAAGATTTGGGTTAACAAAACCCTCTCTCTTAGGTGTGGGTTAAAAAAACCTACATTATAAACATATGGCCCAATTTATTATCTATTATTGGATTAACAAAACCCTCTCTCTTAGGTGTGGGTTAAAAAAACCTACATTATAAACATATTGCCCAATCTATTATCTACTACTAGCCCCTATATCCCGTGCAAGGCATGGGGGCTTCTTTTAAAAAAAAAATTTGAATTTTTTGATTAGATAATTAGAAAATTTAGTTATTTTAAATTGGGTCATATGTTTATAATGTATATTTTTTTAACCTACACCTAAGAGAGAGAGTTTTGTTAACCCAAGGCTTCTCCTATAATATATTATAATAGATTGGGTTAACAAAATTCTCTCTCTTAAGTATGGGTTAAAAAAACTTACATTATAAACATAAATTCAAATTCTAAAACAACTAAATTTAATAATTATCTAAGAAAAAAATTCAATTTTTTTTTTTAAAAGAAGTTCACGTGCCTTGCACCGGATATGGAGGCTTGCATAGTTTGATGATGGAGGGTGTAGGAGTACCGAACTCATGAAATTTTGTATTAATTAAAAACAAGAAACATTATTAATAATAATTAAATGGTTCATCGATCCGGGAACCTTATAAGATACAGTCGATCGAGGAACCAATTACATCAAGAGATGCTACAAACAAAATGTACAAAAAAGCTATTATCGCAACAACTCAAGAATCCACCACCAGCTACGAAAAAAAAGGCAAAGAAGCAGCTCGAATGTTATCCCAAATCTCCCACGTAGGGCTCCAAATACAACTTTAGATCAAGTACTTAATTGTGTATAAAAATACTTTAAATAGAAGAAGTAAAGTACAACCCGTTTGGTTCGTGATTCAAAAACTTATTTTTAAAAACTAATTTACATCTAAACTAAACTATATCTTATATCACATCTAAAATTGCATTTTGACTTTACTATAAAATTCAATATGATTTCATTGAAAACACATAAAACAAAAATTTTTTGTTTTACAAAATTTTACATGATTTTATAGTAAATTCTAAAATAATTTTAGATGTAATACAAGACCTATATTATTATAGGTGTAAATTAGTTTTTGAAAATAATTTTTTAGATTTGGTGGTCCCAATAACAACCCTTTATACGTTAATCTGTTGGAAAGTGCTTTCCTTTCTCTCTCTTTCTTGGAATTTATTAGATTTGGCCAAATCTGAATATGTATAAAAGCCATAGTTTCTTTTTTTTCTCTTTAATCTGTTGACTTTGTGCTTTTCATTTCCTCTTCGAAATAAATCAACCATGAAATGAGGTTAATATGTAGGGTTAGGGCTCAAATGTGATTTTTTTTTAAATTTTCTATTATTTTTTTATAGTCTGTTTGGACAAGGGATTTGGAGAGGGATTTTGTGGGGACCAGGGATTTGGTGGAAAAATTATGTTATATTTTTCCTCAAAATCCCTGGTCCCTACAAAATTCCTCCCTAAAATCCAGTGAACCCCAAACCCGAAACCGTGGTGGACTTTGACCCGCGACCCAAACCCCAATCCCGAAACCGTGGTGGACTGCTCCACTACCCATTTCATTAGG
>MVGT01000078.1:406760-417956 GCA_002174775.1 Macleaya cordata | reverse complement strand
ACAAGGGAAGAGAAGAGGAGAGGACTGGGAGCAAAATCTAGGGTTTTGCTTAAAGTTACTGTTTTGGGTTTGAAACCCTTGATTGATGATGTGAATCAAGGTGAAAGAAGAAGGTTTTGAGGTGTTGTTGATGGTAGAGGTAAGATTTAACCACAAGATTGATTTTTGGGTTGTTTTGATGATAAAATTTTAGGGTTTTTCTTCATCAAATTTTTTTTTTTTGGGGGCTTTTGATGTACAAAGAACTTGCATGTTGTAGGACTTTGCCTTGGGAGTTTAATCTAAGTTTTGGGAGGTGCTTTAGAAGTTTGTTCAAGTTATTAATCATCTAAGGTGAGTTTCATATCAAATTTAAGTTGAAAACAAGTTATTTGAGGTTGCATGCTTAGGGTTTTTAATGTGAAACGAATTTGGGTGTGCTAGGAAGTGGGATTTGAAGTAAATACAAGTTGTTGAAGGTGTTTTGGGAGCTGATTTATCAAACCTAAGGTTAGTATACTTCTCATTGATCTCTAATTAATTTTAAAATTCCTAGAAGTACCCTATTCGAAGTTTCAGGGTCTCACAGAACACCAGATTAAAAGCAGTTGATATTTGGTTCGTCAATGATTTTGTATATTTTTGTAGAAAAATTTACCTGTCGAGATTTGAACTTTGGAGAATGTTGTCTCTATTGCGTGTAAGTTTGAAATAAAAAAGGGGCAACACTGCCAAAATTAAAAGTTGACTAAAGGCATGAAAAAGGAAAGAAGTGCTTATTATTTAAGCTTGACTGGGCTGGGAAAAATGGGTTGATTTTGCCATTGCTCTTTGTGATTTGTTAACTAATGAGCAATGTTCCAATATATAATTGTGTTTACTTATTTGTTTTCTATGGTTTCTGTCGTGCTTCTCATGTCCTTCATTGTTGGACAACAAGTCCTTTCTTGGGATTTTTTCTGATTAATAAAAATGTATTTGATGAATGAAACTTGAGAAAGGAAAGCTTATCAAAAGAAAAAACAAAATCCTTGAGAAATGAAGAGTGACATAATTAAAGAGGCTCACTAGATGCAAGTTATTTGAAAAAGAAAAAACACAATATAGAAGTGCAATAATAACAGAGAGAAGCATTGTTTCAAACTCTAGAAGAAGAAGTATCAATAAGCCAAACCAAAAGGGAAATGGTTATCTATCTTGTACAGGATCAACACATCGCCAACAGGTTCAAAATGATAAATTTTCATCTGGTTGGATGTTCCACAGTTCATCGGATCCCTGAACTAACTTCATTGGAAAGAAAGATGGCACTTTACCATTTTGACGGTCACATTGAGTAATTCTTTTGTTTAAGTTGTGTGCAGTAGAAAATTGCATGACACTTTCATCTAAAGTGTATTTAGTTCATTTGCGAATTTCGTTGTTGTTCTGCATTCAGTTTATCTGATGGAATATGTCTTTATTTTTGTTCTTTTATCTTATTTTACAAAAGATCCAGTTTCAGTATGAAGTACAGTACACTTTTGAGTTTTGACCATACATTTCTTTCATAGCTTTGTAAGGCACACATGGTTGATGGGCTACTGTAGATATCTTACTTTCACTTCTCCAGATCTCTAAGGGTGTTCTGTGCTTGTTGATTAGGTTATGGCTTTCACTGAGCCCATTACTTCGGAAAATGAACTGGCCCAAAACAATACGGTGCCACGGAGACCCCGGCTTCTTTTAGCTGCTAGTGGAAGTGTAGCTGCTATAAAATTTGGGAACATCTGCCATAGCTTTTCTGAATGGGCAGACATTAAAGCAGTTGTCACAAAGTCATCTTTACACTTCATCGACAAAGCATCAATTCCTAAGGGTATAGTTATCTACACTGATGAGGATGAATGGTCCAGTTGGAAGAAGATTGGGGATAGTGTACTTCACATTGAGCTCCGCAAGTGGGCTGATATCATGGTTATTGCTCCTTTGTCAGCAAATACACTTGGAAAGGTAATCTCTCTCTACAATGTCTAATTTTCCAATATGGTGGACTCTTGACCGTAATTTAACTGACAAAATAAAAGGTAACGATTGAACAAACTCTTGACCAAGTATTAGTTTCAAGTAGACAAAACCCTGTGGAAGTTGTTGGATTAAACAATGACATAGACCAGGATTTTAAAGAGGATTTGCCTTTGCAAAAGCTAAATGCTTGTCAGCTTGCTGTATACATATATGTCAACCAAAACTCTTAAGATTGTCTTGTAGGTTTTGGAAGTTGTTCAATTGAACAGTGTCAAAACAATAACCTACGAAAAGCTGTGGGTCATTTTCATTGCTAAAGACTTCCATTTCACAGGCATGACTTGGCCAATTTTGGTAGAATTAAACAATCTGGTCGATAAATTCTGGATGCTTCTGGTTCTTGTTTCTGAATCTTTTTACCTACGCATCACACACACACAAAAAAGACCTGGTTCTCACTTTGACTGGGCATTTTGGTCTACTCAGTCCCCTCCATAACCAGGTGTACTGGGCTTTACTTGGCTCGGAGACTCTGACGCAACACAACTGGCTTGTTCATCTGGTCCACGTGACCCGTTTAACTTAGCTTTTTGTGTTAATGTACATTCCTATTTTCAAGTGCATTTAAGACGTGTTGCAAGGATTCCCGTGAGTTTTTTTTTATAACAAGTCAGACTAACAATTGGCTCAAGTCTACAGCCACAAAACCTGAGTTGAATTGGACGACTGGATGAAATCTTTAGACCCAAGTAGCTATCATGCATGCGTAACTAATCTGTCTTTACAGTGGTGCTCTACAATCCAACATGATCTTATTGATTCTCTTTATAACTCATGATTCTCCATATGAGTGATGTTCTGATTTCAATTTCTTATATCATTATATATTCTGATTTCTGACCTATCGGTTTTCCTGTGTTCTTATCTAGATTGCTGGGGGATTGTGTGACAATCTGCTGACGTGCGTTGTACGAGCTTGGGACTTCAGTAAGCCACTGTTTGTTGCACCCGCAATGAACACTTTCATGTGGAACAACCCTTTCACGCAACGGCATCTTGATGCAATCAGCGAGCTGGGAATTTCTCTGGTCCCTCCCATCACAAAGAGATTGGCTTGTGGCGATTACGGCAATGGTGCAATGGCAGAACCTTCTGTAATCTACTCTACTGTGATGCTTGCTGTTGATTCTCGAGTACAAGCAAGTGGTAACATTCTTCCGCACTAGTGTTGTCATATCTGCTTTGTTTAGACTAAGAAACCATTGTATTCGGTGTAGTGAATTTGTACATTTTACTAGGCTCATGTGGCCTTAAATCCAGTACAAGTCGCAATTTCACTATTGAAGTGGGATCAAACATATTGGTTATATATCTTTGTTTTGCAGTGGAACCATTCAAAATAGACCTGGATTTCCATAAAAAGGGTGTGAACATTAGCTAAAGATCGGACCGATGAGATTCTTCTACGTCCTTTGATTTGCATAACCCGTGGAAAGTTTGAACAAAGTTCCGGGTGGATTTTGGATTAATGGAGAGTGTTACGGTTAGATAATGTATAAAATGGATTTGGTTTGACCCGTTGTCGCTCTGAACTTGAATATGTTTTTAAAGGAATAACAACGGTTGGGAAATGACTTACGAGAGCTCTATGGAACGAGCTCTACAATATTTCACATGCCATTAACTGAGTTTACCAATTTCCAACCCAGATTGCCCACCCTGCAATCAATTGAGTCACTCCTTCGTAAAAATGACTATAACCCAATTCTCGTTTTTTTATTTATAATGGGATTATTGTCTAATTACAAATGCGAACAACTTAGGCGTAAGTTAAGTTAGAAGGCGCTCTTAATAGACGGAGAGAAGGGAAAAAGAAACTTTTATCTACAAGCACTAGATGATCAATCATCGACAATAAAAAGTACTTATACACTCCTGAATTATGTGTACACCTTCCAACATTTTCTAATTTATTCGATGCAAGAGAAAGTCTGTGTTGTCAACACAACAGTCTTTACGAGATGAAGTAGGAAGTAGCTAGCACTTGCAACACTAATTCACTTAAACCTTTGTTTTGGGACACTATAATAGTATGGATAAGCAAGTACTAGTTAAAAAAAAAAAAAAAAAAAACAAGAGGAGCCAAAAACCCCAAAACCCAACAAACGCCCGAAAAATTCTTACTTGGTTTAGCTTGTTACATGGGTCGTGAGTGGGGGTATGCGCCCTTGGATTGGATCCAAATTCATTCCCATTAACACAATCTGATTTGATGGATTCAAGGATTGGCGGATGGTCGAGAGGCACCAACTACACATTCCCACCTTGCTTTCCCAACTGATGTGGCAGCATCTTGGAGCACATCAGTTGGTGGGTCCCAAAACCGAGATTCTGTCGATAAAATGTGCGCGTATCCGATTCCAAAATTTCCAAAGCTGTCTCCTCTCCTAGTAAAAAAGGACTTCGAAGCTCTTCAATCTGCAAGTCAATTATCAGAGAGAGAGAGAGAGAGAGATGGAGAATGAATGTCATGACCCGAGCAAGAAGAAGACAGTACTGGTAACATTCGATATCGATGGAACCCTAATTCACAGTACTGGCCCGGCTTCCAACAAATTACATCGCCGTGCTTTCTCTTACGCTTTCCTCGACGTTTTTGGCGTCGAAGGCACCATCGACGCCATTCAGGTCTCCCTCTTTTCGGATTCTCCAATTTGTAGCAATGATAGTTAGTTTCAATCCGGGATAACCCATTTCCAAAATGAACCTCTGTAATTTGTATATGGGGTAGATGATGTTCGTTTAGTAATTAACCAACAGTTTTTTATTTGATAAATTTCTTATTTTTTATTTTTATTTTTTATTTTTTTGCAGCATCATGGGCAAACTGATCCTGGAGTGATTGTGAACACTCTTGTGCACTATGGCATACCTTCTGAAGTTGGTTACTTTCTGTGTTTAGGTTTTTCTGTTTGATGTATCAATTGCTCATTTTGGGAGACTCCTAAATTTCACTTCTTTTTTTTTTTGGGTTCTTTCTCTCTCTAATCTCTATGAAGGTGGCTACTGAAAAATTACCCATTCTGAAGTCAAAGATGGTAGAATATGCAACAAAACATGCCAAAGATGTTGGGGAGGGCCTAGAGGTTCTCCCTGGAGTTGAACCTCTCCTTCAAGCTTTGTCATCAAAAGACAACATCACCATTGGTTTGGTAATGATTGAAAGTGTATTTTATTTGCTCTCCTTATCTGTGTCTACTTGTTCATTCCCTTATTGAAATGTTGCATGCATCATATTAATGTGCTGAAAGTGATCTTCCTCATGTCATATCTAATTTTGTGCACTATAGTTGATAGTGTCAGGCAACAAGTGAGGGATATTATACCCGGGGTACCACAATGCCGAGTTGCTTCATAACAAAAACTTCGAATGAATTACAAATTTTTGTATTTGTTTTCCTCAAACAATTTAGGTAGTTCACTTAAAATTGTAAAACCCAAAGAACATTACAAAAGCTTCAGATAAATTACAAATTTTGTACAGCATTATTCCCTCAAGTGAACTATCTAAATTTTTATTGACATTATTCTAAGCCATTTGTCATATTGTCTAACTCTCTAAGAGAATTCAATACCATGTTTTAATGCTCTGTTTCCCCTGTTGGCACGAGTGTAAGAATCTAATTTGGTTTTTGTTTTTCTTTTTATGCTTCTAGGTCACGGGTAACTTGGAAGAGATTGCATGGATGAAGATGGATGGTCTGGGTCTCAAGAAGTATTTTACTTCTCCAAACTTTGGAGGGTGAGTTGAAATTGAGCAGATTCAACTCTCCTGGTCTGCATGTTTCTTTTGTGTTGTATTGTTTTAGCGGTCGCTTATCAAAAAAATTCTAATACCAGATTTGGAAGTGATCACACTGACCGAGGACAGCTTGTGAAGATCGCAGCAGAAAGGGCTGGGAAGCTATTTCCTGTAAAATTTGACCTTAGAGTGCATGTTGGAGATACAGTATGTGCAATTTCTCATCAGTTTTTTCCATTGTTTCTGATGACGTACTTAATACCATTGTGTTATAACTTGAATGTAGCACTTTCAGAGTTTCAGAAGATCCATGTTAGAGTCAGACCTGATTGTAAACAGCCGTCCTTAGTATATACTCACATCGCCATATAATAAAAAATATATTCGCATCACCATATTTGGACATGCTATTTCAGTTGTGATGGGCATAAGATACTGAGAAGTTCGTGTAAAAGTAATGGGATGTTTACTGATCAAACACCCAAAAATTTCAAAATGAATACTCTTTTGGCACGTCAAACACAACGAATTTTGGCCCACACATCAGCGTGTCCACTTGTAAAAAATTCAGCCCAATCAGTAATTTTTTATCTCTTGGATTGAGCATTTTCTTCAGCATGGGCTTGAAACCTTTTTTTGGGTCTGTGCATAAAATTCACGATGAAATACAATTGCTAGCAATCACCAATGTAGCTGAATCTTGCTCTTTCTCCACCGAGGAGGAAGCAAAAATTCATTATTTCTCCTTAAATTTTTGGATGTATTTTTGTTATTGTTATCATGATTGGACTTTTTGTTAAATATTGTTTGATGTTCTTTTGCAGCCAAATGATATCCGAGCGGCTGAGTTTGGAGGAGCTCTGGCAGTAGGAGTGTGCACAGGCATCTTCAGTAAAGAGGAGCTGGAACAGGCAAGCAATGGAGGTGCAGTTGTCCTACCAAATCTTTGTGATTTATGGGGTTTCATGAACTTGCTGGGCATTCAAAGCGAAAATTAGTATGTGGGTGCACTCTTATTTTGAAGAACTGGTTTTCAATGACAGATTATCTATCCAAAATATATTCTCAACATTCCCTGCTGTGTTAAAAAGCCTTTGGGCCTGGTGTTGTTAGAGATTATATTATAAATAATAAAAGTTATTATCTTGGGTTCATATTACTTTTATAGCAGTGAGTCTTTTCTTGAACTGAATACTGATTACTGAAATCATAGTCCATGGAAAGGATTCCCTTCTTTTAAAGGTTTCATCTTCTCCTGTAAAAGTGTTAGCAAAGCAAGCTATGGGACGTATTTATTTGTTTCATTTCATGGATTCTTTGCTCACGCTGTTTGCAATTGCATGATGAGCTATTTTTGATTGCACGATTTTAACCACTGTATTTTGATCCTTTCTCCACTTATTAGGGACATTATTATTGTCTCAGTCAACCCAAAACAACGCTTTTATTTCTATTTCGACAAACTGAGGAATAGTTTGACGGGATGTGTTAGAAACTTGAATATTTTTCAGAGCATTCAATACACTTGTCTGGTCAAAAGACATGAGTTCACATTGTCAATAGGCATTGGATCATCTGTTGGTCGAATTAGTTCACATTGTCAATAGACATTGGACCATCTGTCCGTGGAGCCAGGCGTCGATCCAAAAACTTTTTTTGTGAAAAAAAAAAAATAAAAATAGAGGCAAAGAAATGATAATTAGCTAGTCTCTTGCCTAAAAACAAGGTGACTTCATGACTTTGACTAGGTATTCCCTTCCTTATTGCCCATACATCCAACAGAAATAACTGTCTAAATTCCATTTTATGTTCACCTATAAAAGGTTGGTTTTAAAGAGAGCAAAAAACAAAAACTTATCTTCTTAGTAATTAAGTAAAACAATGTTGAATTATAGATCAGTTTCTATCACTGTTACGCTTCTCTTTCTCTTCTGCTCATTCATTTCTCCTTCCTCTGCACACCAAAAGCCTTCATCCTCTGAACACCAGAATTGTCCACCCTGTGTATGCCAGAGTTGTCCACCCTGTGTATGCCAGAATTTTCCACCCTCTGCACACCAGAATCCTCCACCCTCTGCAAACCAGAATCCTCCACCCTCAGCAAACCAGAATCCTCCTCCACCCTCTGTGAACCAGAATTCTCCACCCTCCGCGAACCGTAATCCTCCACCTTCAGCAAACCAGAATCCTCCTCCACCCTCTGCGAACCAGAATTCTCCACCCTCTGCGAACCAAAATCCTCCACCCTCTGCACACCAGAATCCTCCTCCACCCTCTGCGAACCAGAATTCTCCACCCTCTGCGAACCAAAATCCTCCACCCTCTGCACACCAGAATCCTCCACCCTCCGCGAACCAGAATCCTCCACCCTCAGCAAACCAGAATCCTCCTCCACCCTCTGCAAACCAGAATTCTCCACCCTCTGCACACCAGAATCCTCCACCCTCTGCGAACCAGAATTCTCCACCCTCTGCGAACCAGAATCCTCCACCCTCTGCAAACCAGAATCCTCCACCCTCTGCGAAGGAAAAGAATGTCTACAAAAATTGCTTCTCCAAGATCTTTGCATTTGGAGATTCATTTACAGACACAGGAAATGCCAAAGCTGTAGGTGATCTTGTTGCCTTCGGGAAGTCTCTAACGGCGGGTTCTCCTTATGGTTCCTCATTCTTTCAGGACACCATAAGCAGATTCTGTGATGGCCGTCTTATCATCGACTTCTTGGCTGAATGTTTTGACCTTCCTTATATTCCTGCCTACAAGAACAGTTCGGCCGACTTCTCCAGCGGCTGCAACTTCGCCATTGCAGGATCAACGGTTTTCGATTCTGATTACTATGTTAAGAACAGGGTTGGTCGTGCACTAAAATGGAAAGAGGTACCTGTAAGCTTAAAGACTCAAATAGACTGGTTTAATGAACACTTGAAACAAGTGGAATGCAAAGGGAAGGATGCTAATGCCTGCAAAGCTCAAATGGGGAATTCTTTGTGCTGGATTGGTGAGATGGGTGGAAGCGATTACTCTCGTACTTTTGGCCCTCAAGTCAAAGTTGAGTCCATCACAGAAATGGCTGTTGATCATGTCTGCAAACTTTTGAAGGTATACATACCGTCTTCATATCAATTTACTATAAATGAATGTGGTCTTGATTTATAATAATCCAAGGGCTGATATTTTGTGAGATGATCTCCTCAACTACTCCTAGATCATCCTCGCAATAATTCATATCGTTTTGAAATGTTTTACCTCATCTAAAATTGATCCAAATTTTAATTTGAATCATCTATAATCTATTTTACTATTCAGTTTAACCAACATTTAGGCAGATTAAACGTTTTATAATGATGTGGTTTGTCGTAAGGAGATCCGTCCTTACAAAAGAACAATTCTTGGATCCTCTCTTTGTGGATCTAATAGACCAGTGGAAACGGAATGTAAAAATAAATGAGATATTATTAAAAGAGAGTGGATCAAAGTACATTAGTTATGAGTACATTGAGTGTACTTTAGCTTATGGGGCCCACCTAGAGATGAATCAAGGGTTTATTTTAAGTTAAGATATTCTCCCTGTCATGTTGATCATCTTCACAAAAAATTAGTCTATTCTAAAACTTGTAATCCCGTCATCGATAAAGTGAAATCAAAGGTAAAATGAATAGTTCAAACACTGTTAATTTTTAGTGATTTCTAATCACCGGATAAAGGAGTTACAAGTTTTAGAATGAGCTAATTTTTTGTGAAGATGATTAACATGACGAAGAGAATATCCAAACTTAAAAATAAGCTTCTTATTCATTTCTAGGTGGGCCCCACATACTCATACTCCAAATCTCGGATCCGCTCTCTAATTAAAAAAGTGTTGATGGAATTAAAATTTTTTTTTTTTCAGACCCTCTTTTAAATGGGGGCTACAGAACTGTCACAAATTCTGTAGATCAAATGTGACTTAATAAAAGAGTGACAAATCATGACCAGCTAAATGACTATCAACCTTTCATTTGTCTACATAGCATTACTCTTAAAAAAATTGTTCATTGTTGGGCACTTAATTGGTTTTCATGCAGGCATTATTGGACAGTGGAGCAAAATATATAGTGGTACAAGGGCTACCGCCATCGGGGTGCCTCCCATTAGACATGTCGTTAGCACCACCGTTCGATCACGATGAGATCGGGTGTGCAGGGAGTGTAAATTCGATCATCAAGTCCCACAACGACCTACTCCAGAAGAAAGTGAATGAAATAAGGACACAGTACCCTGGCTGTATGATCCTGTTTGCTGATTTCTGGGGTGCTTTTGCGACCATCATCAAGAACCCAATGCAGTACGGCTTCGAGGAGACCTTCAAGGCCTGTTGTGGGTCCCCATCTGGACCCTTCAACTTCGACTCAAATGCGGTGTGTGGGTCCTCTGATAAGGCGACTAAATGTGGGAACCCCGCAAAGCACATCAACTGGGATGGTGTACATCTCACTGAAGCCATGTATCAAAATGTGGCTAATCTCTTCTTCAACCAAGGCTTTTGTAAACCCTCCTTCAGTGAATTGGTTAATGCTAAACGTGGTGGCAAGGCCGAATTCAGTGGCCAATTTGGTGGCCAATTTGGTAAAAGTGTCCAATTTAGTAAAAGTATGCAATTTGGTAAAAAGAAAGGATAAATATTTCCTTGTGTCTGAGGCCCCTGCCATGTCATTCTGTTTTTGAATTTTTGGTATGTTTGTAATTTCAGGATTGTTTATTTTTTTGTATTTCAATTTTGTTTTGAATTTTTGGTATGTTTGTAATTTCAGGATTGTTTATTTTTTTGTATTTCAATTTTGCCCTAATGTGACATTTTTTTCTTCTTCCTCTCTTTTGAGATTATTGAAATTTTTTTCCATCTCATTTAAATGGAAATTTTCAATTTATTTTTATTATATTCACATATGGAGAAGTATAGGATTGGTCGTAGTTATATAAGCTCTTTTTCTTTAATGAGATTGAAATTTTGAATGAAACATAGTTATCTGAGCTCTTGCCTTCCTTTTTTTTTTCAGGAAAAGGAGGGGAGAACCCTCCTTTTCCTGAGAAATTAAGGAGAGGACGTGCGCCATTTGGAATGTGCGCACAGTCCCTCCCCTTTTCTACTTTTGTGTGGATAGGGCTTCCGGTAGTTTTTTTTTTAAAAACTATTAATTTTGTATACCTAAACTACCCTCCTGTATGCAAACTACTCATTCTTATTAACTGTTTTGTTTCTAAACAATGATGATGTGGCGGAGAGAGAAAAAAATAATGTTTTTAACTTCAAAATGATATAACTTTTAATCTACAAATCGGTTTTGGATAAAATTTATATTTTTGAAAAGCTTTCTTCAAGATCTTCAAAATAAGATCAGTCAACAATACTAAATTCAAAAAAAAAAAAT
>MVGT01000078.1:356505-399857 GCA_002174775.1 Macleaya cordata | reverse complement strand
TTTTTTTTTTTTTGAATTTAGTATTGTTGACTGATCTTATTTTGAAGATCTTGAAGAAAGCTTTTCAAAAATATAAATTTTATCCAAAACCGATTTGTAGATTAAAAGTTATATCATTTTGAAGTTAAAAACATTATTTTTTTCTCTCTCCGCCACATCATCATTGTTTAGAAACAAAACAGTTAATAAGAATGAGTAGTTTGCATACAGGAGGGTAGTTTAGGTATACAAAATTAATAGTTTTTAAAAAAAAAACTACCGGAAGCCCTATCCACACAAAAGTAGAAAAGGGGAGGGACTGTGCGCACATTCCAAATGGCGCACGTCCTCTCCTTAATTTCTCAGGAAAAGGAGGGGAGAACCCTCCTTTTCCTGAAAAAAAATCTTGATGACATGGCATGTTTATATTGGTTGGCAGGAATTGCTAGACATGGGCGCGAAGTATGTCGTAGTGGAAGGTTTGCCAACAACAGGATGCCTGCCGTTGGCCATGACTCTGGCCCCAACAGACGATAGAGATGACATCGGGTGCGTCGGCAGTTCAAACAAGCAATCCTACACACACAATGCTCAACTTCAAGCCCATCTCCAAGATCTCAGGAAACAGTACCCTCAAGCATTGATCTCTTACGCAGATTACTGGAATGCTTATCGGACGGTCATGAAGAACTCAAACAAGTATAAATTCAAGGAGCCATTCAAGGCCTGTTGTGGGTCAGGTGGTGGACCCTACAACTTCGATTTATTTGTGCCATGTGGGTCACCTGCTGTGTCAAGGGCTTGTAAGAACCCAGCTCAGTACATCAACTGGGATGGGGTCCACCTCACTGAAGCCATGTACAAGGTGGTAGCTGACTTGTTCATCCATGGTGGATATTGTCATCCTTCATTTGATGTCCTGCTCAGTAGCAAAACCCAAGGAGATTAACTTTAGCCAAACTTAAATGATACTAGCTAGTGTTTCTCTGTTTCTGCTATGGAGGATCTGACAGTTATGTTAGTTTGTAATAACTACTTCCTATCTAATTAAATGTTCTAATTGAGATTAGAATTTCTCCAATTTTATCTATTTCGGGTTTTTAGAATAAAACCGGCTCGATTTTAGAACCACTGTGAAGTATTATTGGTCGAAAACCAACCTCAAAAGAAATGGTGAAACTAACAGGTCTACTGGGGATTGGGGACAAGAGGTCACAATGTCATTATATGAACTCCAAAGTCCAAACCCTTAATGTCTCAGGGGAACATTCATTTCGCGGAATAGAATTCAATTTCCTCAAAACTGTTTTTCAATTCCTATACTTAACCGAACTGTAATTCGATTACTTTAGTTAACAAACTCAAAAGGAACAATATTTCCAGGAATTGTGAAAATGGATTCCCATAATTCAATTTCAGGAATTCAATTGAAGACAATTAGTATCAAATACTTGAAACAAATGGCCCCTCAGCTGTTTCCAACAAGATAAACCTAGGATCATTCCATAGTTTGTTAAAGTTGAAGCTTAGTCTTGTAAACCTGAAATCTTTCTACAATCTACAGCCTGTTTTAATGTAAAAGAAAATAGAGAGAAGACCCAAAATTCTGTTCTTTCAAAGGGTAGAGATTCTTCACACACTGCAATACTTCAACAGAGAACGGAGAAACAGAGGTTTTGGAGACAACAGAGGAAAACACCACCTATAAAATTCAAACCTTCTCGTCTGCCACAACAATCAGCTCTAGAGAACCATCAGATTAAGAGCTATTACTAGATGTCGTTCTCCCTTTTCTTCTGGTTTGGATCAGAAGGTCGAAGAGACAAGGCCACAGTAATATACATAGAATCCTGTTTTCCCTTAAGATCTGCATGTTTGGATTGTGTGCATAAATCTTACCTGGCTACTGCAATAAGGATGATTTCATGATACTAAATCCCTATTATCAGTAAGAACGACCCATTCAGGTTCTGCAAACTTCTATGTTCGGAAGTAATATCCGCTTTATGGTGAGGTAGAACTAGTTATATCCTGTGGGCATCTCTAACTTTCATGAAGCTTTCCTAGCTACAACATCCAAGTCAGTTCTTGTCACTGAATCAGGTGGTGTCCATGGAAAAAGTTAAAAAGGTAAACCCAAAAGAGACCAAGTATATCAACTATAGGTCCTGCATTCTTGCTTCCTCATTTGTGACATAGATTCTGAAGAGCTAGAACTGTTCTCAAGAAGTGAATTTCTTTGTGCACAAGATGTTCAAACAGGGAAAAAAGTCTGTTCATGTTTTTCTTAAAGTGAGCAATCTAGGTTTTGCGATTTTCACTAAGATCAAAGATTATCAAGGACCCACTTCAAATATTAACATAACAGGTAAGAAGGAGAGTCTAGGTTATAAGTATATGGGAGTGGGCAACCTTCACAATATGACGTAACCAAAAAATAAATCAGTTGCTCATGTTACCTCTTGTGTCTTTTCAGGCAAACGCAGCAAGTGAAAATATTAATGAAAACTCAGGCTTCAGAAACAAACATTTCGATATTTATTTACTCAGGAATTTCTTACATGAGGTTCTACGCTATTCTACATGACTTTATAACATGGGATCTGACTATTCCATGTAAGAACCAAAGAGATTCTTCTTTACCATACTCTTATGTACATTTGGTTATTGGACTCTACTCTTTATGTACAACATTCTTCTTCTCATTCAAATCAGATCAGATTAGATACTCGTAATACATAAAGAAAAGGTTATCTGCTATATCTTGAGGCAGGTTATTGATATAGTAGTAGAAACGCAACAATTCCTCTTTGGCTACAGTTTCCGTATCAACAAAATCACCATTACCAGTAAGAACCCACAAGTCCCTTGAACTAACTCTCTTTAGGCTACCCCGGCAAAAAGGGCACGACTCTGACCTTGTATTCCTGAAATTGAAGGAGAACAGGTGAAGAAAGACCTTTATTCAGTATGACATCTTCAAGGAGAAATTGTTGGAAATATAAGAATGAATAGTGCAGTTTGTAGTTACCAGTCACGGTAGCAGTTAATGCACATAGAGTGGCAGCAGTTAGGCAAGACCATTTTCGCACAAAGTTCCATACAAATCCCACATTCAGTTTCTCTCTCCAAATCTATATCAGAAAGCTTCCTTCTCTCTTCCACCCTCATCCTACCAAACATCTTGATACACTGCCCTTTCTCCATAGTAGCATCTAGATCTGTTAAATTACCTTGCAGTTGTTCAAGGGAAGGCAATATCACAGCTGCAGTTTTTGGGGTTTTCGGTCAGATAAGTTACAATAATAACACAGTACGAAACCAGAGGGTTCAATATGCACATTCAAATATTAGAACAATAAAACAAATGGATGGTCTCCTCACCGTAAAATTCCCTAATAGTTGCCTTCCTTCCAGAAGAAGATATATTCACAGTCCCATCTGGAAATACCTGTAGAGTTCAGGAGAGCAACCAACACGCATGTTGGGTTTAGTATTCAATAGAAACAAAGATAGAAGTACTTAAACCCATTCTTTCTACTTCATTTTATTTTTAAATTTTTTACAGGATAAAGAATCATTAAGTTAAATTACTTTGTATGTTGTAGCCCTTTTAACAATCATTTTTCAGGGGATGAGATGTAGTACATTAGTCTATTACAGGACCAATTTGGATTGGTTTTGTTTGCTTAGAAACTATTAAGGTAATATCCGGTCACAGTTCTACAGAATTTTTGTGGACTAGCAAAATGATGTACTAATTATGATCAAGAAATAACAACGCACCTTGTATATGAGTATGTCGAGAAAACTTGAATATCTTGGGAGTAGACATGTACAGGTATAATCCAGCCACTGGAGCAAAAACAAGAAGAGGGGTGCCACGTGATCATACGCCAGTTTCATCTGAAGATATGCACCATCTTTGGCTCTTGGAATAGTAGTTGCGCTGCCAAAAAAAAAAACCATTTCAGCAGTTCCCAACCACAACATCACTAAACCAGAAAAAACAATTCAACCAGTTATTCATGAAATCAATCCACTTAAAAAGCACTATTGAACTGCAATTTCTTGTTTAAGAGGGTGACAAGCTAAAGCCCCCAATTGGTTATCTTCTTTTCTGGATTTTAGAGTGCATGAGTTGCAGAAAACAGATTAAATCATCCAAAGCAAATTAAATACAAGAGCAGCAAAACCCCCCAATAAATAACATGTAGAAACGCAAAGGGGTATATTTATTTTCTCAATTTTGGAGGCCATGTGTCTCAGAAAACAGATTTTCCCCAAGCTCAAAAAAGAAAAGGAAGACAAAAATCCCCCTAAACATAAAGAAAATGGAAGAATATCAGAAACCCATTACAGATACTTGTAGATTACAAAATGGGTTTTTATTTTCCTGAAGTGTTAAGCCCCAAGGTTCCCAACACAATAATAATCAAAATGAAAGCAAAATGAAAGAAAAAAAAAACAAAATCCATTAAAAAGTTCTATAAATTGAAACAAATTAAAAGCTCAAAACATAACTAAAATGGAAAATCAGAGATTCCCATTAGAGGAAGCCAATATAAAAATAATAACAATAACAAACAAAGAGAAATAGAAGAAGGAAATAGAACTCACAGAGCATTAGCATGTTGAATGTCAGCCTCCAAGACTTTGAGAGAGTCCCCATAAGAAGACTTGGCTAGCTGGTTATAAAACAATTCCATCTCTTTTTCTTACTTGATTTCTTTGTTTAAGTAAGATGTCTTAGATGTGAACAAAACAGAACAGATAGAGAGAGAGAGAGAGAGAGAGAGAGAGAATTTCTTCAGGATGGATAATCTTGTAGTCTTATATACACACATGTACAAAGAAAAAGGGTTTAAATATTTGATGAAGGAAGCTGTGTGGGGACAACTGGTTTTGGATTTTGACTTTTTGAATTACAACTCACAAGAAAGTAAGGAGAGAAATGGTGTATTTAAGTCCTTGGTTGGTAATTGGTGTAGATTCTGATTATCCTATTAATTGTCTTATTATTTGCTTGTTTGGGCAGCCATGACTGTTTTGGTTCAGCTACCATTTATGTTGGTGAATTAAACAAGATTTAATATTAATAAGATTATCAATGAATTTGCTTTTCTTTTCTCTCTTTTCTTTTTGGGCAAGGCAGCCGATAGGCTAGACCATAGGATCAGTACTAGACTTAGGTCTTGATTAATAATCAGTCCTAATGTAGGTTTTTAGAGTGAAAGGTCGTGTTTGGTTTTTTAGGCATTTGAATTTGACACATCTGTATTTAAATTCAATGAATTGTCCACCAACTCAAACCTTCATTTCAAATTTTATTTTTATTTTTTTTCTACTAAATAATTTTACCTGTGAATCAGAATCTTTAAGTGAATTAAGATTTTGAAATACAAAGTAAGACCTCGACTCCAATTTTAGATGAGTTTTTAGCTAAAAACAAACACTTCCTAAGTAATGATTTCAAATTTTTAACTTTAGAGAGCCAAGTTAAAAAAGAAATACTTTCAAAAAAAATAATTAAAAAAGAAAGAAATAAATAAATAAAAATGTTTGGTGACAGTACATATAAATACAGTCTGTATTAAATCGAATTAATTAGACAAATCCAAATATCTAATTGAATTTGGAAACCTATCCAGTTATTGATCCCAATGTTAATGTCTTACAAATTAATCCTACCAATGTTGATGATCAGAGGCTGCAAGTAATCCACAGTTCTACTTATTGTAGCGGTTGTGTGATGCTCTCCCCCATGAACTCTCATCATCACCACATAAAATGAATTATTGTGATGAATAATTCTCATTGGATGAGAGAAAGAGAGATAGTGTGAGAGGAGGTAAAGTGGTAAGGTGGTTAGGGTTCAGTGTCAGTGTGATCTCACATGAGAGCATATAGTTGCTAGAACATGACATATTTTATTCTGTTTTTATCAAATTCTGGCTTCTTCTTTCTTTCTTTTTTCTTTTTTGTTCTTTTTTTTTTTTTGCTTTTATATATTTTAGTTTGTTTTCAACAAGTTCTTGTTTTTATTTAATACCTCTTCAGCTCTTCTCTATATTCACAGATTCAACAAGTTTGAAAGGCCAATTTTTCTAATATATATTTTTTTTAATTCATTATTTTTGAAAAAAAAACTATTTTAATTCAGTAATCTTATTTGTTTATAGAATCATAGAGTGATGTTCGGAACCAAAGCTTTAAAATTATGTTTGGATAACTAGAACAGAACCTAATTTCTTGAGAGGGGATCACAAACCCAATCTACCCTAGAGTTTATTATTACTCTATTTTTTTAGAGAATTTAGTTTAATGAGAGTAGATCCCTTGTCCACATTTGCATGTGCCTTCTATGTGCCTAATAGTGTTTGGATGCAGAGTTCATATTTTTTTTGGAAACATGAGTCCTTGGAAACATGAATCCCTAGAAACATGAATCTTTTTGTTTGTTTGGCAACTATAAAAGAACCCATAGATTCATGAATCCTTAGAAGCTTGAATCATTTAGTTTGTTTGGCTGCCATTTAAAATTCAAGGAAAATCTCTATTTTATTGCTTTAATTTTGTAGGGTGTAATCTGCATTGAGTTGGGCGAATATATAGTGAATCCTTAGTTTAAAATTCCAGCAAATTCTAAGGGGGGAGGTGGGACTCTAAAATTGGGATTTGCTGAAAAATATGTTTTCCTAGAAAACAAGTTTCCAGGGATTCTTGGCAGCCAAACAAACTAGAGAAATATGAATCTCTAGTCTCCACTAAATCCCTACCTTGAAATCCCCCTTCTAAACAAGCCATAAGTTTATTTTGACTTGTGGGGATCACATGAAGGAGAACCAACAACTGATTTTTTTTGGTATAGTTGTTCTCCTCCTCTTCATGTAGATCATTCTCACACAAAATTAATTTATTCTAAAACATCTAATTCTATCAAAAGTTGATTAAAAAATAACTGTTCATTATTATCGTTTATTTTCAATCAACATCTGATGCGGTTAAAAGTTTTAGAAGTAGCTGATTTTTTTACGAAAATAAACTATATAACAATGAGAATAATCTTACAAAATAATCCACTGCTAATTCAAATCAAATAAATATAAGCACATAAATTACACGATCAAATTGAGACAGAGGATCTGTTCTCGAGTTTAATAGACGAACCAAACACCCAGAAAGACTAGCATTTCCTATCATCCAAGCCAAGCCAAAAACAGAAGTCCTTATCAGCATGTTTAATTCATTTGACCATCATTGAAAATAATATTTTTAACTGGACGGCTAGGAATCATTTGTTAGCTAGCAAAGGTTTTGAATATTTCAACAGCTTTGTAGCAATTCAAATGGAGTTGGTTGGTTTCTTTCTTCCACGTGAATATCATTCTTATGATTTTCATTGTAGGAGATCAAGATAGGATCACATATTGGACGGTTCAGATCGTTAATAATCCATCAAACTATTAGGAAAACGTATGTAACGGTGTGTTTGGATTTTAAAAGTAGAGATTTGTGGGGGCCAGAGAGATTCATTGGGAATCTAAATCCCTAAAATATTATCTTTTCAAAGAAATCAAATTCGGTAATGCTTGAGTTACAGCAAATTTCTATCAAATTCCTCCTCGCTTTGAATCCGACCCCTACTCTAAAAAGCATTTTTATAAGTTCAATGAGGAACCACGGGATCAGAAAAATAATTGAGACCGGTTTGTTATTTTTGTGAAAGATGATGAATAGGTGAACCTCATAATAATAATAATCTATGCGGCTTGCATAGTAACCATGTATGAAGTTGCGTGTTTGTCATTTTGTACTGTTTTTTTTTAACTTTTTTTTAAGAAATACCGAATATATCCTGTCATATTATTTATTTGTTTACATTTGGGTTACACTTGTCAATGTGGTCATATGGAATTAATCCAAGGGCTGACTTTTTTATACGCTGATCTACTCAACGTCTAGATCACATCAGCATATACATTGTCATCAATGAACTCACTTAATACGTTATTTATTTATTTACATTTGGGTTACATTTGCTAATGTACGTGGTCATGTGGGGCTTCTAAGGGGCTCAATTTTGAGCCGAGCTGAGCCGCGTAAGCCGAGTCAAGATAAGAGAGAGAAAGACACAGAAAAATGAATTTGCCGAATTTTCGGAGCTGCAGCTTGGCTCGCTACACTCAATTTACACTTGCTAATGAGATCGTATGGAGTTGATCCAATGGCTGATATTTTTATGATGATTACAACATCTAAATCATATTTGCCTATACTTCATAAGGAAGAAACCCATCGTAAGGAATACATGTGAATACCATTAATAATGCGCTACATAGTTTACCCTCTCCAAATGAGACCACCTGCATTTTTTTTTTCAATAATAACGTGCCGCATAATTTGTCAATTCCGCGTGTAAAGGGGCAAATTCAGTTTGTCGCGCGCGAAGCGCGCACGAGTTTAATGAACACGTGTAGCGCATTTGGACATCACGCATGTAGCGCGTGATGGACAGCCAACTCACACGCGTGAAGCGCGTGTGGGGCTCGTAATAATGATAATAATAATAATAATAATAATAATAATAATAATAATAATAATAATAATAATAACCCCAAATTAATTATGAAGCCTTTTACACGAAAGCCCAAACGTGAGTCTTATTTTGTTAATCTTATTTTCTTTTGAGGACCACTGTCTGCAACTGCTGGTCCAAGACTACTTTTCTTGTTTTAATCTCAACTAATTTGTTTTATTTTAATCTCAAATTAATTAATGTAATCGAATAATTCAAACCATCTGACGAATATACTTTCTTGAGGGTGGCTTGGGTGAAGGGTTTTCAATTTTTGTATCCCATGTTTATTACTGAGCATTGCTAATGGGTCAGCTCCAGTTCGATCATTGAACTCTCTAGCATTGTTGTTTAGTTAAATCACCCTAAACCAACAATGGACCACGACCAAGGTTCATAGTGTCCATGGACTAGTGGCAATTCATTTCATGCTGGCCCCTGCCAGGATAGTCATTGGGACTTTGACAACAAGACACTTAGTTATATATGTACTAGCATTTGCTGAAGAGAAAAATTGATGACAGAGTAAGCCATGTTTAGATAGCGAGAATAGAATTGCATACCTAGAAATATAAATCTATTCCAATGTTCAGTTGACTTTCTTAAACTTAGATTCTAATTTCTTAACAATGTGGTTCCTAAAATATTATAAAAAAATAAAAAAATAACAAATTCATATAAAATATTGATTTCTGATTCCCTCTCATTAGAATTTAAGGAGAGTATGAATGTAATTCCCGCCATCCAATATAGCCTTGAGTGATTCCCCATTCGTGAGGGGGGCCTTCAACGAAATTCAAGTTGTATTTAACAACTCCCGAAAACTACTGTTTCAAGATGCTAAAAAGATACGAATCAGACTGTAACCAACAGAATTAATCAACCCAAAACTATCTCCAATCAGCAAACCACAAACAAATAAACAAAAACTTAACACAATGAACTAATCACCATATTTGAAGGTGACTCCCGCACCTTCACGATAGCTATCGCACATGTGAGCTGCCACTTAGGATTAACGTGTAAAAAATAATCCCCACTTTATTTTTTATAGAAGAATCTGATCTGGTCATTAATCCATCCACTTATAGAAATACAGCATCACCAGATCTAAACCGTCCATCTAACTTACTTGTCCTTTTCAAAACAGCTGACTTATCAAGATCAAACATTTGTCAGAACCACATGAACCTGCATCGTCATAAGCTTTAAATATGGAATCATATCTCTCCTTTATTTAACAAAAATGAGTGATCTTTATTTTACTGACTTTTAGTGACTTGTCCCACACGGACAATGACCAACCCAAAACTCCTTCCTCACCAAGTTTTCTTTTCATTTCATCTCACCTCATCTCATCTCTTTTTTTTTTTACTCTTTCTCTCTCTAAAAAAAGCTATAAAACAAGAGAAAACTAACCCCAAAATCCCTCTATCATCAAACACATCAACATTTTCTTTGCCTAATTCTAGAGAGAGAAAGTAAGGGAAAAAAAATAAAAAGAGATGAAAAGAGAGGGTCGTCAACATGGGATGGTTAGAAGCTACATGATTGTACCAACACCATTGAATCCAAGGTTGAATTCTAGGGCAGTTAATCAATTTGATACTCGACCCACTGCCGGATTATTCACGAAGGTGTCGACAAAGCCGACGAATCACTCGAAATTCACAGGAAAATGTGGTAAGTCTAAGTGTACGGGTTGTCATGTTCATCCGGCTTGTAAATCCAAAGACAAAACTAAGGGCACCCAGAAACTTAAATCTATTGATGTTGCTATGAATCATAAATTGATTTCTTGGCGTGTTGTTGATAAGGGGCAGGGGTTGAATTACAGGGGAATTTCTGCAACAGCTGTTTTGGGGCAATTGTCGAATGATCATTGGGATGATCATGTAGATGATGATGATGATCATCATGATGATGGTCATGTAGATGATGTTTATGATGATGATTCACCGGTTTTAGCAGATGAATTACCGACAGTTTCTCTCCACGTTGCAAAAGAAGAAGGGGCTAGTTCTGGAGGAATTGAAGAAGAAGAAAAAGATGATGATGATGATGATGATGATGATCATATGAGTTTTTGTGATGTTGGGTTTGTGATTGATCAAGTAGATGGGGATGAGGATTGGTGCTTGGTTGGAGAATTGTAAATAATTGGGTTCAATCAATGGGGATCTAACTTTGGTTATTATCTTAATAAATTAAGATTATTTAGTTTGACAGTAAGAGATAGATTGTTTTTATTTGATCATCACCATCTCTTGTACTGTTTGCTGTATCTTCTTTACCTCCTCCTTTATAATTGTAGTGAATTCATCTGTGTCAAACATAAAATTGGTGGCATTTGCTTGTTCATTTATCAAATTTAATATGGTGCTTGTTTAGTTGTTCTTATCATTCAGATTAAAGTTCTTCTCAAAAAAAAAAAATATTGATTAAAATTTAGAATTAACAGTTTTTGACTTTGACATATTCTTAATTTAATTTTACCAGTATTATTCACACTACAACTACTACTTCTTTATTTTATTTTATTTTTAGTTATTATTCTTTTAAGAGGGGTGCAACACAAATACATTTAATAACTGCATTAGTGCTCTTATATACAGGACTAGGTATATCGTTGTGCCTCCGGCACGGCTCAAAACTTTGGCCATCAGGAGATATCTGCTGGTGGTGGCGAGTGAGAAAGTGGTGTATCTGTTGGTGGCGGTGGGGAGGAGAGGGGAGGTGGAGAGAAATCGAGAGAGGGGGAGCTTATGTAGGGGAGAGGGGAGGTAGAGAGAAATCGAGAGAGGGGGANAAAAAATTGAATAAAGTTTATAATTAAAAGTTTTTGACTTTGACGTATTCTTAATTTAATTTTACCAGTATTATTTACACTACTACTTCTTCTTTATTTTATTTTATTTTATTTTATTTTTAGGTATTATTGTTTTTAGGTTTCGTCCTAAAAATCCCAAGTGTGGAGTATGTACGGTCAATTAAAAAGTGTCATTAGTTCAAAAATACTTCGAAATGGAAGCGCGTGATTCCGAGCAAGAGCACAAAGTGGAAGCACGTAATTCAGAGCAAGAGCACAAAGTTCTGAAGCGCTTCCACTGGATGTAACAACCCATCCAAATTGTCTAGATCATTTTCATGCGGTTCACAATGTATCAGATTTATATGGATGCTAATCTTACAAAACATAATTGCAATTGAGTAACAATTTACAACTCTAAAACAGCTAAGGTTTGATCAAACCAATTAAAAATCTGCAAAATCTTTTAGGAGAATTCGATTTCACATCTAGTTGAGCCTCGTGAAACCCTCAGTAACTGCTCCATTACTTCTACTTTCATTGTTAGAATTTCTAATAGAAATAAAGAAGATCTAATTGTCATCTTCTCAAGATTGATTGCATCCTTCAATAATAGTTTTGCCAAATCCATCTCCCTTGTTCCCCCAGAAAATTCCTTGAAGTGGACTGACTTGAGGTGTAGAAACAAACACCCAGTCACCATATTTAGAGTCGTTGGATGGGCATGGTGGAAATCTCTGAAATAGAATTAGAATTAGAATTAAAACAAAAATATCAAACCCAAGACTTCTTTCTCCATTGATTGGTTATGCAAATCAAAAAATTTGAGAAGCTACTACTTTCCTTATCAAAGACAAGTGATTCTAAAAAAGGCGCCAATTGGAGCAAGTTGAATAGTGCTTTATCAGCCGAATACTGAAATTCCGAAGTCACGCCCAAATGTATCAAATTATGACATGCAGGCAGGTCAATTGAGAGATCATTTGCATAAGAGAGCGCCTAAGCAACAAAGCATAACAAGATATATCAGTTCTAAGGAATCAGATAAAAACCATAGAGCAACAAAACAGATACTCATGGGCTCTTCTTGGTTTTTGCTTGATCATTGCTCTATGTTTGAGTTGAGCCCCCCATTGTATCATTCTTGTTATTAATGAATTTTTTTTGTTGATCGAGCGAAAAAAAAAAGGGTCGTTAGATAAGCCCGCATATAAACAAGTAAGCAAGCATACCTCAAGGGCTTCACCAGAAACTATTAGAGACTTTACATCAGAAATCCATCCAAGAAGCTTAGCAGCACTGTGACCTATTTCTTCCCGCCTTGATTCAGTAGGATTTTTTTCAATCACAAAGGCAATCTCTGCATCAACTAGTGATGAAAAGCTAGACAGAAGATATTCCTTTGCAACACTACCTTTGTAGGTGAGGGATACTAGACTTGGTGCATGAATCCTGACCTTACAATTGTGTAAACCATCTATATTCGCGGTGTTGGGACCATCAATGAACAAGCATTTCAATTCTGGAGCTGAAATACAAACATTCTTCATATTCAACCAAGTGCAGTCACTTAAAATCAACTCTTCAAGGACTGGGCAATTGCGAAAGAGTCGATTAGTCAAGTTTTCATCCTTGAATGTGATGTTAAACAGTCGAAGGATCTTAAGTTTTGGAAAAGAGATGGATTTAGGAAGATAGAGATCAGAGTATATATGTGTCTTATATGTATATATATATTTTTCTTATCACCAGGATGTCTGAGTCTCTTAGAGCATCCGACTAATATGAAAATTTCAAAAAATATAATAAAAGAAAATCATAATTATTTATTTTCAACTATATCTGAATTCTAATAAGTGTAGTGAAAAATTAGCAACTAAGAAGATACATTAATGTCAAAAAGACTAACAAATTAAAAGAATAATAATTATACAATGTTCAACATCAACTAATCTTTGTTCCTAAAATCACCTAAATTATTTAAGAAATAAAAAAAGGAGGTAATAATATATTGTTTTCTGTTGAAAAAATTGTTAATAATGGAACCCAAAATAATTTTCTTGTGGGGAGTGTGAAGACTTAAGGCAGGGTGTAAACAGAGGGTAAGAGTAAGTTGGGTTGAATGGTAAAGTTCCTCAAAAAATCATTTTCTTTTGTTAACAACAATAAATTACCATCTTTTTAATTAATGTTCTTGAAAAAAAAAATGAATGACAAATAACCTAAAAAATAAAGTATCCTTTCAAATTATTGACAATTCTACCCCCACAAATATCCTCATTGCTCATTGTAAACTAGTTCTTTCTTTGAACTTTATTAATGACGGAGGGAAGTAAACATTCATTCGGATACCGTTTTTTGAGTTCAGAAATTTTCCATTGTTTATATTATTTATTTTTCTTTTTTTATTCGACTGAATTGGTTAGGTTTGGGGTATGGGATTGGGTTTATTAGAGCATCCACAGTGGTATGGTAAAATACCTTTTTACCTTATTTGAGTTGAGTAGTGGGTAGGGAAAAATAAGAATTTCCCCCTACGAGAGTCCCAGATAGGCTAAAATTAGCTTTTTGGAAATGAGTCTGGAGAAAGATTTACGGGGCGTGGAGCAGAAAGTACGTCCCATGGAGCGTAGAGGTAAGACCACGTCTCATTGTTTATTTTTATTTTTTTTAAAAAAATTTGCATGGGGCGTGGGGCTATCTCCACGCCCCATGCAGGCGTGGTGGTAGCACCACGCCCAATACTGGGCGTGGTGCAAACCCCACGCCCCATAATTTTTTTTTTTTTTTGTTTTTTTTTTTTTTTTTTTTTTTTTTTAAATCAGTTTCAATCCCAACCATCATTCTTTCTCACATACAATCTTGACCGTCCATTCACTCCAACGGATATTTTTTACCGTATTTTATAAAAAAAATTAAAAACCGCCAGGCGTGGTCCCTGGCATCAGACGTAGTGCTTCCACTACGTCTGGTGTTTTTAATTTTTATTTTTTTTTAAAAATGACGGTTATATCCTTTTAACCAGTTTTTAAATAATTTCTCAAACTTTTTTAAAAACCTATCACTGTGTAACTCGGTCTTGTAGGTTAAATAAGAGAAAGCTAAAACACCTTTTTAGCTTATATGACTGTGGATGCTCTTAGGGCATACGATTTTTGACAATTTTCACCCACTTTATTTTTAGATGGACTCTATGAAACACGACCATTTTACCTGGGGGTAACGTTTCTATGTTAGAAAAATGTTTATGGTCGTCCCGCAGTGGACACATCAAATCAACTTCTCTATGTAATTTTTTTTGCTGCCAATACGTTCCAAAAATGAATTAAAACATGGCTCATACACGTTTTATGCCTTTATTTATTTTCGAGTCCCTGACGATTTTCTTGAGTTTTATTTATTTATTTATTTGAGTAATTTCATCTATAGAATCAATTCTTTTTTTATATAAATACATATTGTTTAATTGTGTATCCACATTTCACATGTCTATGTCATACTTATAGAAATCTGGTGTGTCCATCACTCCTGCTGCTCTGTGTCTCTATCCGTGCTTCTTAGTTTCTACTCGTGGATCCATCTAACTGATGCGGTCCAGATTTCTTATAACGCAAATCAATGTATCGTTAATGAATAATCTATATCTCTATAATACAATTCAGGACGGGGGGCAAATTTGTCCTTTACATAAGCTATGAAGACAACTTTGTTCCCTCCGTCTCTTCTCCTCCCCTGCCCTCCCCTCTCTCTCCCTGCCCTCTCTACCTCTCTCTCTCTCTCTCCGGAGGTTTTGAGCCGTGCCGGAGGCACGGCGATATACCTCGTTCGTTATAAGCAGGGAATTCCACACACAATGCGCGTTTAAGTTCTGGCGCGAAAATAACGACCAACTTCCGGTAAGTTAATTTCTATTCTTCTGCTCTTGAATTTGATTCCCTATCAATCATCTAAATTAGGGTTTTGAATCCGTTTAATCTATTATCTAGGGTTCAGATTTAGCAAGCTTGAAGGTCTATTGCTTTCGTTTCTGTGATGCTTACTTAATTCATGACTGAAGCATCTCCCAAGTTGACTCGGTTCAAAAGTTCATGTCTTTTTTGTTATTTTGAATTATTCTTCTTTTCATTCTATTTTTCAATTTGTTTCATCTGAAATGAAAAACTATCTGATTCTATTATTGTACATACAAATTTAAAAAGAAAGAAAAAAAAAGAGTATTTGAAGAATTCTTGATAAGAACATACAATCCACTATGAAACATAGATCTATTTGGTTATGTAAACTTCTATCTTGCAGATGGGTTTAGACATCTGGTTGATAAATCAAAACTTTCAATGTTGATAGGGTGGGAGGAATATTGTAGTGTAGAAGAATCTGAAGATACTGGGTAACTTCTTTTTTTTGTTCCCTTTTCGGTATTAATTGATTCTTGAATAGCTAAAACTACTTCCTGCATCTTTGGCCTGGAAACACCGTGAGGCTCGACACTTAGTATTGCAACTTCAGCTATCCTCCAAAGAGACTCGAGTTTGAATTCACCTCCAAGTGAAGGGTCTACTATACGTGTCACGTCCCCTTTATGAATCAATGATCTCGCCTGCCGAAAAGACAAAGAAAGATTTCATTTCATGAATCACTGCATTAATTCATATACAAGTTTAGGGAATAAGCATTTGTAACGCATAAAATGCCCGAAAGTAAGAAATTTGAATGAAGACTCGGAAAGAAGCATACCCAGTGAATAATGTTCCACTCGGGTCCATAGTCTTGTACTGAGAAAGGCTTCCTTCCTGAGATCAGTTCTAGGAGAACAACCCCAAAACTATAAACATCACTCTTTTCTGTCAACTGTTGATTTCCGTAATACCTGTACGGAGGTAATTAGTAGAAGATTATTTATGTGCATGATTAAGGGGAAAAGAACTTAAAACAGAATTTAGATAGCTTACTCAGGGTCAAGGTATCCAACTGTTCCACATGCAGCACTTGATACATGTGTGAAATTTTCATCTGTTTGCCTCGATAGTCCAAAATCTGACACTTTCGCTCTCATGTTAATGTCGAGGAGAATATTGCTTGTCTTGACGTCTCGGTGAATAATGCTTGGATTGCACCCACTATGTAAGTACTCTAGACCTACAGATATCTCCCTTTGTGATTACACTGGATGAAAATTATTTCATACATAAACAAGATGATAGGTGAATGTAAAACCTTTAGCCGCATCTTCTGCAATAGAAAGACGTGCTAGCCAGTCCATGTGCTTCTGGTTAACAGAATCTGGTCAGCAGATTATGTTATAGATTTGGATGAAACTGTGTCTTTTAAAACTGAAATTCGTAGATGATACAAAATCCACAAGGACATACCATGTATATGATCACGTAGAGTCCCGTTGTGCATATACTCATACACCAGAATTCGCTGACTTGCTTCTTCACAGTAGCCAACTAAAGGAACCAAGTTTTTATGATGAATTCTTGACAAGAGTGAAACCTGAAACATATCCTCATGTATGATGAGTTATACGACCATTATAAGTTCCATCACCTAGTAGCTGTAAGGTTACTTGATGAAATGCAGCTCCTGAATAAATAACTTCTATACCTTGTTGACATTTAATATTATTTATTGGCCAACCATACTTTAATGGTTAAGAATCTTAGAACTCAAATCTCAAATGTTGGTAGATAGCAGAATTTGAACCAAGTTTGGCAATAGAGGAAACAAGTTCTGTAGGTATCCTATTTTCTTTAATATGATCAGTTATGAAATGAAACAATTATAGTAGTCGTCTGGGTTGGTTACATAGTTTGAGTTAGTCAGTGACATAGTGCATACAAAGCTTGGTGCTAGCATGATCTACAGAAAACTCTGTATATGATATTACCTCATTCACAAATTGGTGTGTTCCATGGCTAGAAGCTTCAGCCAAGATCTTGACTGCCACTTCTTTTCCATCTTTCATTTTGCCATAATAGACAGGTCCAAAGCTTCCCCTTCCTATTTGTTTTGAAAAATTCTGGGTAGCTTCTTCTAGCTCAGAGAATGTAATATGGTAGGCTACGTCTAGGCCATCATCAATCAAAGATCCAGGTCGTACAAGCGAATAGGCAGTTGAGGGCTTGGAGATAATGTGCAATGAATTGCCTGAAAACAGTAAAGTATTTTGTAAGAAATGAAAATAAGCGTTTACCACTACAAGTAAAATAATCTATAGAAGTTTAGAGCGAACATACTTTTTTCACTACATTTCTGCTGAGAAGGCGGTCTCCGACAATTACATAACAGTATGGAACTTCCTGCCAGCATAAGAACAAAAATTGCGAAGGCACCAATTGAAGCACCTAGTATCAGCTTAAAATTTTTATTGTGCTGGCCCCTTTGAACAAGTTCAGGATTGCCATCATAACTGCATATAAAAATGTTTAAGATTTTTTAACAATTGTTAGTTCAAGATTGTCATAACCTCTCAATTGTGCAACAACATAAAATTACCGTGAAGGATTTCTCTTTTTGGGACTCCTATTACTTTCTTTTACAGATATTAATATGGTATGGACGTTGTCCTGTGCAGTAGTGTGTAGTGAGTGTTTTGGAGGAGTCTCCAGGTTTCTAATTGGAATTTCTTCATCTTAAACTCCATGGAAATATTCTCCTTTAGTATGACATATTTAGTTGTTCTGCAAAAATAGTAATGTTTTGGTTTGTTACATGATAGTCGGTGTTCATATCACTTCCTGTCACAGACAATTTAAAGAGAGTTTGGTTCAGCTCTTATGCAAGACATTCTGTTATGGTCTTCTCAATCTCATTCGCTTGGGATTTTAAATGTAGGTATGTGTATCATATATTGTTGAAATTTTGTTAATTACCTAGGAGATGCCAGAAAACTACCATAGGAAACAAAGTATATCTTTCGCAATGTGTGTACGTTACGATTAGAATTATACTTACTTGAATACCAACTTTCTAGTTAACAATGCTGGAGGTATTTCCCCACTTAAAGAGTTGTTCTGAACATACCTGAGACACAAGTATATACACTTCGCTGTATCAAAGAGATGTAAACATGGCTAAAAAAACAATCGGTCATGGAACCAAAAGCTGTAAAAACAGGACACACAAAATGATAAATCTAAACTGTAATAGAAAAATATCAACCCAGTACAACAATCTCGCAGAAATCCAAGTTACAACTTACAATTCTCGTAAGCTCGGTAAGTCACCCAGGTAAGAAGGTAATGGACCAGTGAGTCTGTTGTTCTCTAGATGTCTGCACATTTACAGACAAACGAAGATAACTGAAGAAAATGGCATTGTTTCTTTCAGGTACATTATGAGATGTACATCATGAGTTAAAAACTTACACAATGGTCAAACTAATAAGATTACTCAGGTCGGGGATGGGCCCAGTCAAGGAGTTACAGTCCAACCACCTAAGGAATTATAAACCAGAACAGCAGAAATATAGTTACCTTTTGGTGTAAAATTAATTAAAAGAAAAATACATCATTCGGAGCATAAGATCACTTACAACTCCGTCAAACCTTCCAGGTGCTTAATCTCTGATGGAATGTTACCCTTCAAATGTTTTCCAGAGAGAGCACTGTTCAAGAAGTAAGTAGAATTCCTTTGTCAGCTTAGCTAGGTTCATATAAGTAACTTTGATTATTTTCTTCTAGCTAGAGACAAGTTCCTCAGTTTTCTTTTTCAGGTAGACTGCATGACAGTCATTTGCCTTACAGTCCATCCATTGTGTATCTTAGGTTTCCACATGCCAAATGTATAACATGAAAGTGCACTATTTTTCCTGATGAATCAACTTTTCATAACTGGAAATAGGAATTACATTTTTGTGATCCTCGGTGGTTTGCTGGAACTGCAAGTAACCCATTCCCAGTTAGCAGGGATGCAAGGATCACCTTCCTCATGTGTCCAATCACTTCCAGGGGACATGGAGCTGATAACATCCAAAACAGTGGCTTCCAATTGAAAAACAGTTCACACATCAGCTTGTATAAGAAAAACATGGTACGTTCTGGTAGATTACCGGCAATATCAAATGATAAAACTTTCCATAACGGTAGAGAATGCAATAGGTGTCCAGAAAAGATGACCTAATTTGAATAGCTTCATAAAAGTACAACCAAAATCATCAAATTAACTTACCATCTATGTTATCTGTTTTGGGTATAATCTGCACATATTTACAGATCTCAATTGCATTTAAGAGCGGGCCATGTGTAGAATCTTGAGTCTTGACAAATGAGAATGACAAAACAAAATCTAATGATACGTTCATATAGCTCGGTTCATAAAGTGTGTAGCTACCATTTGCATTCTCAGCAATATTTACCACCACATTGCTATAGCCAGGCACATGGGGTTTCTCCATTGTAAATTTTCGAGTTTCATTTCTGCCCAAATCTTCAATTTCAGCCAAGTACGCATAAGCTCGAGCATTAGCTGGGAAACCATCAAGATTCAACCTGTAGCTGAGCGTTCCTCTGGTACCAACTACTGCGGTTTGCATCACCTTAACAGGTGGATATTCTCGCGTTCCTGTGTCAATATTCTTGTAAGTACTGATTCTTTCTGTTCCAGGAGCCACACCCACCAGGTAATTCTGCCTCTTTTCGAGATCTGAATTCCATATACGGTCATAAGGGTCATCGGGGTACCTGTTAGAAAAGGAAACTAGGTGTGATATAACTTCATTGATGATCTCGAACTCCTTCACTATATATATTCTGATGACATTTGTCTTAGGATTGTAACCAAATGAAATGCTTAACGGATGCTGTCTAGTATAGTCGATTATCTTCTAGTTATAAATGTTGTCATAGCTTTGATCAAAGATCTCCTTGGAATATGACTATTGGTTTAATGGAATCTGACTCTTAAACCGACTTGCTGACAAGTGAAAACGAAAGTTAGACGGATATATTAGATTTAGAAAAGGACACACCTTACTGCATCTTTGCTGGGAGCTCCAAAATTTACTCTGGCTGCAACCTTGAGGAAGAAATCATCCTCGTAATCCGTAGCATACATCGAAAGACTTAATGGCCGCAGTTCGAGAGTAGAGATGAATGGAGAACCAGTGGATGCACAACTCAAACACACATCAATAGAATTAGAGGGTGCTTTGATAATCATTTCCTCAACATATACCCTTGAAGCATCAAAGATTGTTATGGTTGACCACATAGTAGCATCCAAATAGAGCTGAAACTTGGGATATGGATCTCCAGTTCCCGAGTTGCCATACTGGAATGTTGCTCGGACAAGATACCTCTTTCTCTTAGTTGTCTTTAGAGTATAGCAGTACTTTTTGCTGTCTGCGGGGAAATCTCTTCGTCTAAGGTACTGCAAGCTATCTCTGTTCGGACTCTCGACTTCCACCACCTTACCATGCCGAATTAAACCAGTATCTGAAATCCATTCTAGTCCGGTACTTGAATCAGTGTAATTACTAGTAGCTCCACAATCAATACTGACAAACTCTGTTACAATGTAAATTAGTTAGCAGACTCCAGCATGAAATTCTGCATTCTATGAAAACTTGTAATTTTTATTTATTTTTGGATAGATTGATGAAAACTTGTAATTGTTTACTCATTTTAATAATTTGGAAGAGAAAAACTTGTTCTGCATTTGCTTTCGTTGTTGTTTTCAGCTAACTGTTGTTCTTTTAAGTCTGTGATTTTAGTGGGTATTAGGCATCAAGACTGATTCTGTTAATCCATCTTAGTTTGAGATTTATACCAAGAAGAAGAATTTTGGTTGCAAAAAAAAAAAATTGGTTAACTCTAGACAATTTTGTTTGTTTATATATCAGTAGAGATGCAACAGAAGTATCATTAAAGATCCAAATTGAGAACTTACCTTTAACTTGGCAGAAAACCGGAGTTAAATGAAGAAACAAAACCAGCAAATAAGAGATTAGACCCATTAAACTCTAGGAACAGCAATTGATTCCTTCTGGATCTTGTCTGTGTTTAACTTCTCAGTCTCTTTAACATTATCACTTAAGGTTCAGCATATCATCCATTTTCCTTCCACTCAGATCTTTCACTTTCACTTTTTTCTAACATGTCTATGCTGGGTGCAAATTGTTCATTCACATGTCTCTTTCTATCTTAGAATCTGCTTTTCATTGGGAAAAGTCTTAAAAAATAATTTTCAGAATTCACCTTTTGTGATTTCCAAAGGATATTCCCATGCACCAAATTGACTTGAAAACCTTCAATTTGAACTTTTAACTGCTCATGTAATTTTGTTTAAGATATGTTAACATACCTAGTATTTCTTTTTCTTCCTTTAAAAAAAAAAACTTTCATTAGTATTTTAGTTTTTATTTTTAATTCTTCATGCAACCTACCCAATGGAAAATGAATCAAAAACAAAAAGTAGAAAAGGAGAAAGTAGCATTGCAAAGCTAAGGCATCTCTAAAGAAAAAAGAAAAGATGGGGAGAAAAAAAAATGGTGCAAAGCAGGGATTTATAGATGCTTTACACCCATCTTCTTTCCTTTTTCTTTTTCTTATTACACAATATGTCAATATTTATCTTCTTTGTCTCCTCTCCAGTCTGTTCCAAGATTTTTTTTTTTTTGGTTTTTCTTGTTGGAACCATATTCATCAGTTAAGTATGTACTTTTGAAGCTGTTGGGTTAAGCCAAGTCTCCAAAGCTGTACTTAGAAATGCATGGGTCTTTGATCTGGTTTACTCAACTATGGGCCACCCCTTGAATATATAGGTCAAGGTCCAAGTAGGACCCGTCTTTTGACCACCCATTTAGCTCTGGATTGGATGGTTCAAGTTTGATGCCAACAAATTCAGTTTATAGCAGGAGCTAGAAACAAGAAAGTAAGAGACTCATGGACTTTACTCTTACAAGAAAAAAAAAAAAGTGGAACCTTAAAATTATGAGCTCAATTACATCTAAGGAATAATCTCAGCCATTGGATCATTGGTGTAATTAGTAGCAGAAACTTGATTCTGAACACCACCCATAGCCTTCCTCAAATTCATCAACCACTTTACAGACCCCACAACATAATCATACAAATTAAGAGCCACATACATCATAATCCCTCCTATAATCCCATTAGCTATTGAAGAAGTTAATGGCATTAGTACCATTGTAACAAAAGCAGGAACACCTTCTTGAACATTCTCCCAGTCTATCTCCTTAACCACCTTCATCATCATCATCCCTACCATAACCAGTGAAGGCCCAATAGCCCATGGAGGTACACTAGCTAGAAGAGGGATAAAGAACAATGACAAGAAGAAATAGAACCCAACGACCAACGTCGTTAATCCAGTTCGACCTCCTTCTCTTATCCCAGCCGTCGATTCTATGTAAACAGCTGTTGGCGTCGTACCAAGAACCGAACTGAGAATCGTAGATATTGCATCAACAATGTAAGCTAAATACTCACCTTCAAAACTTCCTTTTTCATCAACAAATCCTCCAACTTCAGCAATGGAGTACAATGTACCTGTTGTTGCTAAAACATCTACATAAAGCAGTGTGATCAAAGCTACCCAAACTTCACTCCTATTGAAATTACTAAAACTGATTGCCCCAGCTGTATTTTGGATCCAATGGAAATCCACAACCTTCTTGAAGTAATCAAAATTGGTATCACCAACTTGGGTATTTGGAAAATATGTTACATTAGTTCCTCTAATCCATGAAACTAATGTAACAAAAACAATACCATAGATCATGCTACCTTTGATGTTTTTCATTAAACCATAAGACATGATTAAGAAGCCAGAGGTGCCAAGCCAGAACGTCGGACTTTGCATCACACCGCCGTCACATTCGCCGGTAACAGGATTGATTTTAGAGCAAGCTGCAAGTGTCACTAGTGTTGAAGAACTAGGCCCAACAAGTCCCACACCTTGATGGGCCTGTAGGCCCGTGAAGGCAATGAAAAGCCCGATACCTGCCGCCGATGCAAGTCGAACTGTACGAGGTATTAGTCGAGCGAGTTTAGCACGTAACCCAATTAGGGCTATTGCGAGAAACGCACAACCTTCGACTAAAACGATAGCTAATGCTGATTGGTATGTAATGGGCCCAGATCCATGAAAGCCCACAAGATTGTATGCAAAGTAGGCATTAATTCCCATACCAGGGGCTAAAGCTAGGGGCAGGTTTGCAAAGATTCCCATTGCCAGACACCCAAACAATGAAGTCAAGACAGTTGCTACAATAAGATCACTTTTGGTTTTGTATATGCAATTTTGGTAACCTAAATTTTGATTGAATTTGCAGTCTGGGCTTGGCTGTTGATCAGTCATGATGTTGGTTACGTTAGTGGTGGCGGCGATCGTCGGAGTACAATCGGAGATGGAGCACGTTCCACCGGAGTCGGCGATGATAGTCGCGTTGACAGTGATGATATATGCCATTGTGAGAAAAGTGGCTGTACCAGCACATATTTCCCTAGTGAAACAACTCTTTCTAGCTTCCAACTTGAAGTATCTACCAACCTTACTCTTAGAAACTCCATCATTCAAACCCTTCTTTGTTCTCCTCCATGACTCTCCTAACCTGGAACAGAAACCACCTCCAAGTCTTCCACAGAGCTGATCACCACCCATCTTTCTCTCTCTCTCTAGATTTCTCTATTTCTCTCTCTAAAATATACAAACACATAAGTACTTAGTTATAGCAGAGAGAGTCATGATGAGAGTCTTCTAATTGATTTAAATATGTGGGCTGTTTTTGAGGGATTAGAAATTCTAAACATTTATAGCTAAAGGTTAAAGAAATCTTAATTTAGTTTTGATGTCCAGGTTTAGGGTGCATTTAATATTGAGACAGGTTTTTGCTTTAAAAAAAAAAACAAAAGCTAAGCATGCAAGAAGTTTGTCCAGTACCTAACGAATTTTATACGTTATGCCCTGACTTGAACAGGTTAAAAATAAATTGCACTGGATAAGGTAATGAACATTCAACCTGTTCTATTAATTCTAGGGTTTACTTTGATGATTGAACTAGAACCGAACTGCTAGGAATCAAAACTGACTTACAAATATTAATTTTTTGAGTAAGTAGTGTTTTTTGGACGGACGGTTTTATAAAATTAATGTCCAACACTTATGGAATATGGTGGATCCTACTTCTACATAAGTTATAAACCCCTTCAAAATATTTTTGGAGGAAAAAAATAGTGAATCCCATCCTGCCACATAAACATCTTCTATGAATTTTATAAAAATATGAGTCCAAAAATCATTTTCTTTTTTTAAGTAAGTTCAATAATTGAACTGGAACCGAACTTATATCATACGTCTAATCAAAGGTTACACCCTGGAGCTCACATAAATACTTGAGAATACACTTTTTTTTCTTTTTCTTTTTAAATTCTTCTAATGGGAATAAAAAATGAAGGATTGGGGTTAATTTCATTGAACACAAGTAGTCATAATTGTATCATAGGGGGATGGTGGGATTCTATATATGTTACCTCGTTATTTCCTCGGTACTTGTAAGATTCTAATCTCACATTTTTAAACTCTTTATAAATTTTAGTTCTTCTAAGTTATATATATGTGGTAGTGGGGTGAGACTTGTTTTTTTATATAGAAATTCAAAACGGCTCTATAAACAAACATAAATGTAAGCATGCGCGCAATGAGATGATGAAAGGGGATATAGTTGAGTTTTATGTTTGTTAATTATTTGAAACTGAGGGATGTAAGAGAGGGTTGTTCTTTTGAGAGATAGATGGGGAAGATGAGTAGTAGATAGATAAATGGCTCTTCTTTTAACGGTTTTGTATTGCCCAATTCCCTATTATTCAACCCATTGCTCGATGTGTGATTAATTAGGTCGAAGACTTGGCACTACAGATACATAGGTTTTCCTCCGCAACAACGGGTCGGTTTTAGTTCGGATATTAAACTACCCATCCCCCGATATTATGCTCATGGGTTCTGGGATGCCACCACATCAGAGAGTATATCAGTTAGTATATACCTTCTTTGGCCGAATGTCATTAACCAACAGAGTTTTTTTTTGGGCATTTTGAGCAAATAACCCTGTCAGTATAAGGAAACTAAGAAATAACCCTCACATTTTTGCTAATTGTGAGATGACCCTATCTTGGACGGAATCGTTAACTCTCCATCCCATGGCCCACATGATTATCACATGCTACTGTGAAAGTACTTAAATGCCCTTNTTTGGATTCAAGATAATGATATACTGAAAGGTTTGTGGATGGGTGTATTGATTCTAGGGTTACAATTAGAAATAGGGATATAAATTGGCATTTATTAGCTATCGTTGAGGCTGAAATGACTTTGAGGGATGAAAAGTGATGTGGTATCGTTGAGTTAGGCGCTAATTCTTTGGGTTTTAAGCTGATGTCAAACCTCTTTAATGGAGTTGATGCAATCTTTGACTGTTAGATTAGATCCCATCTGAACTAACCTCACCTATGATCTGATCTTCACTTGTATGAAGTCTTCCTCTCAGTTTTATTTTATCGTCAATAAACCCCTAAAATTAGTTTGTAAAACCTAAGAACTAAAAGAAATTTTGGTGTACTGAGTTCTCCCTAAGTCGATTTTTCTGATCCGATCTGGATGGTTTTCTTTTATTTTGTCTTTAGTTGGTGGTGGCAGTAGTGGTGGAGATCTAGAATTTAAGAGAAAGTGAGAAGGAGATCTGAAGAGAGGGGTTGAGAGATCTGAAGAGAGGGTGGCGCCGGATTATTTTCTCACCAGACAGGATGTATTTTTAATAGCGATGTGTAAACTAGAGAGAAGAGAGAAAGGAGAAACAAGAATTAACAGTGACAGAGAGGAAGAGCAAAAGCTAACGAGCCAAGAAGAAGCCGACTCAATTATTATTTTTGGCTCGCCACCTGTCTATTATATCCACCATCCACAAAATTTTAAGCAACGGTCAAGATGAAGAGGCTAACTTTGGGCTATATATACGGGGTTATATATCCTCTCTCATAGATAAATGGCTCTTCTTTTAACGGTTTTGTATTGCCCAATTCCCTATTATTCAACCCATTGCTCGATGTGTGATTAATTAGGTCAAGACTTGGCACTACAGATACATAGGTTTTCCTCCGCAACAACGGGTCGGTTTTAGTTCGGATATTAAACTACCCATCCCCCGATATTATGTTCATGGGTGCTGGGATGCCACCACATCAGAGAGTATATCAGTTAGTATATACCTTCTTTGGCCGAATGTCATTAACCAACAGAGTTTTTTTTGGGCATTTTGAGCAAATAACCCTGTCAATATAAGGAAACTAAGAAATAACCCTCACATTTTGGCTAATTGTGAGATGACCCTATCTTGAACGGAATCGTTAACTCTCCATCCTATGGCCCACATGATTATCACATGCTACTGTGAAAGTACTTAAATGCCCTTAAACTAATCCAACCTCTCCCACCTAGAGTTAACAATGGTTTTGGGATACGTGGACCGATCCTAGCATGTTGCATGTGGACGGTGCAGATCGGTCCACAGTTAATTTTTTATTTTTTTTTATTACGTGATGTATCTCCTCCTCCTCACCTACTCATTTATAAATCAAAATTAAATCTATCCACCCAATCCACCATTTTATTTCATCTCTTCTTCAACTGGCTTCTTCTTCCTTCCCCATTAAAGCTCTTCCCTACACAACATCAACCATGGTAACAGAATATAGATGTCAATTAATTTCCTTGAAATTGAAGCATCATTGTCTTTGTAACAAAGATAACATACAGGATAACAGGCAGTCTCTGTGTAACAAAGATAATAGGTAGCCACATTGTCGCCAATTGAAGTATCATTCTCGCAACTGTCTTCATCATTCTCACTCAACCCTATCTCTCTATATATATCCCTTAATTTTCCTCTCAAGCCAAATTCGTCTTTCCGGATTCCCCCAATCTGGCTAAAACCTAGAATCGAATTGCTAGCTCCCGATCCACATTGAACAACATCCATCTCCACCATCCAAATCGGACTCAAACCCGAAACTGTTTACGAGTTCCTCTATCTCTTCTTAATTTTCTAAAAATCTATTTACATATAGAATTATTATCACCTCATTATTTTACTAAAGGGCGATTCTGAGATTGATCTCGTATACATAAACTGTTACAGTGTTTTGTTGAATTGATCGATCTCATATATATATACACCACCACCGCCTCACTGTTTATGTTATTTGATATGAATCAAGAATGGTGTTGCTTGTAATTTTGGGTTCCAATACATGCAATTGCAAGATTAGGATGTCCAAAACCATATTATTCATCCAACCATTATGTATCTTTTTTCAATTTGGGATCATTCAATACTTTTCCTCATCCACCACTAGCACGTCCACCAGTTTGTTTATGCACCACCACCACCGTCTTCTCCACCTCTATCGCCATCGTCTTATCCAATATATAACGTTCTCAATTTGTTTATTCTTTCTATCTCTCTCTACTGTAATCTTTATATTTCTTACTCTCTCTACTGTAATCTTTACTTATATTTCTCTCTCTACTGATTTTCTATCTCTTTCTTTATTTCTCTCTTATTTATTGTAGTCTCCCCTTCCTTCTCTCTAGATCTCTCCCCCAGTCACGTCTCAATTTCTCTATTACTTTCTTATGTATCTCTTATGTTCTTTCTGTTCCGCCATTAACCACCTTCATGGTCGATGAAGAAAGAAGGTCCTTAGGTCATGTGAAGAATGCATAAAACCTCTAATGAAATAAACTTATAATATTGTACTGAAAATGATGAAGCTCATCCGGCTTTGTAAATGAGAGGAAGATAACTGTTATATTTTTGTTGGATTGCGCATATGTGCTTTCAACAACACCGTTTGATTATCCTCGAATAAAGACAAAAAAAGATGCATCTAACCAGATCCTTTAACCTGAGTTGGAGATAAGTCGGGTTAAATTATGGGTATTTGCGTAATTTAACATGAGGTATTGAGGAACACGTGGTCTACTTTGACCATTTGGACGGAAGGATGACGGTTCCGTCCAAGATAGGGTCATCTCATAATTAGCCAAAATGTGAGGGTTATTTCTTAGTTTTCATATATTGACAGGGTTATTTGCTCAAAATGCCCTTTTTTTTTGTATTCGTGTATGATCTCGTTTAAACATCTTGAAAATACTTTCTAAAGATATAATTTTTGTTCAAATCTTTTTTTTGTAGAAGACCGGGGTTAAGGAGACTCCAACTAAACAAAGGCAAAGACAACGAAAAAATAAGAGATTACAAACGTATATAGATACATTCAATTTTGTCCTCAAAGATGATCTTCTGCAAATCTTCAGCAAAAGAACTAGGAGCTAGTTCAAATTAACCAACAGAGTTCATAATGGAATTACATGAAATTATAATTTTTTTTTTCTTCGAAAAACGAATTTGAGATTTGACTCGTGGTCCGAGTTAGGTCAATTTTATCAGTTTCTAAGTTGACTTTGTCTACATATATATTCGATAATTTTGGTTGTAAATTAGGGTTTTAGATGATGTAAATTTTTTTTTTGGGGTTTTGATAGGCAAAACGATCTTAATATTAGATAAGATAGAGAAGAACAATGTGGTGCTCCTAGACAAAGACACAGCACCAGCCCTACAGCTGGTGCATATATGTAGATAGATAGATACCAAGGAACAAGTCAAAGTAGTCACAAAAATACAAAAACGGAATTATATATAAGAAAAAAAGATTGTAATATGACCGAGATTTAGGAGGTATGTCTCATATTTTGTGCATATTGAAGGGGACATGTTAAAGTAATCATCCATTTAAGTATGGGGATATGTCCTAATAAAATCTTGTATTATACCCTGCAGGGTTAACTCCTAATAAAAAAACTTGTGGGTTGTTACAATTCCCGGCCAACCATCCAAATTCTTAGTCCATTATTTCTTAATCATGAATTTTTTTTTTTTACTTTTTGTTTGGCATTCTAGGTGAAAGGTAAACATGTAAACACGATTGAGACATGTGTCGAATTTCCGAAGATGATGATGATGATAATGATGTAAAATTGGACCTGAAGCCCAAACCATACCCAATTTTAAGCTAAATAGGGTAAAACGTGAGTACAACGGGGTTAGTTATACGCTTCCTCAGGTGTGGAGTTATTTTGAAACTAACAAGTAGAATTTTATCGGGTGACGTGGAGCAAGTGTGGTTTTTGAGTCTATCACATGTGGACTTGATTTTGATGCCATAATAAATTTATAGGCATCTAACTCAAATGAGAGAAGTGGTTTCGAATCTTTATATTGGATTTACAAGACTTTCATTCATGTGGGATTATTCTCAACATTCTTTTCTAAGAAATCACCATTTTTTTTAGATTTGAAGGTGTGAATTAATATTATTAACTCACGAAAATAAATTCTGCAACAACATTCGAAATATAAGAGGAGGCTCTACCTGCTAAACAGGATATTCCATTATACTATAAATAGCAAATTTAGCTAATTGATGTGCAACAACATTGGCAAGGCATATAAGCAACTAAAACAAAAAAAATACACACCTAATGCATGGCATGGATAGCTGGGGTCTAGCTAGGTAGCCCCGTCGGGAACCAGGCACAGTTAGTAAACAGCCCAGCCCAGCCCAGCCCAGCCCATGTACACCTTATGCTGCTAGCCTGCTATGCAAGTGGTTACTTGTATGTAGGGCTGTCAAGAAGCCACATGTGAGTTCATAACAAACGGTTAGTTTAGTTCTACTACATGAGAGTTTGGGCTAAATCTCTCCGTTGTCCTAAAAAAAAAAATTCCAATTCACAAGACAGAAATCAGGGCCCTGATCTCTTTCTGAGTTTTTTTGAATGTCTGATCGATCCTTTGAACTCCACCATTAATTTTCCAAACTTTTAAGAACCACTCATGAGCTACTCTTTCGATATTCGATCGAGTGATGAAAAAAAAAAAGGTTATTGATTTTATGAGCAGCACAAAAACCTAAACCCTAAAAGTTATTTCTATGATCAATTTTCATCAAAATCTGAAACAGACTTCAAAACAACCTGATCGTAACCCTAATCCTTTTCCAAGTCTAGTTGTGGGTTTAAGTAGGTCTTCATAAGGGCAAGATTGCCCAATAATTATGCTAAAAAAATTTGTTAGAATGCTATGCATAATATATGAGCTTTTGAGTATTTTGTATTGTTAATGATTGATTAGTTTTCTAATACTTGCAAATTGGTGGTTTCTCTTTCTTCTTTGCATTGTTCATTGACTTTTTCTATGCCCGTTGGTATCATTGTTCTCTATCACTAATGACACATATCTTTTTTTTTTTAATAATGGGGCTATTGTAAGAGATGAACAGTGAAACAATCACTAATGGGCGAAGAGAAGGTACCATGGTACCATGAAATGACACAGCTAAATGAGAGAAATTGTCAACTTACAAGTAACATCGAAAGATTAACTATCGGTGATGGGAATATCCAAACACTCCTGAATTATGCACAATCTTCTAACATTTTTACATTTATATGATTCAAGCATAATTTAAATCCAAATCTGTGCAATCAATAGCAATAGATTTAACCCGCTAAGTTAGCTGGCAGTTGGATGGCGCCTTGCCCCCTTGCTTCACAAAAAAAAATCAAATAATAATAATTATAATAATAAATTCGATGGATATTCTCACCCTTTTCACTCTCATCAGGAGCGGTGGTGGGCCCATGATGATCTCAAAGCACTTATATGGTGTAGGAATTGTTTGACTTTGGATGATGATCATCATTTTTCATGACCCTTTGATCAAACCTGATTTTAAGTAATCGTTGACTGTATGTGGCTTTTTAACTCTTTGAATATTAATTTGTTTCTAGTTTAAAACACTACACCTACTTCTTCTACTGGAATTAAGACGTTTTACCAAACGCACCATAAGCTATTTAACATTCACAGAAAGAAGATCGAACACCCACCATTTGATTAGATTTAGGCCCACCATCCAAGACTTCCTTGACATTCTAAGATGGGTCCCGCTCATCGCAAGTGTCACCTTCCTTAGGATTTCCCAAGTAAATTATATATACGTTTTTCAAATAAAGACGTTACCTAACAATAAAAAGAAAAATAAATAAATAAAGAATCATCATCAAATTCTAATCGAACGGTTTAGATTGAACGAAGAGCTGTGGTCCATTTCTTGGAACCTTTCCCACCCACCAAGATTCCAAGACCCGCAGCTTCATTCATGTAATCTATTCCTAAGATGCCCCCACCTGTCTATTCCTATATATCCAAACTTGTACTAAACTAAAACAAAGAATTTTGAAAAGATTACCCCAAATTTAAATGCCGTTTACTTATTATTATTATTATTTTTAAATAAAATTACATTACAATTCATATGTCCGTAGATGTTGGCGACCTTTATATATTCATGAATGTTGGTGATTTTTTGTTTGTTCGTGATAGCGACTTTTGTATAGGCAATATCTCTGCGGTTCTTACACAATTATTACTAGCAGTTAATAGTATATCTATGCCTTATGGGGCAATAGTGCAATACTCCTACCCAAATAAAAACTTAGATGTTTGATTCAGTGAGAAACTCGACGGTTCAAGATCGTGAGGGCAATCTTGCACCTATTGACATTTGACACCTCAGATTAGTGAGGCAAAGTGATTATCTTTATCCAAAGTGGCCTTGTAATGCAAATAATGTGCCTATAAAACTTAATGACTTGAGCAATTTTCAAATAAATATTCTGTTAAGAATGATTTAAATGAAGACAAAGGAAAAAGGAAAGGAAAAGCAAGAAATAGAAGGCATCCCTTTCTTGACTTGAAGTGGAGAGAGGATTCAATTCTAAGCAAACGGCTCTCTCTCTCTCTCTCTCTCTCTCTCTCTCTCTCTTTCTCTCTCTCTCTCATCAGCCTTTTGAAAAAAATCCTCCCTCTTTATCTCTCTAACATTCCCCATCCTAAAATTCTCTCAAATGAAACTTCCCACCAAAAGCTTCCTTTTCTAATCCATCTTTTGCTCTTCACTTTCCTTTCTCTTTTGTTTCTTTCTCTGTTTCTTTGTTTCTTCCAAGAAAACAGAGGAGGAGAGATGTGGCAAAAACAACCCAACAAATTGTCTTACAAAGAATCTATCAAAGCTCTTGAAGCTGATATACAACATGCCAATTCCCTGTAAGTTTCTGCTTTTCACTTCTTCTCTTTCTGTCTTTTACTTTTTTATTATTGCTATTTCTATTTTCATTCACTTAAAATCATGTTTTTTCTGCAACCCATGTTGATCAAAACTCAAATTATGAAAAATCCATTTCCATCTACATTATGATTCTAACTGATAAAAAAAATTACATTATGATTCTATGAAACAGTTAAGAATTGGTTATTGTTTCTATTTTGAGTTTTAGAGAGAGAGAGAGAGAGAGAGAGAGAGAGAGAGAGAGAGAGAGAGAGAGGGTGAGCTTTTGTTTGTAGAAAAAAAACAAACAACAAAAGCTCTTGAAGCTGATACAGCTTGCCAATACCCTTTATGTTCTTCCCATCTTTTCCCTTTTTGGTTTTTCTTTTTCTCTTATTATCCACTTGAAATTTGATCTTCATCTTTGCAACCCATGTTGATCAAAACTCCAAACATAAAAAACCCATTTCCACCTACATTGTGAAACAGTTAATAATTGGTTCTGTTCGTTTTGTTTTTGGTCTGTTTTGGTGGTAATTGGATGCTTATGGTGATTATATGTAGGTTAAATTCAACTGAAATATTGTTAGATGGTTGGTTTTTACTTGGATGAAGTTAATTAATTTAGTTGAATTTTGATATGGCCGGGTTGCAGGTCAGTTTCTCTCCCAAGAGATTATGGTGGAGAATGCCTTAAAATGAGATTGTCTTTCAGTCCTCTTGCTCCACTCTTTCTCTTTTTGATTGAATGGATGGATTGTAGTTGTACAGATACCCTCCCAAATTATTTAGGCCTTCTCCACATACTTATATACAAGGTGGGTTGCAGTTTCTTCCTATTAAATTTTACTACTTAGAGATAATTATTTGGGGTTTAACAATTTTCCCTCTTTGTTATGAATAACCAAATAAAGCTTTTTAACATTGTTCAGGTACATGTTGATGGCAAGACAACCATGTCTTCACATGAAAGAAGAGCCTCCATTAGGGAATTCTATGGTCTGTGCTTATGATTAATCTCTTACTTGATATAATAATTCCGTATTCCTGACGCTTTTGCTTACTCATTATCTCAATTTGCTTTCAATATATTGTGTTGCTAAATAAAAGCACTCTTGCAGCTGTTATATATCCTTCTCTTCAGCTACTAGAAGGTGACTTAACCGAATTGGAAGATAAAAATAAGTTAAGTTGGTGCATGGAAGTGTCGGACACGATGAGGGTCAAAGATAGGAAGATGAACTCCAATGAGGATCCTGAGATTGAAGATGAATGTGGAATTTGTATGGAAGCTTGCACTAAGATGGTCTTGCCCAACTGTGGGCACTCCCTGTGCATTAGCTGCTTCCACGATTGGTATGCCAATCACCATTTTTCAATTCTTACTCGTCGAATTTCATATAACATTGAACAACTTACCTATAAAAAATTCATTTTTCTTTCTTCAACCAGGAACGTGCGATCTCAATCCTGCCCTTTTTGCCGTGGTAGCCTAAAGAGAGTTAGCTCAAATGACTTATGGGTTCTCACTAGTAACGGAGATGTTGTAGATACAGCAACTCTTGCAAAAGAGAACCTCAGACGTTTCTATCTCTATATAGATTCCTTGCCTCTTGTGATTCCTGACACCCTCTTCTTTGTACATGATTACATGATCTGATTTATAGAAGATGGATGCATGATATGTATAGATAACAACTAAATGCCGACCACCCGTTGTACATAGAGTCTGGTATGTATAAGTCTGCTTGGTCATCCTTATTCCTTCCATCAGTTATAATGAAGCCATTGAAGAGCTTGGTGGATTGGAGTTCTGAAGTTCTTCTATAACTGGAACATAAATTAACCCTTTACATGGACACCCATTTCGTGAATTTAGAGTTTGGTGGTGCCTTACTTATGGAAGATTCGATAACAAAACAGGTGGCTTCTGAAGTGCCTGATTTCTATACATGATTCTCTAGGATGAAAGCAAGGATAAAGCACATTGCAGCAAATATAACACAAGTACTGGATAAGGTATGGTCGGAATTCATTCTCAGCTTTTTGAAAACCTGAGAATTTGAATGAAATTAGCAAGCATGAACTGTGCTTTTCAGTTATGTATATATATTTACTTTGAACCACAGCATCCTTGTATTATGTTGACATCATCTTATAATGAAATATACTACATGACAGAAACGGTTTTTTCTTTTTCTTCTTACGATAACATTTTTCAAGTCAAGCATGAATTCGCTTCATGCTGTTAACAACTACTTGTTCTAAAAGCTCAAACTGAACTAATAATACTGGTCTGCGGGTCTGACTAAGGAGTGGTCTCATATTCACCAATAGGTACAATGTTAGAGTACTCAGAAGGAACTATTTGAAGAAAAAAAACAGGTTATTGTCATTCTAATAAGTTCTATAACTGTAGTACCTAAAACTTTTCACCAAGATCAGCTTCATGTATTGATATCAAAGCAAAGGTCTGCAATGCTGAAGAACCCCTCTAAATAGATCCTCTCTAAACCATCTATCTGATCTTAACTTTAGGAGGTTTCCTAGTTATGATCTTAACCTTAGGAGGTTCACATCCTATGTTTTATCTGGTGTTCTTTGGGGATGTAGGGGCACCCAACAACCCAATTGGGTTGGTGTCAAGATTAACCTGACCCAATTAACCAGAAGTTAAAGGCTGGGCCAAGACGGGCAGAGGTTCGTCTCAGCTAGACTCTAATGCTCTATGCAATCCTTTGGATTCGTAATTCAGTGTTATGGGCTGAACCAAAGGTAATTTGGGGATTGAAAGCCCAAGTTCTACACTTGAGCACGCCTGGTTCCTCTGTATCTGGATTTGAGTTTTCGGATTGAACCCAGTTTTCCAAAAAATTTCACTTCCCCAATCTGGATAACCTGATTGTTTATTTTGGTGGGGGTGGTGCTTTTGGTGGTCCATTGTGAGAGAAGAGAACAAATAACTGTTTACATAGAGTATACTTTTATTTCCTATGTTTTCAACACTGATCCATTCTTTTGCAAAGCTTGAAGTGATTTCCTAATAAACTGATTGTTACCAAAAGATCTAAAAGAATCTAATCCCTAGCTTTATTTTTTGAATCAGGCAAGGGAGTGTTTGGTCATGGGCACGCCCTCAGGCGCAGTTAAGCCCGGACATAACATATCAAGAACGATTAAGCATTTAGGCAGCACAACACAACAACACAAAACACCCACACAACAACTCACACCTCACAACACAACAACAAAATGAAAAATGTAAAAAAAGTCCATGCAAAAAGAGTCATTATGTTTTTAATCATTTTTTATAAATTTAGTTCAAAACTAAGGACTAAATTTATAAAAAAAGGTTTAAAACTATAATGACATTTTTTACAGGAATTTTTTTTTTTTCAAAACTCCATTAGCAAAATGGTTGAAGGAGTAAAATGAGTTATTATTTATTGAAATTAGAGTTATCTAAAGTTAAAGAACTCTATATAGAGCATGTTGGAATTTGAGTCTTAATAAGTTTAATCTTCACACTTCGCCTGCACTTGGTTCGTGTACTTGTATTCTACTTGTGTGTACCAAGTGTTGCGAGTCAGTTAAAATCGTATTACCCTAAAAAAAATGCTAAAAGTATGTTAAATGTCATACATACACCTTATCTAAAGAAGAACTTAAAATCCTCATTATTCGACTTTGTTATGTGAAAATTTAAATGAAGAATAATTTTGAAAGATTTGCAAAAAAAATAAATAAATAAATAATACCTGTCACTAGCTTGCACGTATTGGCACTATCATCATAATATAAATAGTGAAGCAATTCCCCTCTCTAACCTCTATAGATGATAGGTTGCATGAATTTAATCCTCCTAATTCTTTTGTTTCCAATCATATTTGCCCAGGTCTTAAAGCAATTAAAGACTTTTAAACCAAAAAGAAATTTTTAGTGGGCATTTCCTTTTTAGAGCCATTGAGATGCTTTTGAAGCCCTCTTCCCCTAAACCCTCTCAAAAGCAAACCAAACAAAACACTGTTCTTTGATATTGAGACCTTAAAAGATACAATTTTTTAACTAATTTACTCTAAATAATTGAGGAATCATAGAATAAGCCCATTAAACTTAAGACCGTTCTTTTTTTATAACCATAATTATTATCTTAATTTTTTTTTTTGAATTAGACTTAAATTAAAGATGAATCCCCTTTGTGGGACTCGAAATCAGAACCTACAATTTAGACAACCATGTTTCCACCACTCTAACAAGTGGTCTTCCACTATCCTAATTTTAGACTAATTAAGTTTGAGGTTCATGACAAAACAAAGCAAACAGAGCAAAAATCCAATGATAGAGTTCTACATTGAATTCAATGTAGATTTGACTTCACAACCACTTAATCTTGTCTGTCGAGGTTTAGTCGCGATTTTGATAAATATCAGCATTGGCTCCAGTGCTTCCATCGTTAAAGTACTATTTTGTACACACCCACAATGTACATTACCTACAATTCCAAACGTGTGCGCCTTTCTAACTTAAATTTTGATTGAGGTCTCGAATTCAACTCTTAGTACAGTTGTAATACAAGTTGTCTTAATTAATGATCTTGCTGTCCAAGCCTAAATCGTGTTAACCACCAACAAAAAGTAAGCTTAGAAAAGAATAAACTTAGGTAAATGTAACAAGAATGACCTAATCTTTCAATTTTCTTACGCAAATTTCCACCATCATCATTAGGGAAAAGGAAGCGCACTTAAACACTGATTAATAGCATAAGTAAAACTTTTTGAGAGGGCATGTGAGAGAGCACTTAGAACCTTACGTACAAATAGTTTTACAATATTCATGATTGTGACTTGGTTATTATGCAATCAATCAAAAAATTCATTAACCCAAGTGTTAAATTAGACAAAAAAAAAAAGGTTTTTTTTTTTTTTTTTTTTCATTTCATCCATAAGAGATGCTTTAAATTTCAAATGAGCATCAAACACCTACTGATCTTTTAGACTGAACAAAATAAGAAAATTAATATGTTGTTTCCACTTATAATAATTTAAGGTTTCTTTAAAAAATAAAATTCCCTTCTTTGGGTGAGTAATGAGTACATTCTACATTCCATCTTTATTAAACCCTAAATCCTCAAGCCCTCCACATTGCAACCTCTCAACAACATAGAACCTATTAAGATTCCTCTTAAAAAAAAAAAAAAAAGACTGATGAAGGTGAAAGAGTAGACTATAAGATGATTACACGTTTCATTAATTAAAACCAACTAAAAGTGACGTTTGATAAAACTCAAATTAATGTGTATTAATTTGAAGTACGGAAAAACTTATTAATATGGATTACAAATATAAAATAATAAAATTGAATAGATCTTTTATTTTTATCTTTCCATGGAATTATTGTGGACTGCACAAATACAAATACAAGCAAAGGTGTAGTAACATTACTAGATCCGCCACCAATTGGTATAGAAAGAAACGCCAGCAACGATGCATAATACTTATTGCCAAAATCCAATGAAAAGTGCAGAAAATAAATTTTACTAGACGCAACTGTTTACATATAATAAATTACTATTATTTTTTACAACATTATATGATATAGGCCCTGCTTGGTATGCAGGAAAAATTCGCATCTGCAATTATTCCCGCTCAAATTGATATTCACGGCTGCTTGGTAAAAAAGTGAGATGATGAATATATCCCGGTTACTTAAATCATTTTCACCCACCTCAAAAGTGAGATGGTGAATATTAGCTAACAAAGCACATGCAAATATTTGTTGTTATTTTTTAAGATTGTACCAAGCAACAGAGAACATTTGTCCATGCAAACTACTGTAACTAGTTGTGGTAATTTGCATTCTGCAAATTTTCCCTATGCAGGACCATAATAGTGAATAAATTGATGAATAATATGCCAAATCCAAAAATAAATAAATTTCTTTAAAAAGATTTTTGAAAAGCACGTTTGGTTAAAAAAATGAAAAAATACATATATTATTCGATAATTAATGACTAAGCTAACAGGGAATCATCGTGTACACACCATCGATGTTTAATGATAATTCGAGAATTAGTATAATGTTTCACGATCTTTCTTTTTTTTTTTTTTGTTTCTTTTCTTCTTTAGAACATACTTTTCCATGCCTCGATGATCTATGGAAAATGCCGGGGATGAAGACAACTCGACAAGTATCAATATAGTTGTTTTTATACCCGAGTTTTTGTAAACAATGATTGGATATTTTCCCTAAAATCCCAACATAAACCCATTTAATTTTAAAAGTAAAAAAAAAAAAAAAAATATGAAGAAAGACTGATGAAGTCTCTAACATTGTACTATAATAATTAATCTAGTACTTGTTTTTTTTTTATTGTAGTTTTTGCTATAATTGGAATATTTATGTAACTAAAAAAATGTTTTTGCAGTCCCCTAAGATTCTGCAATCCACTTACCAAAAGCACTTGGGATTACAGAAGAATAGAAGACTATAAATTTTCGATGGAGAAATAAAAAGACTAATGTGAGCCATAGGCACCATTAACCAATATTCTTTGCTCTTCTTCACCTCTTGGCGCAAAAGCTTCACAACCCATTGTGTTTTTAAAAAACTCATCAACTCTCTCTCTCTCTCTCTCTCTAAGAAGAGACAGACAAAAAGCCAAACAAAAAACTTTTTTTTTTTTCTTCTACTTCAGTCCTAGTTTTGCTTTCTTTCTGTAAGAAACCTGAGCTTTTCATTTGATTGATCAATGGAGAAAGGCTCTATTTCTCCTCGAACAGATGTCTTTCCGGCTGGTCTTCGTGTTCTTGTTGTTGATGATGATCCAACTTGGTTGAAAATTCTTGAAAAGATGCTTATAAAGTGCAATTATGAAGGTAAGATTTTAATTTTGAAAATTTAGTTCATTTGTTCTTTGTTTCAATGACAAAGGGTCAAAAGCATATATATGTTATGTTTTCCAAAATACAAAAATTCAGTTTAACATTCAACAATTCCATGGTAGCAATTTTGGGTTGTCTTCAATTTTTGTTTCTTTTGTGTGTTACAGTGACTACATGTTGTTTAGCAAGAGAAGCTCTAGAGATACTTCGTGAAAGAAAAGACGGATTCGACATTGTAATTAGTGATGTAAACATGCCTGACATGGATGGTTTTAAACTTCTTGAACATGTTGGGCTTGAGATGGATCTACCAGTCATCAGTCAGTTCTCTAATATTATTATGTTCATTCTTTCTTTTCTTTTCTTTTCTTTTTTTTTTAAAAAAAAATCTAATGAAACTATAGTTTTTTACTGGGTGTATCTCATGAATCTTTACAGTGATGTCTGTTGATGGGGAAACAAGCAGGGTGATGAAGGCGTTCAACATGGAGCGTGTGATTATCTTCTCAAGCCTGTACGAATGAAAGAACTTCGAATTATATGGCAACATGTTTTTAGAAAGAAGATACATGAAGTGAAAGAAATTGAAAGTCAAGAAGGCAACGAAGATACCCTGAAGATGAGAAATGGGTTATTTGAATTTGATAGTTGTTACTTACTAACTGGAGGTGATCTGAGCTTATCAAAGAAAAGGAAAGACATGGAAAATCAAGAGCATGATGACCACGACTTTAACGATCATATTTCAGCGAAGAAGGCCAGAGTAGTCTGGTCTGTAGATCTTCATCAGAAATTCGTCAAAGCCGTGAATCAAATAGGATTTGATAGTGAGTGTTAGCTAACCTCCTGTTTGATCTTTGTGTTAATTTCTGACTCTAATAAATGATGTTGGGAAGTTTTGCTATTTCATATTTCTGCTTCAAGCTGTTTGCTTTTAACATTTATGGTTTTTGTGTACTGTTTTTTATGCCATCTAATTAAGCTTGTGGAGCCATAATATATAACTTTTTTCTTCTTTTTTTCTTGCAGAAGTTGGTCCTAAGAAGATACTGGATTTGATGAACGTTCCATGGTTGACAAGGGAAAATGTTGCAAGCCACCTGCAGGTAAATATATCTCTCTAAATGTTGTTATGGTCTTACTGATACATAGTTTAAATTACTGATATCTAACAGAAGCATAGTGTAGTTGCATTATTTTTAATCAAGGTAATCTTCCGCGATACAGACAATACTTAATGCACAGATTCTACAGAATATATCTTTTATCTCGAACATAAAATTCGTTTTTCTGATTTTCCTTTTGGACCAGTAAAACATAGAAGAAAACACAATCTATTAGATAAGATGCACATCCTACCTAATATTACAAAGTAATGGGAAAAAAATTTAATATACTTACATGTCTGGAGAAATATCTTTGAAGAGGCGTTTGCATTGTGCAGAAATACCGCATGTACTTGAGTAGGTTGCAGAAGCAAAATGAACCCAAGAACTCTTTTTGTGCGATAAAGCAACAGGATTTCATTTCCAAGGATCCTTCAACAAGCTTTGGCTTTCAGGGCTCTATCACGATGCACCAAAACAGTGCAGCAAGCTGCAGCTTCGGGTATTCTGGCAATAACATTCTTATCCAAGATGTTAGCCCAAGAATTCATGAAGATTTGAATGGCATTGGTTCTATCTTGTCTGTTACAGAACCCAGAAAAACTTCCAGTGATGAGATTGCTGATCCTCAGAAAGCAAATCATAGTTCTAGAATGGGTCTGACTCATTCTTTTGGATCATTGGGGCAAGATGTAAATTATACATCATTTGGATCAACTATTCCTCAGCAGATCTCTTGGGGTGGAAAAATTCCAAAAGTGCAGTTCATGGAACAACCAAAAGAAGAGCAGGAACCATACCCATACACCAATCAACCACTGCCTGCCTCCGAGCATCACCTCCATGCCGATCAACTGCAATCAGCTGCTTTCAGTATTTCTGGAACTTCTATTGCAGAAAGGCCCTCTGAAATTAAACAGTTGTGCACTGAATACAGAAACGACCATGTCAGAAATGTATGTCAAACGGAATGCACAATTGACTTGTTTTACGCTCAACCTAATACCGACATTGTAAATACCCAAGCTTTTGGAGCTACCTTCACCAGGTTACCAAGCATCAAAAGTCAGAGTTTTGATCAGAACTTTCTCTGTAATTTGGAACCTCACCAAAAAAACTTTGTTAAGCGAAGTGGTTCAACTTCGGTATCTTCAGAGGAGCAGCAGCAGCTCTGTTCACTTCAAGATTATGGTTACTTTGAGAATGTTGAGCACAATAACAGAGAAATCTTGAATGGTTCAGAGCCCATTACTGAACTTCCAAGTCACATGTATGATGGATTGAGATTTAACATTGATTATCTTCGCGAAATAATGGAATACCCGATTATGGATCAACGTCTATTCATAGCATGACCCGCATTGCAGTGGAGTGAGTTTCTTGCCAGAGATTGATAGTGAAGGAAGAACTTTGCTCTTTCTGCTAGGTAACTGACGTTTAAACAGTGGATCTGCTATGTAATACTGAGGCTTGTCATCCTTCTTACCTGTTTGAAGAGAGGTTGAAACATGTAGAATAGATGGAAGCAGTATAAATTTTTACTCTGGTGAGAAACATTTAGCATATTAACCATGCTTCTCCAAGTTCAAATATGGGACTTTTATGACTTAAATGAAGCTAAAATTTGTAACTCACACAGTTATGGACTCTCATGTACATGCCTACAACCCCCACCCTTAATCCTACATGAAGATCTCCTGTTAGATTCTGAAATTTCAATCAGGGAAGAAATGTTCAGGATGACCATTCCAGTATTCCACATGTCTTTCTTCTACATACCAAATAAGTAGCAAAACGCACATTGATAATTGCAATAGACCTTCACCATTATTCACTGTTATGACATTTTAAAGGGGTATTGTCCCCTAGTTTCTAATTTTATTAATAAATCTGGAACCAACCCCAGTTTGCAGATGTAAAAAGGTTCTCTCCAAGCCGATCCCTCGCGCATTGTTAGATGTCAGTTGTCATCTGTTATAGTTGCTAACATAATGCAGGTTTTACATCCATATCGAATCTTAAACGTGCGTAAAAATGTAAATCAACTTCTTAGATGCTTAAGGAACACTTGGGAGAAATTGTATCTGGCTTTTAATATCATAAGAAACCAAATGCATGACATTAAAGCCCTTTTTGCTCATGAATTTAACTCAACAATGACGTAGTCATAGCCTTTTGTCCCTCTGTTCCACAATGCTTACTTATTATACATCCATTACGAAACAGAAAAACAGAACCAGTACAAAACTTCGCTTCTACCAAGTGCAGGATACCGAACCTCAGCTGCGTTTTACTCTGCACAGATATATTTATGTACCACTATGATATATCCAACTTCCCTACAATCTTATGAATTTGTCCCTTCAAAAAGTGGCCATAAGCAGTTCTCCAATCGGGACAGACAACCCATTCCCAGTCATGTTCACTTCAATACTGTCTTACATGTAAAGACCATCTTGTTCAATTCTCAACTTTGGATATTTGGGGAAGCATTCTCATGGGCCTTCTTCTTAGGTTGTGAAGCGACAGAACTTGTTGGGGTTCGACTAGTCTTTTCCATAGCACGCTTAGAGTCATCACTCCTGACTGAAGGCCTCCTAGGTGGCAGAGAGCTTGTGTTCTGGACTGCACCAGGACTGGGCTTCCTTCCAAGCTTGGGTGATCGAGGTCTCGTCAACGGAATCTGTAAGAAAAAATTGATATTTACCAAGCAGATAGACAAAAACTCAAATAGGCATTGAAGCAGAACTCCAAACAGTAAAGAGTACTATAAAAAGTGGAAACTTCAACTCATCATTATGGAGA
>MVGT01000078.1:274275-356448 GCA_002174775.1 Macleaya cordata | reverse complement strand
GCATTCGCACAGATCTGGTAAGAGAAAGTGCAGCTGAGATATCAACTAACTGTTAGTTGATACTTTTTTAGCACCTAACGTTTCTTGATCTAAATGAGTAGTAGAATTAGTTATTATTATAACAGACATTTACTGAAGTTCTGAAACATGGTTGAAACGCCAATGGTCTGCAACATTATCAACAAATAAGCCTGACCTCATGGCGATGGAAACATGATAGAAAGAGATACCTTCTTTATCTGACTCTTTGGTGATCCTGTCTCACGATAAAAATCGGGCATTGGCTTGGCCTTGAAGCTGAGGCTTTGCCGCAGTTTTTTAATTTCAGTTTCATCTTTTTCCTGCATGACACAAAAATAGAAATTGACTGACTAATAAGAACCCATTTAGTTTTTACTATGTTTACCAATATGAAACTCATGGATCAAAATTCATTTGGTCAATTAAAAAACACGAGCAAAACTTTGAAATTTTGGACCTGCTAGAGCATTTTCTGGCCAAATGACCTAATTGTTTGATGCGGCATGTCTGTACAATGGATTGCCCTGGTCTTGTCACAAGTTAACTTGCCAGGTTTCCCAACCACTGTTGAAAAGTTTTTCATTCTATCCAATAACAAACTATGGGCAATCCCAAATTAATCATATCAAGATTAAATTAAAGTATAGCTGTATAGATACCTTAGATTTTGCTTGAAGCTGCATTTTTTGTGCCTCCTTGGCATTGAATTTCTCTTCAAGCTTCTGAAAGTACTGGAAACCCAAAAAAAAAAAAAAAAAAAAAAAAAAGAGGTTAAGGTACAAGGTGAAAAATGTTATGAACAAAAAAGTATGTAAATTATATTCATTAATGGAATACTCCAACTGAAAAGGAACTACTAAGTCAGGCCTTGCCTCCTTCCGTTTTGCAGCTCTTTCATCACTCCTGAAGCTAAAAGAAGAGGATACAACAGGAGACCAAGCTTTATTCCTGGAAGCACTTGAAGAATTTAAACGCCTGCCAAACAGTTACCGTAAGACTTTGAATCTCTTTTTAGGTGAATAAATACAGTGAGGAACCAAAAGTGATTCTATTTATATGATGATACATAAAAAATAAAGTAGGGAATTTCTGCATCCGAATCATTCCAACCTAACTATGCCAAACATGTGGCACAAAAGGGGGTTGGGACTGACCAAAGAAATATCCTTGGCCAAACCTAATGATCCTAACTCTTGTGAATAAGTTCGTGATTTTACATCACTTAATCGAACAGTCGAACTTTTGAGAAAATGTATAATAACGATTTACTTTCTAAAGCATGTCAATAAGTCACAAATTATGGACCTGGCCACATAATTCACATACCAAATACGAGTTTAATACTTCAATCCAACTTATTGAGAGAAAATTTCATGTAAAATGTTTAAAAATTATCAAAATATCAATTTCATTTGGAATTTACCTTCTCGTTTTGCCAAACTTTTGAACAAGTCCTTGATTGAGAAAACTGAATCACATCTGAAATTTCTCGATCCAAACATTTTTGGTATTCTAACTTATCCAACAAGGATCCTAACCTATATATCCATCTCACTGGCAACGATGTATATGGTGTTCTACGAGTTTAAAGTTATTTTTGGTGAGGATGATCTACAAACCAATCACCATCAAGATCATCCTCAAATAAAAACTAAAGAACTTCACAAAAAAAAAGACAATTCTGAAACCAGCCATTTATGTCACTGTTAACATTCACCTAATATTTGATAGAGTTGGAAGATCCAGAATGACTTTGAGTTTTGTTAGGAGATATCTCACCAAAAAAACAGCCCTAGACCTAACCTCATTTGTTGGGCCCTATGGAGCCACGTACAAAACAGTGTAAGAATAAACTAACCCAAAATAGTGTGGTAAATGTGAACAGTCCAGAAAAACAGACTTCACCAGAGTATAATCATTCAATTGCGCCTCTTTTGGCCTGATATGCTAGGTGGATGTGGATCCTATCATTTAATTTATACCATGTAGTAAGCCAATAGAGCTAAATTTTAATATTATCTAATTCTATGAATGTTCTGATGAATGGGATTTCCTAGGATCATCATTAAGTGCGTGTCTGACACTGACATACATCCATATCCAAGTTCTATAGCTCGGCAGTTCAGACTTATGACAAACATGAACCAGATGAAGTGATGAAAAAGCCTCTTACTCTATAGAGAGTGATTGTGATATCACATCCACTTTTCTGCTCGCAGGGGCTGTGTTACCAAGGGATGTTTTAGACCTGTAAACCATGAATGATAAGATAAGTTCCAATCTTGTCATTGATTAAAAAAACAAGAGAAACGAAAAGTTCCAATATTGTTATACAGCAAGTATAAAACTGACGAATTTTACATCTATAAGAAGCTTTTTCAAAAATAGTAGAATTAGACAGTGATGGTAATGATTATTACCTTTTACTCCCCGACTGAGGTGTTACAGGAGCTGGCTTTGGAATTCCATTCGTACTCGTAGATACCTGCATCTCAGAAATGTAATTGTCTTAGTAATGCATCATATATCCAGCTTACCAAGAACAACATTTAGAGACAAGGAAAGGGCTCACACCCTAGATGGAGTTCTTAGAGGAGTCGAACAGTCTTTGGATGTCTTATTTGAACTGGAAGCAACTCTTGAATCCCCCCTCTTCTGGAGAATTGGCGAAGACATTTTATTGATTTCACTAGCACGAGATGGAGATGGAGCAAAATTTAAAGACATATGAAGTGATTTTGGAGTTGATCTCTTTTTATCCACTGCATCTCTTGTAGCCTTCTTACTGTTCGGAGTGGCATTGTTTTCCCTCCGAGAAACAGGAGTTTTGGGTCTGGCAGGCGGGGATGGGATCTTCGATGCTCTAATGGAAACTGAATATTTTGAGGATGAAGCAACTGGTTTCACCTTGGTTGTTGAAGCTGAAGGCTCCTGATTGGCAGCAAGACTCTCCTGGAATACCTCACAACAAGAGAAGTGGGTATCAAAACCAAAATGCTAAACTGGAAAACAGGAAACAGGGTAGTAAATGGGCTCTTATACCTTTAATGGTGACTTCTCAATCTGCTTTATTGTACAAATCTCCATTTCAGTAACCTTGCTTTGGTTCTCCACATCTCCATGCTGGTTTGGTGACTCAATTTGTGTAGAATTCTCCACAAGAATCTCCTCTTTTATTACCGGATCTGCTTCTTCCACCTCGGCTGTTTCCAAGCTACAACTTTCGTAATGAGAATTACAGCCATTAGCATGAACAGAGAAACCAACCTCGGCATTGAACACCTTAACATCCTGTGGTTCATCAACAACCACGTCGCTGTTTGATCCATCGAACTCTGAATCTAGAACACCATCATTACTAATTTTCTCAACTTCTGGATCAGGAACATCATTAGCTGCAGCATTTGCTTGCTCAAGCAACGCGGCTGCCTTCTGCTGAGCAATTCTCTTGTAATGTGCTTCAAAGTAAGCTTTCTTTTGAGCGACGGAGCCCGGCCTTGAGTACTTCTCGACCTCTTCTAAGTACCTGTTGTGATTGAAGGATGACCATCTCTCCCAAGAGAGAGACTCTGACATGAACCTTCCGAAAGAGATCGATTCTCCCAGGGCATGAATTGGGTTCCCCTGCAACATAGATTTATCTAATTTTTTTAAGGGAAATCTCCAAACCCAATCCCACTAATCTAATAAACCTCAAAGAAATACATTATCTACAAATCCAAAACATAATGGTAGAGAGTAAATCTCAAGAATCAGTGGATAAGTGAACAAGATGAAGTTGAGAAATACCCAATTACATGAAAATACAGTAAAAAATTATAGTAATTCCAAATAATATGTAAACTTTAGATAAACTCAACAATGAGTGCAATCAATTATGATAACCTGAAGTGCCTAGGTAAAAAAAGAAAAAGAAAATCAAGATTCTGAAAACCTATCAAAAGTTGAAATTTGAGATGAACAAAAGAGAAAACAAAAAGAGCCCTGTGATTTAAAAACCCTACTAAATAATAAGTAATCAAGAAAAGAGTGAAGAGAAAAGGAGAGATGCAAAGAGAAAGACAAAGGACCAGAATCTTGGAAACCCATGAAAGAAAACTTAGTTGTTGGAGAGAGAGAGAGAGAGAGAGAGACGAAGAACAGCAATGAAAAATCAAGTAAAAGAACCCATTACACATTTCATCAGAAAATGAGAAACCCATTAACAGAAACTCGAAATGGAAAAATGGGTAAAGGGTGTCGTTTCTTCTACGGACCTCTTTGGCTTCATGGTGACTGTCAGGAGAATGAGAGAATGTTTGCATGAGACAAGCGGAATCAGCCATGCCTTTGTGCAGAAGAGAAACAAACCACCGAACTCTTAGTTTAAACTCTTCTTGTTCTTCTTCTTCTTCTCTTCTCTCCTCCAAAGTTGAAATCCCTAGAAAACATTTAAAATTTGAATCACAAGCATTGGGTCCATGTGAAGGAAAACCTGGGCCTGATGGAGTTGGAGAGAGAAAGAGTGCAGAGGAATGCAGAAAAAGGAAAGCTTTTTTGAGGGTTCATTTCTTCTTCTTGTTTAAAACTGCACTAATAATGAGTGTTGAGTGTGGAGGGTTTTGGTCTTTTGAGATCAGAGAGGTGGGGTACACTTTCCCTTCATTTTTCAAAAGCTGTTTCCATTTGGTGTGGGACCCACTTGGTTAAGATGAAGGGCCTTTGCCTCACTTGGTGTGGGTCCTACTCAGTTAACGTCTATTTTTTCTTTGCTTTGTCATACACATTCAAATCTTAAAGAATCAGACACAATTAAATTCACCCTAAAGACAGAATCTGCCCTCTTTATTATAAAATTGATTTGATTTGAATTTGAAAAAGAAAGAAACTAAAAGTCCGACAAAGACAAAAAAAAATATCCTAATTATGTAGACTTTATAATAAGATAAAATGAGGGTCTGTATTTTTAATCTGCATGAAAGGTTGGTGAAATATGATCAAAAGGGGATGAATGTCTAATAAACACATTGTGGAGGACAAACTTGGAAATAGAGAAAAATGGTCCAATAGTTAAGTTGACAAATTGCAAAATTTATCAACGATTGATCCCATCTTATCTTGATGGCAAGGTGGGTCCCACTGGATCATTGAGAAAAATTCATTAGAAGCCTGCCAAACCCCAATGAGAAAGCAAAAATTGGTAGTGATGGAAGCAAGTGAACCACCAGTGGTTGCAACATCACCTTAACGAAATGCCCCCCAATCTTTAGTTTTTGGATCGTCTTTTTTATTGGTAGAATCTTTTTAAAGTTCGTTTTTTTTTTTTTGGCTTTGGTTAACACCTAAAGTCAAAATTCACATGCACTAATTAGTGTGATATCATGGGCTAATTGGGTGTTTTACCATACTTCCAATAGTACTTCAACTAATCTTACCAGCCAATAGGTGGTGTGCATGTAACAATCCTAACCGTCTAATGAGTGGGCCCCACCATTGAGGAGATGGCCTCGCATGCCAAGTTGGACCTCCTCCTTCGACCTACCATGTTTTATCTTCCTACCAAGTGTCACGGTACGTTTGTTTGGCTATGCATATACCGTGACAAAGCCGGTGGGCTGAGTGAATATGCGTGGCACAGAGGTGCACGCGCGTGAATATGCATGACTATGCCGGTGGGCTAGTTGCATATGTATGACCGAGCTAGAGGGCGAGGTGAAGCTTCATAGCACGGAGGTGCTATGTTGTGAATATTCGGGGGCGAGCCGGAGGGCTTGGCGAAGCTTCAAAGCTTGGAGAAGCGGCGAAGTGTATATTCATTTCATGGGCCGAAAAAGAGTATGATTGGTCTCATGATTTGATGTTTCCTTTTGGCAGTGGCGAAAAGGTAAATAAATCTACTATAGGGAGGGGTCCCCGACCTCCCTGCTGCACCTTCGGGTGTAGCTTAATTGGGTATTCCACGGAGCAACCCGTGGGCCGGGCCATGCTTAGCTAGAGGGCTATGCGTTGGTTTCCTTAGTCGTAGGAGACGGCTTAGGACTGTACGTGCAGGAGGTGGTACAGCGGCATTCCTAGAATGCCTTAGGTTCCTATGCGTGCTAGACATCGAGTCGACAGTACGCTTGGCCTGAAGCTTCTTTGGAAGGATCGAGCTATCCGAGATGCATATCTTGGTGTGCTTATGGATATGCTTAGCATGCTTTGTGTTGGGCTATCCGGGGTGGTGTAGCACGGTGTGGCATAGTAAGGGGCGAACTATGCCTGGATCATTGGATGCTAGTAGTTGCAGGCTAGCGTTCTCATGTTGCTATACGGGAACCTTATAGCCAGGATGGACCTCGCATATGCGTATGCTTGGTTGGAGCCTCAATGCTTCTTGACAGGTGAAGCTTATGACTGTATGGGCAGTCCGAGTAATGTCGGCTTGGCCAGGTGGACGGCTATTCACGGTTACCTTCCCGGTACTGTGGAGACAGTGAATCCTACCTGTTGGACGAGTGTCATAGGACACGATGAAGTGACTCGTAGGCCGGCATATGAGCGTGGCTCTTGTTGGTTATTCCGCTGTGCATATTTGGTGCAAGATGACCTGAAGGTCTAGAGCAGATCCGAGATGGTTTGTGAGGCTGACTATGGACTAGGAGGGAGTCTGTAGTGCCGCACGGGTAGTCGGTAATATGAATTTCCTCTGCGTGACCGCGTGTGTTTGCCGGTCGACCGATCCGCCCGTGACACAAGGCACAGACAGTAAACCTCTGCCTACCTCTTGGTTTACCTACACAAAATATTAGTTTTGATTGGGGTACACCCTCCAAACGGATACAAGTAGTTTTCCATCTATTTCTCGTTAGAGCTAAGAAACAAGAATATAGAGTGGAAGTGGAATTATCGTAGCGTCTAATTAAAAAATGTATCGAACTCTCAAGAACCTCCGGAGTAAAATTATTAAAATACAAAGTATAAGCAAATATGAAAGCGAAAGCGAGATTCTAGAGCGGAAATATCACTTCCTTACAACAGTTTTGATTGCTAAGCGTTAATACTAGACTGCTAAACCAACTAACTTTTTTTTTTAAGACTGACCTAATGTTGACCAACTTACATATGAGTTCTACATAGAGATGATGCTGAATTTTAACAAGAAACAAAGTATGATCTTGAAGATCATCCTTTTTTTTTTCCTTTTTTTTAAGCCATTAGATTCATTGTGTGGGGCCTGTTGAGGATTGGGTGGGTCAGTGAGGCCACTTAAGTCAAAGACAAAGACAAAGGGACTAGTTCATGATTTTTTTGTCCTCTAGTTGTACAATAATGTAACAAAGATCAGTTCACAAACCCTTTTTTGGGAGGGATGGGAGGTGATCTTGATTGGGTCCATAACCCCATACCGGCCTCCTCCATGGTGCATAGATTGTTTTGTTTAAGCAGATGGATTGATTGGACCCCCACAGTGGAGTAGTGGACGATATGAAGACAAATTCATCACATGAGAGAAGTTCAATTAAATGGAATAAGGAAACACAATCCAGAAAAATTTATAATAACAAAAGGCATTAAATTGCAAACGGTCCCACACCCACCAATCAGATCACCTCATTAAAGTCAAAACCCCTGATCATATCAAAGTTCATATGTTGCTCTTACTACTTGCTACTACTAGTACTAAAATATATATCTCCCACACTCCAGTTCACATGAACTCAGGTGCTCATGTTACCACCCCAAAACAAAAGTAGGGGGTGATGAGCTGGACCACGTGTACATATGTAATGTAAGACACCAATTTGTCGCTCTCATGATTCACATTCACCTGCACATGGAAAACAACTCTCCACAAATCTTGAAAACAAAAAAAACAAAAATTTCTAACTCTGATATATCACCAAATTTCATCCTTCACATTTTCAGGATCCCTCCAAAAAAAAACCCATCATCTAATGGTTACTACAAAAACACTCAAACAATGCACTAAGACAACCGGCAGAATTGGATCTTCATACAAAGAAGAGAGAGAGAGAGAGAGAGAGAGAGAGAGAGAGAGAGAGACCTTTGGCATGAATGAGATAATAACATGCCAAAGATGTGTGGCTTGGTTTTGTCTGTGAGCTAATATAGGATATTATAAAGATTGCAAATGAATAATTTAACAGAACTAACGGCATCTTCTGTGTCGACTGGCACATGTGTGTGTGTGTGGACATCCATCCATATCATGGCACTGAAGCGCTACCTTTGTGGCCCTTGAGCTTTCTTTTTGTTGTTGCCTCTCTTTCTTGAACTAGTTTCAGCTCCTTCTGCCTCTTCAGCCTTTTGCTCTGCCTCCAGTACCGCCAACTGAAAAATATATACATTAGAAGATGATCCAAATTTGGATTGATTTTTGCAGTTTAACATATTGGGATCAGTGGGATATTTTTAATTTTTTTTTCCAAACCATGAGTAAATGTACAGTTTTCACCAACAACTTTTAATGCCATAAAAAAACTAAAGTGGAAGATCACCTCATCGAGGATTGGTTTGAGCTCCTTGTATCGAGCTTCTGCAAGATCAAATCCATCTTTACGGAGCTCCTACAGTTCCAACATTGAAAAAGACAGATCAGAGTTTTTTAAAAAAAAAACTGAACAGTAGGATCAACATGATTGACAACATCCACTTCTCCATACACCAATTAGCACATTTAAGTCAGAATTTTTCAAGGATGCCATCCTTTTTCTTTCTCTATTGGAAGATGGGATCAAGGTTCTGGCACATAATGCTATCGACTTAGTGGGCAAGGGCAAGTACTATGGATACCTCAAACAAGCAATATAAGCTTTTTTTTTTAAGGTTTGGGCAAGTACCAAGGACACATCAAACAACCAAACCCTTCCCCCCGGTCCCAAATTTGAAGCTGAAGCAAGGGGTTTGAGGGATCCGGACGGCAGAATCTCTACCGTGCGGCATAGATAGTGCCGCACGGCATAGTTTTTACCTTGAAAATCTTGTCCCCATTGCCATTTTGTACAACAAATGGAGTATATAAAGAAAACCCATTTTGTGATTGGGCAACATTTAATAGAATAAAAAAAATCCCTAAATTTTAGGAAAATTTAAGTTTGTGTGGTATTCCCAATGCCGCACGAACCTAAAATTCCTAAAATTTAGGGATTGACAAGAATAGAATAAATAAAAAATATCTTCTACACCTAAAATTTAGGGGTTGGCCATGGTACTTGCCAACCCCTAAACAATCAAACCCCTGCCTTAAACTCTCAACTTTGAGGTTTTCCATGGTACTTGCACTTAAACAGACAGAATATGTCAAACTGCCACCTCATCACGCCACATGTAAAAACGCAGCCTCCTTACAAATCATTGTCTGTTTTCATCCACCCAGACTGCCACTCACCATTTACCAACAATACAAACTACAAGCCAAAAGCTACCTTAGTATAGCCCGTTCCCCAAGGACTTGGAATTGTCCAACCCAATTTTGTGGCCTTCATTCTCTTTAGACCTACTGAACATGTAATTCTTCCTCATCTTTTCTACACTTTGGCAAGCACAAAAACCATATACAAAGACATTTTACCTTCAGAAAGCTAGTTTCTTTTTATGTAAAAAGATGTTCATGTCTTTAAGTGTGCTTCCTGAAGCTGCTTGTCCACTAATTTCAAGTTAAAAGTTAAAACAACCCTGTAGAGCTACAATTGAACAAATCCAAATGTTTTACCAGAGGTTGGAAATGGTGGTTAAAAAGAACACAAAATGTAAACAGGATTTTTACATTATTCAATGCAGGAAATCAGGTGCCAAAGAAATAAAATCTGTCTATTAAAAACCACAACTTTCTTCATCAAAGCTGATCGATGTTTTATGAGCTGTGATAGTGTGTTGAACTGCTGTATCTATAACGTGTGTTTGAGTGTGCGTTATTATATACAACTTGGCCTCACATACCATATTGTTCACGAGGTCCAATGGTGAGTCCATGGGAGACCTTTTGGTGTCTCTAAATTTTATTGTTGTAAGTGCAAATGCTTAAAAATTATATACATGAAAATGGTTAAATGAACTTGTAGATCGTCAAGGTCTTTGGAAGCACTGACTCATGCATCGTAAATTTCGTAATTCTTTAGCGAGTCAGGGTCATACTGGTATTTCGTGCAGGACCTGGCCAAGTCCTAAAGCCAGACATGTAAACTACAAATAAGAATGATACAAGATAAAAGATTGAGGGAAGATGACTTCATTAGATGTCTGATGCCCACTACTTAAAATGCGAAAAAGTCCTGATGAGGAACTTTACAAACTACAGGAGTGATAATATGGTGATACCAAGCACAATTTACAGCACTTGAAATTTTCAAAGCTGACCTTTCCAGTGTGTTGAGTGTGTTCATGAGCAGCCATTTGCCAGTATAGATTTGTCCGTTTATAAAAATCCTTCAAAGATTCTCCAGGCTTCACAGAAGATGTGCGGGAGAAATAATTAGCCAATGAAGGAAGAGGATATATAGACAAGAAGCTAAATATGAATTCCACAGAAAGCTTGGAACAAAATGTAAATACTAGTTCAATATGCATACCACATATAAAAGATCAATTGTTTAATCATCAAATAGAGCTCTTCTAGTTAACCGCTTTCAGTTGCAGAAATTGAAATGCAGTTGCTAGTAATACCAGATTAAACCAAAACCAAAACACAAACAAATAAACCATTTGATACAACCAACACGATAATTAAATATTTCACTTACACATGAGAAAAGCAGAGAGAGAAAATAACATATATATGACCTGGACTGATTGCTTTCTATTTATCTAATAATTCTAATTCACCTAACCATATCCACGGCAGAACAAAAATGGAACTGATTACGTAAACACTTCAAGTTTTTATGAACTTTTGTAAGCTAACGTTAGGCGATACCAAATTATGATAAGCATTCCTGGACATCTGGCATAGAGTTGCATAATAATTTAAAATTCAGTTAAGTCTACTTTAGGCTTTAATTGATGCTCTTATTGGTTTGGTGCATTTGGGACCTCCTCTAGCATAATGGTTTTCACCGTTTCAGTTACAGATCCTTTGACCTATAGAAAGAAAATCTAAGAGATGTTTATATATGACTATATGTTTGCGAGTCTTCAAACTAATATTAACATATGGTCTGTTAAAAAAGTACAATTAAGCAATAGAATATGAGGTCAAACAGAATTGTCAGAAATTGATCAAAGGAAATACCACTGGAGTCCTTTGGGAATCCGAAAGGCCAAGGTTTGCTCTGATCTGCTCTATCCTGGCACGTTTCTCCTTCCGACGAAGATTCTTTCCCTCGCCCTTCAGTATAGCAACAGCATCTCCCGTTTCAAGTGACTTTGCACCGCCATTCTACCATGAAAAAATTTGAGAAAAATTAACTAAACTGGCATCGGTTATTGGAATCCTTAAGGTAGAAAATTTTGCAAGAATGGAGAGACACCAGCTCTAGCCTCTATGTTCACACAACAAAAGAAAAATCTACTAATAATATGTCTAGGAGTTCCTTATTAGTAAAGCTTTAGCGACTCTTCACCTTTTCTCTATGCTCAGTAGTCAGCACCCAAGATGTGCTTCTACTTATCAAAATCGTACTACAGTTTTCCATATTTCGATAAAACAGACCAAAAGATTTATTTCTCCAGAAGAATCAAAACAAACTTTACTAGAGGTTTTCATTTCAGAAAAAGTATTTTCATAATTATTGAATTTTCAAATACAGAAAATGTAAATGATAGAGTTGTACATTAGTAGAAACGAGAATGTAATAGAGAACCCGTTATTCATGCAGCATTCAGGTTTCTATGTACAGAAAGTAGGCTTTCATCAAACTAATTTCCAAAAAATCTGTTTACTGTTCACTTAATAGAAAAAAAAAACAAATAAAAACCATAAATAACAATATACATGGAGTGTGACTTTAAATTGAATAATTCACCTCGACATCGTCATCCTCATCTGTCTCATTACTGTCACTCTCACTATTGGTTTGTTCATCGTCAGTATCATCATCAGCCTCATCTTCATCCTCTGAAACTTCTAGCCATTCAGATTCAGATGCCTGAAAGTATACAAAATGGGTCACGTATTGGTGTTCTATCAGTCTTAGATACTTCAAGTATAAATGTCGTATTAACATCATATCATTCCTGCATCCTTGACTTATCTGGCTGGATAAGGATAATATTCTTTGATCGGTAGAATAACATTGTACATGGAATGTGAATGTGAATGAAAGAGAATTTGAGGTTGGAGGGGGTTAATAGACAATAGACGACCAACATTTCAGGGTTTAATACATAAAAAAAAACCTTCCGTAGCAACTTCATAAAAAAGACAGTATGTAAAGGAAAAGCGCATGCATCTCCATCAAAGCAGAAAGTGAAATGTAACGCACCGGTATTATGCACTTCCACTCATCAAGTTTACTGAGATTTAGAGTGTACAGATCATCAAGAGTGATTTCTTGATCTCTGATCTCCATCATGCCCCCATAAATATATAATGTATCTCTCCCCACTACCATGCAGGAATTAATACGTCCACAAGGCTTCACTACCTAAATGTAGAAATAGTTTGTGAAATCAGTTACTGAAGAGAAAACAAATGTATGGTGCATTATCATGTTCCGTCAAGTGTAACTAACCTCAGATGAAATGCTTGTTTGTGGATCAGCATTGATGTTACGTTCTTGAGACTTTCCATTGGAGACATCATTGACACTTCCAAAATCAGGGGCTTCTTCATAATTGTCTAAACATTCATCCCTTTCAGTTGCTTCTCCCATCTCCACATCAGTCTGACTATTCTTATTTTCAAGAGAGCAACCACTCAATTGTTGGTCCAACTTCTTCTGTATTTATAAAGCCATTCAACAAGCATTTAAACCATAGAGTTAGTGAGAGAGCATTGCTCTTAAATGGGAAAATCATAGCTAATAGAACAACATTAAATCATTAATTGACCAAAACTAAAAGCATGCATAAAAATAAAAAGAATGGGGTTTTCTGTTAGTAGCATGGATTTTATCATCAGTGTATCCCTTTACCTGCATGGAAGAGTTGAAGGGGGTACTATGTAGAATTTTGGTCCGGGAAAAGGAAACACTCTTTGACGACCACACGTGACTGCAAAGGAACATTTCATATCAGGACGCCAAAGGAAGAAAGTAACAAAGTACTAGTTCAAGAAAATGGTAGAAAGGTTTTTTTGCAGTCAGTTGTGGAAGTCAAAGGACTAAAACGTTTAAGCACTATTTACGGAAAAGGTAAATATTCCTTTGCAGTCATGTAAGGAAAAAAGGGGTGAAGACAAAAATATAGGTGTTAATCACAAAAGTTTCAATTTCTTTGTGACCCTTCAAGAGAGTGAGGTTTTCAAAGGGAATCTGTATAACATAGGGGAGATGCAATACACGAGTATGGTAAGAGGGATCCGCACAAAAAAAAAACACCCTTCACTTAATATACATCAGAGATGAAAATTTTCTGCATGTGATTGATATTCTAAATATTTATTCCAAGAATATATTTACAGAAATACCTTATTTTTAGTTGATTTCTCCTTCCGTAACTCCAATGGGTACCTAAATGCAATGTAAGAATGAGATTTTACATCAGAGGGAGCAAATGAGCATCATATAAGTTATCATTTGCCTATTGCAGTAGCTCTTCGCCTATGTCCCCCAGGGATAGGTAACAACACACGCATATCCATTTATCGATCCTTCGGAAAAGCTAATATTATCACTGTATCTTGTTTCAGTTCACATGCAAACAACATGCATATGATACAAATTTTAGCTTACAAAAAAATTAAACTACATGTTCCTTATGCAATAAATGGTGCCAAAGGGAACTTTCTAAGCCTGTAGATCTGACAAATTGCAAGTTATTAGAATATGCATTTCATAGAAGTACCAAGGAGAAGAAATAGAGAATGCGCTTTTGTTTGCTTGAGAATAAAATCGATTATATTTACAAAGCAACTAGTTTATGAATATAAACAAGAAACAGAACACACCACCGATGGCTGTCCATCTGGAACCCATAAAGCTCATTCAAGAACAAGCTCATGATAACATCGCCTGCAGAGGAAAAAAAGTAAAGCTAATATTAGCAAAACCATCATGACATCATAAACCAACATTTTGTAACGTAAGCAACCAGTCTTCTTGCTGGATTGCTTGCTTTTAACCTTTTCTTTTTCTTTTCTTTTTTTAGAAAACCTTTTACTTTTTCTCTAAATATAATCTATTTTGCTTGTACTCGCAAGCACTTATTTCCTGTTTTGGATTTTATTGACTTCTTCAGGTTGGGAAATTGGAAGCTAAAACCAAAATTTCAAAATCCAGGCTTAGAGAAACAAAGTGATGTGCTGCGAAGTCAAACAAAAAATTATGGCAGGTATTAAAATCCACCATGCCGTTCTAGCAAAGAAAACTGACCTTCAACTTCCATATCTACTACACCCCCAAATAACAAGGCCCTTTTTTTATGAACAGCCATAGAAAATCCAGCACGAGGTCCAGGAGGCATCCCACTCTTCTTTACCTACTCAAAAAGGATAATATGGATATCTCAGAGAAATAGTCAAAAAAAGTTCTGATGGAAGTAGGCCATGGATATCAATATCAAAAGATGCCTGTATGCAGTAAACACGTGGAAAAAGTCAAGCCACAAATGATATAGTTCTTACAATAAGCTATGCTTAGGTTGTGTTTGCCTCCCTAATTAAAATTTCACAATGCATAGAAAAAATTATCTCTGTTTCATAGGGGAAAGTAAAGATTCTAGACTAGAGCACTCTCCAGAATTGATTTGAAAATGTTATGCAACACCAAGAGAAACTGATCAGAAATTCAAATTACTAGAACCTTGTTCCATTCCCAAGTCCTTGGATCAAGGGACCACATATCTGCATGAATATTTCCCTTCTCAGAGCTATTCTTATCAGATGCTACTTCTTTAGAGTATCCCCCATATAAAAATATCTGCACCAACAACAAAGATCCAATAAAGATGTAAAAATATATGGAATAACTTGTTCTGATCGGCAAGCATATAAGCCAGGTACGCAAATTCGTGGAACAGAGAAGCACGTAGAGAACACCTTTTCTTTTCATTTATTTTTTTATAAGGAAGGTGCATTGTCAATTTTTCATATTTAACAAAGTTCAACGCAAATGATAATAGCATAAGAATAACAATATATTATTTGGCTTACTCACCTCATCTTGGAAAACAAAAAACTGGAAACCGCTCCTAGCACTTGGCCACATGCATCCAGGCCGGGGTTTTATTTCTTGCCACTACAACTCATTCCATTAACATTTAATAAAAGACAAAAAAGAATAAACCTCAAGAAAATACCAACAACAAGATCGCCAAGAATATTCACCTTGAATTGATCCAGATCGAATACATACAGATCATTAAAATACCTGTACATAAAAAAATCAACATCCTGTTCACTTCAATGCCTGCTTGATACCTTTATTCTGAATAGTTATTTTTCTTTTTTGGATGAGAAAGGCATCACTTATTTTATTGTAGAAGAAAAAGTGAAATAATGGGAGGAAGATAAACTTAATTGGATGTCAAAGAGCACGAAGAACATCATGCAACAACATCCAATATGTTAGCAATTCGATTTAAACAATAGATGATCTCTTTCACTATATGTAACTTATATAAAAAGCTTTCAGTTTTTCGGATCCCCTCTGCTTCCAAATTTTTGCATGCTAGTTATTATTTATAAAGTTTCCCTGAACTGGCATGAATGCCAGGGAGACACTAGTTATGTCGACATACAATAGGAAACAAGGTGAACTAAATGCATCAAGAGGGGGTGACCAAATGACATAAAATCGGTAAAATAGTATTTATTAAACAAAATTAAATTAATGGAACCTTCAAAAAATTTGATGCTCCATAAGGACCAAAACAACAACCTCACTTCTCTAAGAGTGTCATAGAAGCCACCAAAAATAATAATCTTATGCTTGTACAGCACCTGAAACATACAAAAAAAATAAAATAAATAGACAAATAACAAATGAACCTGTTAATAACCATTAATATAATAAGTCATTGTCGATAAGGAAGTATCAAGAATCAAGGTAATAAAATATAGGAAATCAGGTCAAAGGTTCTCCCCAGAAAGAAGAAGAAGGTGTAATTAATCAAAAAAAGAATCATATGATCCTAAGAAGACCATAATGTACCATGCGATGACCTGAGCGTGGACTTGGACACCCTTTTAAATTTAGTTGTTCCCACTGATTTGTTTTCAGGTCTAACATCCAAAAGTCCTGTAAAAAGAATAAGCCAGAAGCAACTTAGAACTTCTAAGAACAATTTTGATGGAAATTAACAAAAACTTGGGCAACCAGAAGCCCAACCTATAGGCTATGCATTCTTCAGAGAAGGAAGAACGGGTTCATTGATTACCTTGTAATGATGGAATCGCTCTTGATTTGGAGATGTAAATTCGCCACCTAGAGTTATTATAGAGAAAGAAAATCCAATAATTACAAATTTGACATATAAAGAGCAGTCAATCACTATAAGAACTCATCCCATTTGTTTACCAAAGATATAAAGATGGTCTTTCCAAGCAACAGCCTGGTGAGCACTACGAGGTGGTGGACTGTTAGGACTTGAAATCAACTTCCACTCCTGCTTATCGACATCATACCGGTAAAGATCACCATATACAAAGGTCTGCAGCAACATTCTCCAGGTCATTCCAGATGATATAAAAATCAAAATCCTAACTCAGAAGTTCCCCACTTCCCCAGAAATCAGTAAAAAACATATTATCCTCCCCGAAACTATAAAACCCAAACCTTGTTGCCATTGTAGAATTCACCTCCATACATGATTAATTCCGTCTCCTTCAATGGATTAATGTTCAGCTACACATTTTTTAAAATACAGTCATCAAATAACGCTTTTAGTTCACAGCAGAAATACTTAAATCCAATAGTGGAAACAAACACACTTTGAATTACAGGTAAAGAGTAAGGACTGTACCGAACAATTTGATCGAGGAGAAGGTTTCGGGACATTTTCTTCAATGTGGATTTCCTTTTTCTTCGCTTCTTCTTTTTGTATGCTCATCTACCAATGAAACAAACACAACAAACCAGTTCAGAAATCTATAAGTACGAGTTCCTAAACTACAATTTCCAACAAACCCTTTGTAATTACACCAAAAAGTTTGAAGTTTTAAAACATTTTTCACAACAAATGTAAATTTTTGGTAGTGATGCAGGCGATTTCTATAACAAAGGAAACGCTTGATCCAATGAATTTGAACAAAGAAACGGAGTTCGGGTAGTTTAAATTGGTTTGTGTGAGCTGGTTTTATGAAGAGGAGTAATACCAAAATGGCATCGATGTCGTCTTCCTGGGAGATTTTTTTGCTCTCTCTGCGAGCTCTCTTCTCCTCTGCTTTCGCTGTTTTCCTCTCCGTCTTCTCTTTTCCTTTCCCGGGCTTCTTCGTTTTCTTCCCCATTTTCGTCTTCGATTTGTAGAGAGAAAGTGTGGCAGGGTTTAAGAGTGTGAGTTTTTAGGGTTCTATAATTCGATCCGCGTTGTTGAGCAGCGTCATGCAGGATAGAGAGGCAGGGTTTAACAAAACTCTTTTTTTTTTTTTTTTAGGGTTCTGATGGTTTGATTTGTTTTGGTCGTCTCGTGGTTACGGGAGCACCGAAGCCTTAACGGGTAAGACCATAAGGGCAAGTCCAGTGGAACCCAAATTCAAAACTTAGGACAAGGACTATAGCCTATTGGGAAACTCCAAATAAGTTTGAATATGAGGTGCGGCATGTTCCATAACAAAACCTCAAAAAATGAGGTCCACAACATAGCTAGTTCTGGGCGACAAAGGCTCTATCGCCTACAACTACCTCTGTCGCCCCATAAATTCTCTACCTACACGTTAACTCCTTCCACCCTCTCCATTTCACTCACAAAATCATAGTATGCTCTCTCTCTCTCTCTCTCTCTCTCTCTCTCTCTTCGCTTTCTTTATCTTTCTTTACCCTTTTTTAAAAAGTGGCCGCAGGGGGTCTACCACCTAATAGACACTCTTCATAAACTTCAAACCTCTTAACCTCGACCTCAAATTTAGGACGAGTGTCAGAGGTTTGATGCTTTGAAGTGTCTATAATACTTGCCAAAATTTATAATTTTTATACTTTGAAGTGTCCATAGTTCTTGTCCAAAGAGAGAAGTGCAGTGGCGATTTCTCACAATTTGAAGAACTGATAGATTGTTGAGCAGTCTATGGAATAAAAATAAACTTGGGGAAATACGGTTTGGGGGTGGGGTTAAGCTGGGTGTCCACTAGGAGCCTCTTGTCCTCGAATCAGGGGTTTGAGGTTTCCATTGGAATTGTCCTGCTAGTTTCTAACCAAAAAAAAAAAAAACCATAGTTCTAATTTTTACTCATTTAATTCGATTCTAACTTGATCGGTAGCTAAACAAATCAAGATTAACATTCCTAAACAATATCATTGACATGCTGGTTAGCATTGCTGTAAAATTAATAGATTGCTTATTTGCTCATTAAAGTAAAAAATATTTATACCAAATAAAAAACCAAATGGGAATTTAATGTTCCAATTAAGACTTTCTTTTTCTTTTATTTCAGTCTTTGAATTCCTTACAAATCAATAATGTGCAAACAAAATAAAATAAACAAGAGTTTTTAAATTTATTTAATATAGAAGTTCTTCATAATATATAGTTATGCATAAAATGAAACAAATTAATTAGAGGAATTACTATTTCCCTTTAAGACATCCACATGCATTTGAGATCAAACGACGCGTTTGTAAGGGCAAAGATCGTTCCTTTCCGACCTCAGAGGCAAGAAATTCAAGGGCAGTCGACATCTTCGGAAGAGAAGGGATTGCTCCTTTTTGTGTTGTCGAGAGCGCTCCACACGCACTCGCTAATGTAAGAGCCGACTTCACTTTCTCTTCATCCTACGACATAAATTGTTATCTATGCTATTAAAGTGTCAAAACTTGCAAGTATAGTCATTTTTGCAGAACTTTTAAAATTATTGTTCTTTTAAATATATATATATATGGTGCACAGAATAATTATAATAAATAAATAAAAAAGGTAAATAATTGTAAAACTAGAAATAAGTTGAAGAACCTGAAAGAGAGAAGTATCTTTGGCAATTGAGAAAAGAAGTGCACCCATGAATGCATCACCAGCTCCTGTTGTATCAACTCTTTTAAGTGAATACCCTTTAACCTTTCCTTTGAAGTTCTAACATACAAAAATTAAGAAAAATAAAAAATTTAGAACAAGACTTATTAACAATTGAATTTCAAAAAATAAATTATTAATATTTAAAAATTAGAAAAAAAAAATAGAAGAAATCAATTTAAACCTTAGTGTAGTATGTACAACCCTCTTTTCCGTAGGTGATTACCAGCAACTTCAATCCCTCGTACCAGAATGATTTGAGAATATCATCTTCATTTGATGGATCTCCTTCTACAAGGAAATCTACTTCATTGTCGCTAACCTACACCACAAAAACACGGGTTTAAGATTTAATTAGTTTAATTAGCTGTCTAATATTTCAACTCAAAATATATATTATCAGCTCTATAGAACTGACAATTATGACTATCTGGAAACAAAAATCCTGAAATTCTTACAAATATTCAGCATATTTAGCAACCGTTATAAGAATTTTGGGATTCTTATAAATCGTCCCCAGTATCCCTCATATTGTTTGGCTGCCAATTACCTCTTGGTGGTGTGGTCTGAGGCATGTTTTATCTTAGGGGAAGTCATGGGATCAAATCCCACCAAAGGCTCTTACACTATGGATTGAGTAGAACGCCCGTCTTACCTTTAGGTTTAACCCTAGATCCTAACAATAATTGATATGATTAATCATAACAATTAATAGGATATGAATTAACCTTGATAACGTCGGCTTCTTTCCAAATGCTCATAATGGATTGTCGAGCGGTCTCAGCGGATGGCCACAACGGCAATCGAAGATTAGGATCATAGGAGAGCAATGCACCTGCTTCTTTAGCTACTTTCATAGCTGCCAAATGAGCGGAACGACATGGCTCTGATATCAAACTTATGGAACCATAATGGAAAATCTTGGCCTGCTTGATTAGTCCTATGTTAAGCTCAGATTCCTTTAACATCATATCAGCGCTTGGGTTCCTATAGAACATGAACTCCCTTTCACCACTCTTTGTCAATGTTACGAATGATAATCCCGTCCTTGCATCATTGTCGAAGCACACACCGTCGCTGTTCACGCCATTCTTCTTCAATATGTCTACAAGCATTTTCCCGAATTCATCGTTACCTACCTGCATAGGTAAATTTCAATTAATGGGTACTATTATATTGTAACAGTGTTCATGAAAACACTTAAGAGATGTAATAGTTGTTACTGTCTAAAAAAAATTAATTATCTTAGAGAATGATTAAATTTTGATTTTTGTTTTGAATTTTGACAAACTTTTTTTTTGTGACGGCTGATCAGGTTTTTGTGACGGTTTTAGCTCATCGCCAAAGCCTGTTGTTTTTGTAGCTGTTACTTTTCAAAAGAATAATTATCTTGGAGAAAAATTAAAATATAATTTTGTTATGAATTTCGAAAACAAAAATAAATAAATTAACTAGCAAAATTCGACACTTGACAAAACAGCTGATAGGTAAATTATGGATGAATTGTATGGGGTATTAAAACATGTGCGCACGCATGCGGTAGTAGTAGACGGTGAATCACCCCAATGAATAGTCGGGTGCACTATGTGATAACCCGAACACCTTGGATTCAAAAAAAAAAAAAAGCAGTAGACGGTGAATTACAAGGTAGAATAATACTTAAATTTAATAGCTTCCTCCATTCATTTTCTTGATCACAGGACTGTATTTCTCTAATGCGCACAATTTTCACCCTACAAAGTTAATGGAGTGGGATAGGACGACTACTCATGCATTATGGACTGAGTAGTCCTCGACCGGGGTAGGTGTACCTAAACTTGCTTAGAATGGGACACAGGCTCCAATCATAGAACCAACCTTGCTAAAATGCATGCAACAATGTTAAAGATCCTTTCTTTCTTGAAGCTGAAAAATATGTGGAGTGAGAGAGAAGAGGAGAAAGATTAAACCTTGCCGATGAAAGCAGAAGTACCATCAAGCTTGGCAATGGCGCAAGCGACATTAGCAGGAGCACCACCAGCAGCCTTGACGAAGGCCCTCGTCTCCGCAAGAGAAACTCCGGCAACGTCGGGGACAAAATCTATAAGCATTTCCCCGAAGGTCACTACCAACGAAGGACTAATCGACGATGAAACCGTCATCTTTACTACTTTATAAAATTAGTCACACAAATTAACACACTAGTTCACAACACACAATCGTTCACAGATATTAAATAGGATTTGTGATGAGCCACGCCCTTGTTGCCCGAATTCATCAAGTTAAATATTGATGGACAGCTAGCGAATCGATTTCAAAGAGTATAACGTACGTGTATTACGTTTTCAACTTTTATTAGATACCCCGAATTTTAAAAAAATAAAAAAATGCATACATATATATATATATACAATTCTGATCGTACGTTCACAAACTATTGATCCTAAACTCTTCTTCTTGATATAGGTATATACTGAACATGGAATAAAGTCTTTTACTTTCTATATATGATGTTGAAGTTATCCATACAAACATATACTCAACCAAAAAAGTAATAAAAAAAAAACTTTTCTTTTTCTAAGGAATTATTTTAACTATTTTTGGAAAATTATAATTCTTAAAGTATAACTTGATCCAAAAGAAAAGAACAAGCATGTACCAGAGTGATACAACTTCAATATCATATCACATAGTTTAATATGTAAAAATGATGTTTGCGATCTACATGCACAACTATGTTATAATTTTATAGTCTGGGAACATGTTCCCTAGCTTGTAACATTTTTCTAAATCAATAAAGTTTTAGCATTTTCCTTCAAACAAAAAACACTATATATATGCAATAATTTTTGGAAAATGCTTGTCATAATAAAAATTGATCTCAAAAAGCATTCTTAATGATGAATTTTTGGTACCCCTAGCATTTGATCATAGTTTTTTTTTATTTTTTATTAATGATCGAATAGCATAACTCGTAATTTTATCTTGCTAAAATTTTTAAAGCTCTTCACTTTTTAACGGTAGCAGGGTAGATGTAGTTTGATTGTTGAAAATTGTCAAGCTTTACTAGTAGCAAGCTCCTCAAAGTCAAACAGCCACCGAAACAAAAGAAAAGAAAAGAAAATGTTAGCCATCCGACATTTTATGTTCCTCATTGATGTCCTACCTTATATAGCAACATATTTAATAAAGAGTACATTTAAGACATTTGACTTGAATGCTTTTCTAAAATATTGTCGAAATTAATGAGAGGTGTGATATCCATGATGAGTAGCATTGCTCATGTAAAAATTAGGTTTTCAATTAAGCTTGGATATACCATAAGGGTATTTGGTCTTATAATCCATTGAAAGACTATCATTCATTCTTGTCTCATCACTTTAAAATCTGTTTTAGTTTTGGAATGTAAAAAACAGATTTTTTTTTCTCGAGGTCGAACGATACCCAACTTTGTAAGACTGGATATATTGCATGAACTCAATGTCACGAGCCAAGTTTATGGTCTTAACTTGGCTGTACATGGCCGAGCTACGTTTTTGCAACAGTTTGATTTTTAGAACCGTTGCCAATTACCATTAGCAACGGTTAGCTCAAAGTTGTTGCTATTTGGCATTTACCGAAAAAAAAAAAAACATGTACTCACCCGTTATTAGCCAAGTTACATGGTCGTATTGAATTCGGACAAACTAGCGAAACTCAAATCAGCATCTAATGACCTTGCTATGCTTTTTAACAATGCGGAGGCCAAAGAAGAGCCTATGTTGGGCACCTTACGGGTGTGGGATGCTCGTTTAACCTCTGTATTCATCATTTTCCTCGTTTACCTAGGTGCATTGCATTTTCAAAAGCTTACAAGCGAAATGGCGGGCTCGTTTTTGTTTGATCTATGGTGAGCCTGCACTCATCGCGTGCCCGTAAACAAAGTTTTGGGGAGTGCCAATAACACTTCCTATGAATCCAATCTTAGAAAATTGAACCCAACTCATATATAGGAATACAAGAGCAGGACATGAAAGAAGTGACCTTCAGGCCTTGAACTTACTAGATTTTAATCAATTTGTGGGCTGACGTCGATTTTGGGCCTGGGCTTAGAAGGAAGGGATAAAGCCTGGCCCACACAAGGTCATTAGATGTTGATAATCCGCCGATCTACGATTATGGTTCTGATTGGTGGATCTACCTACTCAATTTAGAAGATGAGATACACAGGAATAAAACCCATTATTGTAAGAGTCGAAGAATACGGTCACCTAAAAAGAGAGAGAGAAGAAAATACCAGAAGCATGAAATAAAACTCGAAGCTGGAGCTCGCGAAAGCTCAACAGATTTTGATTCTAGAGAGATGGGAAGACCGATAGGGATCGGATTTCTTCTTATTTTTCTCTCTCTATTTTTCTTCTCTCTTTTGATTCAAACTGGACGAGCTTCTTCACAAAATGATCAGGTATTTTGAAGAACAAATCACTTGTTTTAGATCTCTACAACACCTTTTTTTTTTTTTTTGGTTTAATCCATTATTGGGTTCTTTTTCTTCTTTTTTTTGGGTTTTTTTTTGGGTTACCCTTTTCGAATTTTTTCTAGCTTTTGTTATTCTTTTGATGTTTTGCTCTATTTGTTCTGCTAATGAATATGAACATAAATAGTGAATGAAACAAACAAGGAAGAGAATAGTTGAATTAGGTTGATGGGTAACTTTAGTTTCAATTATTAAGCATGAAACAGGGATTTCAAGAAATGGGTTATTGGGAAAAATTCATGACTGAGTTTCAATCATGTGGGTGGGTGTTGTATTAGTTTCTGGATTCAAGAGTATATGTTCTAGGTGATGGTAGTTTGAACTATAGTTTCTCTGTTATGAATCTGCTCAATGAATATTATGAAGTACTTTTGTTTTGCATATTTTGTACTGGTGTCTTTCATACTTTTTTAGTCAGGTTTTCCATTTTGTATATTAGAGGGGATGAAATTTCAAGTTGCCTAAAAGCCACCATAGATGACATCATGAAGGGTGGTTTGAGTGTTCGAGATAGGAATTCGTTCTGAATTTTGAAATGAAGATCACTGTAGTACTGTGGATTACACTTAGTTAGAATTAGTGTTTTTATCACCAAAATTGTGTTGGTATAACATTTGGTATTTCCTATATTCTGGTACTGCTGGTTTAGCATGTTGTTTCTTATTTATTTATTTTTTATTGTAAGTACGTTGTTTCTTATCAAGCATTGGTGTGAGTTTCTATTGATTCTCTCTGATTTAATTTTGTTGTGCTTGTATTCCAGGAGTTTGAAGGACCTGCTGCTGCTGCTGCTGCTGCAAGGTAACATGGTCTCTAGAGTTAGATTTGGATTTTATTATATAAATATTTTCTAGAATGTTCAGACAAATTTCAACCTGTGAGACTTCAAACTTGTTGAAAGTTTTCCTCATTAGTAACACAGAAAAGAAGAAAAGCATATGTCAAATGAAGATTTAGAATGATAAGTTACAAACCCCTACTTGGTTTATGTGACACCTAATAGAGTATTGTTGAGAAATTTCACGATAAGTTCATTTCTTAGTTATTGCGGTAGCATTTTTCTTTACCCGTCAGTATCCATATAACTATAAACTGTTTTTGTGTTCAGAACTCTTAAGCAAGAACAGGAGCATCCTCAAGAGGTGCACTGTTCCAGAGAAAGGAGTAGGGCAGCCTGGAAAATTATTGAGGAGGTATCGGCAAAATAACAGTTTAGAGGAACTAGCCATTTCAAATACTTATTTTACATAATTCAAATGCTGTCCATTTTCACTTAAACCTCTGTCGGTGATTGGTGTAGTATCTTATGCCCTTTGTGGAGCAAGAGCAGTATCAAATTTCAACTAGATGTAGGCTTCATGCTGACAATGACCTATTCAGAGATCAGGAGCAGCACAAAGTCCACATGGATATAAATGAATGGCAGTGTGGATACTGTAAGAAAAGTTTCCGTGCGGAGAAGTTCCTGGACCAGCATTTTGATAACAGACACTACAATTTGCTGAATATTGTATGTGCACTCTACTTCTCTATTTCATTTCCTGGCATTTGCATCTTGACTTTGTTGACCTCTGATTTTAAAATAATATTACTTAGGTCAATGTTCAGATAGGAGATATCTTGAAAACTTTTGATCTTCAATTAGATTAAGATATGAAGATTGACACATCACTCAGCCTTGTCCTTGGTACTCCATAAAATAGAAGTATTACATATCCTCCTCACTTTCCTAACCAAGCTTAGTTAAATTTTAACCAGAACCCAGAAAAGACTCCTAAAACACAACATAATCACCTAGGAAGAATGCAAACTTAACAATGGTGAACTAGTATCCCAGTATGGTTTTTCATGTGTGTTAGTTTCACGATAAGTAAAATAATATCATTTTTTAACCAATGAGGAATTTCGTGATAGAAAGTTAAGTGAAATTCTTTGGAAGACTGTCCGATTGCTCTATGTTGGGGAATTTGGAAAGAGCACAGTAGTCAGTTTTTGAGAATTGACAGGCAATTTCTGGATTGGGCGTGCTTTTGTTATTTTGCGTATCTACTAAAGAGATGTAGATATAAGAATGGGTTTGTAATGATAAATCTCTTACTACAAATGTAGCTACTAGCATTTCCATTGGCTAGCATCTTTTCTTGGTATTTGCAGAATAATTTTCACTAATCTCTAATCTTTTTCTGTAACCTAGGATTCTCAGTTTTAGTTGATGCAAAAGGGCAGGCTAGTCATATTATTATTTATTTTTCGTCTGCTTATGGTAGTCATGTTTAAAACTCGAGAAAAGGAAGATTTGGCATTTTACTCTTCTGCACAAATGAGTACTGGACATTTCGAAGTTTGTGGACATTCTAACATGAAACTATTTCTCGTTCCAGAGTCATAGCAAGTGCCTGGCAGATTTATGTGGGGCTTTGCATTGTGACCTTGTGATGGATTCTAAACCTCCCAAAACTAAATGCAATCCCGCCGCTGCTTCAAGGAATCGCCATCTTTGTGAGGTTGCTTCTGACAACTATATCGCTTGTATTTTAAACTCACACACCTGTTTATATTCTGTCGTTTTAATGCAGAGCCTTGCGGATAATTGTTTTCCCATAAATGCTGGTCCTTCAGCAAGCCGTCTTCATGGTTAGTTTCCTTTTCTTTTCCATCATTGGAACATCTTTTTAAAGTATTATTGTTTTTATTGTTATTAATGGTTAACTTTTGATGCTATTGTATTGGCAGAACTCTTCTTACGCCAATTCTGTGATTCCCACAGTTGCACTGGAGGGCGAAAACCCTTCTCCAGAGGCGGCAAAGTAAGTTCCCTTCATTACTTCGCTAGGTTTTAATTCTCAGGCAAACCTAAGTTGCTGTTATTTGATTGCGCAATTGGGTCTTACTGATCCAGGAGATGTCCTAGGGACTAGGGTTAACAAACCCTTCAAATGTTTTCAAAGTGTATCGTAACAAGGATGAGAGAAAATTATGCAGTTCTGTAAACCCATTGGTTTTCAGAGCTTATATCTTGCCTCTACTGAACTCACAGGTGGTAATAACCATTAGAGTAGTTCTTTGTTGATTGATTGTACCACTGTGTTTCATCCGTGCAGAAGCAGACGAGCGTGTTCTACCTAGCCATTTCCATATTGACTTTGATGTTGCTGCCTATATTTTATGTTATCGTCTATCTGTATTCAAGGTACCCATCTCTACCCTTTACCTTTGTCAATCACCTTAATTCACCCACCTTTTTGAATGTTGCAATGATACTTGTGTATGATACATATTACAGGGAAATGAAAACTGGTGTCCAAGATCTGAAACGCATCTCAAAGACTAGACACAAGACAAAGCCTTCTTAGTTGGTATTCTTTCCCTTCACCGTACAAGGTACTGTTTTAACTAGTTCCGAAAAGGACAAACTGCATTTCTAATTCCTCAGACATGTCTGCGTAGATAGAACAGCTAATGTGGTAACCTAGATTGTCGAAATCTCTAGATGGGCCCCATATTGTGTACTTATTTCTGTTCCTTAAAATGAGTACTGGACATTTAGAAGAAAATATAAGCCTAAAAAAGGCTTTCTGAAGTAAACAACTGGTATTTTCAGTGTCTGCACTCATTAACGAAGCAAACACATGTTTGATGTAGGTCAATTTTGGAGCCCACGGCTTCTTAATCGAAAGGATAGGTTCTGGAGGTTTGAGGAGGATCGATATCTCATGTCTCGAGCTCTCAGCTTTAAGATTGCGCTTATGTATGGCTAAAAGGTCGCTCTTCATTTCTTTGTAAGCACTGGTCTGTCATTTGAAGGGTTCTGCCTCGAAATGTATCTTTAAAAGCGAAATTCAAAATCCCATTCAATTGGAGCTTTATTTCTTCTTTTAACAGGAAGCATGAAAAAGCCCAAAGATGTATACTGAACTTTTCTGAACAATAATGTCTTGAATCTTTGTTACCATTATACTTGTAATTGAGTTTATTCGCAGAAGATTTCATTTGTATGCATCTCATCTTACACTGTAAAATGGTAGTTTTCACTTAAAGAGATGATCAGCTGTATTTAGTTTGACAAATCATTCTCGCAAGTTCCTCAAAGTTTAAGGTCGTTCTGATATGCCCACTTGCGTGAATTTTACATGTTTGAATCAGATTCAAATGCCCACGAAACAAACAAACACCACCTTCCTCTTTAATCCAATGGCTTCCAACACTCATTAAGCCACTCATTTAGGTGATCCAATGGTGCACACATCTCCCCTGAGATACAGCTTGGGGCAGCACAATTCTTCCAAGGTGATGAACTTACAAAAATGGGTTAAAATCTTTTACACATGCTTCTTTGCACAGCCTTGCTAGACAAACAACATTGCTTATTCTTTTTGTTTTTCATTTTTCGCAATTTTATGCTTAAGGAGCTCAAAATCCTGACCAATATACAACCAGTTTTATACAGTTCTGCACTCTTAGATCTACCTGATCACGTTACAAATCTGCTTTCATGGTGAAAAAATCCTAGAGGAACTTGGGTTACAAAAATTCAGGTATAGTACGAAATGATAAACTAATATTAAGACAAACAGGCCCTAGTTCCAAAACTTAAGTTACAAAAACCGTCATTTTGTAGCATATTATGTTGTTACATGAGATATTTGACCATATAAGGCCCTTCAAGTTCGTATCCCAATTTTCTGTAATAGTGGCGGGTCCCTACACCTGAAATTACTGCTATTTTTGTTGATCTGTGCTCCCTGCGAGCAATCCGCTCCGCCTCTTCCATCAGTAGTGTCCCGTAACCCTGTACAGACCAATATCAGAAATATTAATTTACAACTATGGTTTTGTAAATCTGTTGATACAAAGTTGACTCAGCAGATCTCAATATTGGTTACAACTTGTATCAGTTGGCACTTCGAATCAGCCAGGTCAAAATCATCAAGTAAAACCTGGCCGAGTTAAACATGTATGGACCCGAGACTCGGTAAAGTTTTTGTCTGATGTCCAAACTAGATCAAACCCAGACCCGAGACAAGTGGTGCATTGGGTCTAGATTGTCTGACCCAGACACATAAACTTGGCATCAGACCCAAACGATCCAGACAATCTGAACTATGTTTAGGATGACTTAACAACTGGAAGAATCATGCAACCAAATAGATGATAAAGGGGAACTGTTGGCCTACACAGACGGAATTAACATAGATCTTTCTGCTTGTTAGAGAATCTTAAGGCGTTACACGATTGACTTGCAAGGTAGAAATATCAATCAACCCAAAGAAAGTGGCATTTACGTGCATCGTATAGCTAGGTCATTCTCTTTTTTCTAGTTGCATAATTGAAAGTAAAAGCACTACTATGTTACCTGGTGCTGCAGTTTGTCAGCATCCCGTCCATGCACTGGAACTGCAGTTCCATAAACATGGAGTTCACGAACAATCGAACACCTGCCAGTGAGTTCTGGGCATGTAGTGTTCCTGCCACATTTTCGCAAGCGCAACAATCCGACAAGAATATCCTGCATCCACAAGTAGAAATAAGTATCACACAATATGTCTCAACACCTTTACTTTTTTCGGAGACAAAGCCTGGCTACTTCTAGAATGAGTGAGATCAGGGAACACTACAGAAAATTAAGGAGATTGGAGAGGTCTTTGTGATGTGAATGATTGGTTCTCATCATCTGATCAGCATTGGTTTATGGGATTCACAGATAGTGAATTACACCGCAAATTCCATAAACAATAAATTATGGTAAATAGGAAGACGTGAAGACTATGTTGTACTCCCCATGTACTGAGTTTCAACTTGCCATAGACAAGAAACAGCTCTAGGAAACCACCATAACTTGGGAAAAGTATGTACTTAATCATCCATTCATGCACAGCAATTCTTCAACAGTACAATGAGCATGACCTCCATTTATTATGGAAGACCTCCAAAGTCCGAACATGTTTCCAGAGGCTACCCATGTATTAAAGTTACTTGAAATTTTCAAAGATGACCTCCATCGTGAGGAAATCATCCTCACCAAAATCAACCTTAGAACTCATCCTCATGTAGGTCATACAGACCAACTCGAATTCGAGTTAGTTTGTCTGAGACTATATATATATATGTGTGTGTGTACTTTTGGCGTATGTATGTTACATAAAAGGTTCTATACCTGGCGTGTATCTTCATATGAGAGGAATGTTTCCCAACCCTCATTTGCTGTATAATCCCTTCGAACCAGCTCTACTTCATCTGGCCTTATTTTGTGGTGAATGTCCTGAAAAAGAATTTTCACAACAAGAAATGTAAAAAATAAAATCCATTATCAGTAGTACATATCCCAATGGCAACAACTGTACAGCAACCTGAATTCCAGCTTCACGTGTTCTAACATCACGGCATTTCAAGCCCAAGTCATCCATCCGAGCTAAAGCCAGCTCCCGAAGATTTCCCTTCTCAACTCCTGAAGTAACTAATGGCATAGGGATGTCTCTCTGAACTCTATAAACACGTGTCCAAGGAGGAACCATAGCTAGGATTCTTGCTACTATGTCCACGAGTCGTTCTGGTGGGTAGTTTCTATACCTGCAATTTAAGATGGTTTTTGGTTAACTGACACCCATAAAAAACCTACAATGAGTTCAATAGATCATGATTTGCCGTGGCTCCAGCAGCTCATACAACAGGACTTGGCAATCTCGAAATGCAGAATTGCAAAATTTTATGGTAGGTGGGAGGAAATGGATATTTCAGAAAGAAATTATACCTGCCCGTTTTCCAAAGTTCATAAAGTCCAGTTCCACGAATTACAAGTGTAGGGTAGATTTTAAGACCATCTGCCCTAAAAGACGGGCTCTCAAAGAATTCACGAAAACTTTCCAAGTCCCTCTCAACGCCAACATTTGGAAGATCAGGCATCATGTGAGCAACAACCTATAACAAAAGCATGCAGATTAACGACAAGGAAACACCACAAGAAGCATCACCTTACTCAGAACATAAGAAATCGTTGGCTTTCTGTTCAAATCCACCGAATGAAGGTGTAGAAGCTCTAAAAAATGAGGAAGGTGCACACCTTAAAACCAGCATCTTTTGCTAAGCAAAAACAATCAGCTACAGCAGCTACTGTGTGACCTCTATTAGTGTCACGGGCGACATCCTCATATGTGCTTTGAACTCCAATCTCCAGTCGTGTGCAACCATAAGAAAGCATTTGACGGAGATGAGGTCCAAGGCAATAATCTGGCCTCCTAATAGAATAAAGACCATGAAATAAGAAGCGATTAGATGCATCAAAGTTCTTTGCAAGAAAAGTCCAACAAGATCATTAAAACTATTAACTGCATAATATATTTTCATGCCCCTGTGGTCTCTAAAGGAAAGGATTTTCCTCGTCCCTACCACTTTGCCTTCAATATGGTGCATATGCAGTCAAGACTTACAATATAAGGAGCTCCAGGTAGAAGATGTCCTATATCCAAATCCCAATTAGATGATAGTAGCTATGGGATCAGATTGTTTATTTTTTCTTTCCTGGTTGTGTTTGTGTGTGTGTGGGGTGGGGGTGGGGAGCTCATTGTATCTGTTAGTGAATGTCTAAAATAACACAAATGTATCAGATCTTTACAAATACAATTCTCATAACAGATTAACAGAAAGAAATGACATAGATGGGACCCGAAAATAGTGGGTTTTGATCCAAGATGCATGTATCACAAGGCACAGGGAAGGGACCGTTGAAAAAAAACATGGCACAGGGAAGGGAAATGTGAATTCCAAATTCTCAAGAATACTCAATATTTCATCAACGAGAATGGTGTGACTTACGTCTCAATAGTCATGCCGATACATTTCACCGCACTATGCTCAGAGTAAGAGACAGCCTCCTCAACATTGGCAGAAGTTTGTCCTGATAAAGCATCATGAAGATTCCGGATAAAATAATCACGGTATTCGGCTGGCAATGACATGAAAGTACCACCCATTAATATGAATTCAACCTGCAAAATGGGAAATAGTCATAGAACATTCCTTGCAGATGTGTTTCTTCAACCAATAGCAAACACTCATTAAAGGCGACAACAGCCAAACCTTATCCACACTGTGACCAAGTCGCTTCAGCTGATCGATTCTGCTTCTAGCTTGGACATATGGGTTGTATCTGAAATCAAGTATGTCATGAAAGGGAACAAAATAAGCAAAAACTATCTACAGAAAGGTTAACTACCAAACGATATGTGTTTATTTATCTCTGTAAACATGAAATTACGCACATTAAACAAACTAAATGGAGTTAGACATTGTCTACTATAGACTAGATTACTCCCTCGTTGCATTAAGGATATTAGGGTCCTATGACTAATATATCCTTTTTATATCTTATGAGTAATAATATATCACACATGCATCTTCTATTTTACTGAATTAATCTGGGAAACCAAAATCACTGTTGACTCGAAAATGCCAGTTGCATCAAACTGACCAACTGAAGGCAGTTATTCTATATAATCTTATGCTTATACTCAATTGCCTCTTCTTGGCAAATAAGACCAAATTAGCATTGAGCACCATCAAGCTGTAACTTAGACCAATGTAACTATTTTGAAAACCCTTTGACTATATGTCTAAACCCAACAGAACAGAAGCAAGTCTATCTTCTTGGTAAAGATATCAAGCCGAAATCATATTCTGGAAACTAAGCATGAATCTTCTATTTGCTTACTAATGCTTAGATGCTTTTATCTATTCATATGGAATACAAAAGTAAAAGGATCTTAGAGTCTATATATTTCACATTGAAAGACAACAAAAAGTTCCAAATTTTAGGTTTTAATTATAAACATGAACCCTAATTAATTGAAAAAAAAAACCCATAAAAGGAATTGAAGAAAATAATACCTAGCACGAATTGCTCGCATACTGGTGGGTTCGTAACCAGTGTAAGACTGCGTGCTATACTCAAAATCGGAGTCCGGGCCGCCAGGGCAGTAGACACAGATATTCCCAGTGGTGGCAATATGAGGGCAACGGTGTGGTTTAGACATCACAGCTACAACAGCGATACCGGAAGCGGTTCGGACAGGCTTGGCTCGGAGTCGAGGAAGGAGAGACTCGCGTTCCGACTCAGGCAAAGCGGCGATCATCTCGACGAGTTTTGGAGCACGAGAAAGGCCGTATTTGCGACAGGCGGCGGACTTAAGGGCGTTAAGGTCGACATTCTCACCTCTCCGAGATCGTTCCACCATGCCGTTTACGATCTCGGCGATAGCTCGTACTCGGGCTTCTTCTTCACTGAGTCCGTGACCAACAACCCCACCTCGACCCGGACGAGGCATCTTTCTCGGCTCAGCCACTTCGACGGTCGCCATGAGAGAGAGAGACAGAGTGAGGGCAAGAGAGAAGAAGCGTATGCAACTTCAAGCATACTGGGCGCATCTTTTTGAGTCTTTTAGTTGTAGCGCCAGATATTTCCACCCAACTTTTTATTAGTTATGCACAACATAATTTTACACTTCACTTACACTTGTCTTTAGGGCCTTAACTAGATGATCCAAAAGCTATAACTTTATGAGTAAGTGTACTTTAAGAATAAACTAGATGCATCTCAAGATGTCAGTATAAGGACAAATTTAATGGAAATTCCTCAATCTAATCTCTTGATCAATTGGATTAGCGAAGGAAGAAATCTCAATTGCTAACACAAAATTCATAGAACAATAGATCAGCGGATCACACTAGACTTGCCCTAACTAGTAAAAAGTTGGGTGAAAATATCCTGTCCATGAATGCCGCAGGTTTCAATCATGGGTTTTTATGTCCTCGAGGCCCGTCTTAAACCCTTCTTCGTCAGTTCTTCTCCGTCCGGAAACCATTCTCCCGGGAGCAGCAACAGTAAAAAAAGACATGGAGAAGACAACGAGACAACGACGAAGTGGAAGAGAAGTAGAAACCAAAATCCTTGAAAAAGTTGGAGATACGATTTCCGCCATTAACGATGCTAAGCATGTTGACGAAGTAATCTGTGCCCTTCACTCTCTCGCTGTCCTGCTTTTCCCTCTCGATTCATCTCTTCTCGCAGGTTAGCAACCCCCAAAAAACTACTCCTTCGAACTTCTTATTATTCTTTCTTCTACGTTCTTGAATTGAAATTTCTTTGTTTTTTATCTCCTAATCGTAAAAAGTCAAGTTCTTTTGTTTTTCTTCAATTTCAACATGATTCTGCAATTCTTCACAAGACCCAAATTTTTTATTCGCTTTCTGAGCTTGTTTTATTGCAACTTTCAAAAGTTCCATTTATTGAACAATTCATTTGAATTTCAGGTAGCATTGATCGCCGCTTCAGAGATCAGGTATGTCGAAAATTTTCGTTTTCTGATACTTTCGTATCTAAATTAGTTCAAGTTGTGGACTTTTGACGTAGGGACACATGAAATCGAAATTCTTGTGGCTCGAAAACTTTCTTCTGCTATGTAGCTTCACTACATATGTATGTCATGATATTCAATTTTGACATCTTCAGGTTCTTGCTGCTGGAGTTTCTTCCCCTCCAGATAGGGATGAATGGAAGGATGTTTTCTATCAAGGAGCTGCATTTCCTTCATTAGCTAGGGTTTTAATATATAGTGAGTTCTTAATGTAATTTGTTTTTCGAAATTTGTAGAAAATCCTTTGGTTCAATGGAACTTTATGAATTGTATGAATCAGAAAAGCTAGATAATTCATGACGCGGAGACCACTAATTCGTCCATGATATGTAGGTTCAGTTCTTCAAGTAACCGTGGACATTTTGTGTGCATTTGTGGTTGGTGAGACCAATTGCTATTGTTTGTGCAGATCTTGCTACCAACTGGCTGGCCTGTTTTCCGATTTCGGCTATGAATGTTGTTTATGATTCTTTCTTTGTCAATGGACCTTCAATTGAGGTTGTCCAAGCTGTGGTTCCTGGACTATTGCAGAGCCAAAACGAAGATTCTGACCTTAATGCTGTCCGCGCAAATGCAGAAAGGTACTATCTGCAAGCTTATCTTCCTTTCCCATTCGAAATTCAATTATGAAGCTATGCATATTATTGTGGAATGTGTATAAAATGTAGAATTTTTCATGGTATATGATTACGTAAAAACATTATCTATGCACTCCTAATATAAAGATACTCATGTCTAGACTTTGGCTCTGCCAACCATTAATTGTGGACAAAAACAACTTGTAGGTGTCTACTACATGCATATACTGTAAAAGCAAATGATGTGTGAATATAAGTAAAATAATTAATGCATCTAGATCAAGTCATAATCCTTGCAAAAAGTCTTAAGAATCTTTTCTGTGTGCAATACTTATTCTTTGATGTATTTTTGCTTTGAGGAACTTAATTATGTAGAGGTATATCTGATGACCAATTTCTCCATGCATTCATGGCAGGATACTGGTACTGTGTTTGCTTGAAAAGAATGGAGTACTTCAGATGGCTAGAGAATTTGGTGATCCTTCCAGATCTGAAGAATTTACTAGCGAGCGCAAGCCAGATAACTTGATCACCATATCTAGGGTCGCACAGTTAATTGCATCTATTCCTGATAAAGCAAGACTGGGTGCCAGGGCTCCACTTTCTTCACAGTATCCTCAAATGTTTTTTGATGAAAATATTACCTGAATCCTACTACAAATATAACAACTGACGCTCCCGTGTAAATTGAACAGAAAATATGATTGATGGCTTATGATCCTGTTAAAAGTGTTGGATTTGGCCATTGCTTAAAGGAATTCAACAATTCATTCATTTTAAATAGGATCTCATGACTGACTTTGCATACTTCTTCCACACTCTTCTTACATTATCTTCTTGCTTGATTTAATGTTTATCCTTCAAAGAATATTTTAGCTTTTTCTTCAAGCAGATAACAATACAACTTCTTGCTGGAGTAGAAGAGAGGGCACAAGAACTTTGTGACAAATCAAATGCTTTGGATAGTAGTGTTATCGATGGCACTTTCTTATTTGTTGGGGAAACATTTGCTCGCATTTGTCGGCGTGGTTCTACAGGTATTCAGCTTTTATGAATTATGACCACGGGTCTGTACTGGTTCCAATACTCAAATAGGTAGATCTGGGTCCGAGTTAATAGGTTCTAGTTGTGGTATGCAGATATGTAATGTTTATACTTGGTTTTGGTCCCTACCCATTGGGTTCCAGTTTGGTTTGATACCTATCTAACAGAAATTGGAACCTATTAGAAAGGCAGTTTCAGTTTCTAGTTGTTTCGGTACAAAAATTTGTGAACATGGGAAAGGATAATTGTTCTATTTCCAATTCAGTGTCGGGTTCTCGGGCACCTGTTGACAACCCTACTACTCAGTCTCTTCATTTTAATTATTACATTCGACATCAGAGTGTAAATCATCTTACTTGGTGTGCATCCTACAAGTGCTACAGTTTCTTTCTCTCCCTCATTCTCGTTCTAATGTAAATGGTTAGAGAAAGAACTCTCTTGCAACTTTCTTTGATTCATTCAGTATAAAAAGTTGATTGCAACACTGACATTGAATTGTTGACTCGTATCCACAGATGTTATGTTGGTTGAAATGATCCCTCGAATTCTTAATCATGTTCGGAGCTGCTTATTGTCAAATGGTGATTCTGTAGATCTCGATTTTGTGGTGTCAAAAGATAAGTTCCACTTCTGGTCGCAGATGATGGAGGCAATAAAAGACCCATATGCTACTGAAAAATTGTCTGAACAGTTATTGCGTCTGCTAGCTACTGAACATGCAAGTGATGTTGAAGCTTACTGGATTCTCTGGATTTTGTTTCATCAAACTTTTAAGCATCAAGCATCTATAAGGTCTGTCAACATGTTTTCTGTATATTTTTTTCCCTTCAGCAGAGCACATGAAATCCATGTCATTATAGTTTCTTCTGATTTGCTGTATGACCTAAAAGATATTTGCCAAACTATGTATCTTCTTCAGTGACATGTTTATTATCTTTTGGTATGCCTATGTTTCAATAACTTGTGTTATATAATGTTTGTGGATATCCATTCTCTCAAGTTGCCATGCAACCTTTTCTGAAAGGTATTTTGCCTATGTATTCTTTTCAGTGACGTGTTCTTTTGTAAGGCTATTCTTTTGATGTTTATTATTATTTATATTTTCCTTGCCTTTGTCTAGGTATGTTGTCTAATATAATGTTTGTGAATATTTATATTTGAAATGCTAGCTCTTGTCTTAGGAGGCCCCTCCCCCCTTTTTTTTGTAGATTTCTTTCAACTGATTACATAGATGTTTGGAGTTTGTGAATAGCTTGTTTGTGTATGGAAAATAAGAATGCAGTCGTATCATATATAGCATTAGCACGTAAGAACAGTCAGTGAATTCCCATGCCAATACCTGTGAAATTGGGCATGCAGTCGGGTAGTCTTGTCCTTTATTGTGTGCTTGTCTCACTAATGCATCAGCATCTCCTCATTTGAATGTTGTGTGTAGTCATACACTTAGCCTTCTTTTTTTTTACATACATGTAGTACCTTATCAAAAGCAGAAAAATGAAGGAAAAGAAAATTTAAAGTATAACGATCCTTTTTTTTCCCTTTTTCAGGTCTATGTTTACTGACAAGTTTTTACTCTGGAAAGTTTTCCCTGTCTGTTGCCTGAGATGGATTCTTCAATTTGCTGTTCTTGAGTGCCCACCCCATTCTGCTGGACTGACAAGTCGACTCATAGAAAGGGTGCAGTGCCTGGTTGGGGTATGGTCCAAACGCGAGTTCGTACAAACAGCTTCAATGGAACAGCAAGCTTGTATCCTTTTACTTATCATGCGTTATGTTTCAAACTTTCCAAATTATGTAGCTCCTTGATTGAAGGAACAGATGTAACTGCGGCAGTAGGCCTTTCTTTGGAAAAGATGTCCAAAGAAGAATTAGAATCGACTAAAGATATGATGCACTCAATACTTCAAGGAGTCAGCTGTAAAATTTCTTTCTTTACTTGTTTGGTGAAGTATATTGTAGTGTGAGTGACTATAATTGTGTATATTTTAACTTATCCTGGTTGTTGGCAGGTAGGCTGGAGAGCCCAGTTCATTTAGTACGAAGAATGGCTAGTTGTGTTGCTTTGGTATTCTCCAAAATAGTTGACCCAAAAAATCCTTTATACCTTGACGATAGTTGCAGCGGAGAGACTATAGATTGGGAATTTGGGTTTACCAGCAAAGAAAAGGGAGTTTCATCTGCTTTGCATAGACTGGATAAGGTGAAAGATGAAGTAGAAACATCTTCTTTGCCTGTTCCAGACAAGGAAGTCAATAGTGCAGCACAGGTTAGAAGTCATAATAGTGTAAAGATTAGAAACAAGAAACAGGCCAACATCAAGTTGGTTGATCCAGATGAGATTATTGATCCAGCAACATTAAATTATGAACAAGCATCTGATGAAGAATATGATGATAATACAAGCGAAAATTCCGAGACTGCAAGTGACTCGTCTTTACAGCCTTATGACTTGTCAGATGATGATGTAGACTTGAAAAAGCCATTCTCACAGCTTGTTGACATAGTTGGAGCATTACGGAAAACTGATGACCCAGATGGAGTAAGTTATTAGCTTTAGCATTCAACCTCATCTTAGAAGGATTAATGATCTATGATAACCAGGGCATAATGTACCAACTCATTGCGTCAGTGAGTCCATTTTGAGATTCCTTGAGTGAAAAATGATCCAACCAAAGATCTTTCATTGTGAATTCATCGGGGATGATAAAAGATGAAAAACAGTTAAATTGTAAAAGCATGTATTAAATTAAAGTATGTAATTTTCCAAACGTGGTTGGTTTGTTGCAGTGTCTGCCTGGGGAGTGGTCCCATGATTGTCATGTGCAATGGCATGCGGTATATGTCATTGGTAGGAGTCTAGGACATTGTTATGGTAGTTTAATTTGTGCTTGTCAGACTTGATCTAGCTTCGAAAGATCAAAATTTAGTAGAAGAAGTTGAGTTTTTTCCTGATTATTAAAATGCTTCTTATTTTGCAGGTAGAAAGAGCACTGGATGTTGCCGAAAAGCTTGTAAGAGCATCACCTGATGAGCTTCAGCATGTTTCAGGTGAGCTTGTCAGAGCGCTTGTGCACGTTCGTTGCTCAGATTTGACCGTTGAAGGCGAGGAAGAATCAGCAGAAGAAAAGAGGCAAAAAGCATTGGTCGCATTGCTTGTCATGAGTCCGTTAGAATCTTTGGGTGTCCTAAACAAACAATTATATTCACCCAATGTGGATATCAGTCAACGCATCCTTATACTTGACGTCATGACAGATGCAGCAGAGGAGCTCTCGAATGCTAAAAGCAAGAGAAAGAAACATCAACGGAATGTCCTAATATCAACCATATCTGAGACCCAGCCATGGTTTTTGCCCAGTAGCAGAGGACCTCCTGGAGCAGGTCCCTGGAAAGAGGTCTCAGAAACAGGGACTCCATTAAGCTGGTCGGTACGTTATGAGAGAGAACTTCCATCAAGGCCCAGCCAGATCAAGACGGGCAAGTCACGCAGATGGAGTCTCCAATCGGGAAGGACACAAGAGAACCAACTTGAATGGTCAAAAAATAAGTTTCCTGTGTATGCAGCTGCATTTATGCTCCCAGCTATGGAGGGCTTTGATAAGAAAAGGCATGGTGTTGACTTGCTCGGTAGGGATTTTATTGTCCTTGGGAAACTCATCTACATGCTTGGTGTTTGTATGAAATGCACAGCCATGCATCCTGAAGCATCAGCTTTGGCTCCTGCCTTCCTTGATATGTTGAGCTCTAGGTACTGAAGACCATGGATATGTTAATATCGCATAGATACAGTGTCTTAATTTTATTTTAAATTTTTACTTGATGTTTAAATTAAGGTGTTATGAAGTTTGATGTTGTTAATGTGTTGCCACATGCAGGGAAGTGTCGCATCATGCAGAAGCATATGTCAGAAGATCCGTCCTTTTCGCAGCTTCATGCATATTGATAGCACTTCATCCCTCAAACGTAGCATCTGCTTTGGTTGAAGGCAATCCTGGAATTTGTCAAGGGCTTGAGTGGATACGGACATGGTCACTTCAGGTTGCAGAATCAGACACCGATACAGAATGCTCAACTGTAAGCATTCTTTAAACTCAGTGGAGGCTCATCTTCAGCTACATTCATTTTCTCAGTTGATTGTTCCCATTTTAGGTTCCTGCATAGTTCTATGTTTTAGTTCCTGATCAAGTCACAGAAGGTTTAGTGTGCATCCAGATGATTTTGAAGTGTTTCTGCATACATTTTAGACAACATAAATTAATACTTGGGAGTTTGCTGGACCTTATTTGACCCTTAATTTACCATGCATATACAGTTTTTGTGGGTTTTTTTTCCTTCTTTAATTGATATTTTCTTAGCCATTCACTCTAATATTTCATCATTATTGATCAATTGAATCTCTACATGTTCAGATGGCAATGGCATGTCTCAAACTTCATTCTGAAATGGCCCTGCAAGCTTCTCGCGCTCTCGAGTCCACAGATTATACTTTCAAGACAAGAACTGCTGACATGCCCTCAGATATATTGAAGGGTGTTATCAAACTCCCCACCTCCAATATGGAATTCAGAATTTGAAGGGTTTCTTGGAGCGGTACTTTCCTCCTACAGTCTATTGCTGCTATTGCATTGGCTGATCATCTAATTATTTGCCAGTAGGGCATGCTATGGGCTAGCAAAGTAGCAATCCTATGTAGAATACTCATAGATTATGAGACTCAATTGTATATTGCATAATTATTGTTCAGCTCGTAATCGTTTGGATCGTTTCAATGTTGTAAGCTGAAAATTCAGAATGAAAACGTAATCTAACAAAATTGATGCAACATTTCATTCCCTTGACAACAGAAAAAGAATACAAAGGAGAGGAGTTATATGTTGATTTCACTCAATATCTGTATGACATCTAAGAACATTTGAACAAGAAAAAAGTATGTAACAGCTATTGAACATTGATATCCAATACTTTGCTAGAAGTGCTGGCTTTAGGAATGGTTATATAGAGAACCCCATCTTTTACCTCCGCCTTTATTTTCTCAAATTCAACATTCTCTGGCAATGCAATTCTGCTGCTGTACCTTCCATAGCTCTTAGCAGACCATACATCTTCAGTTTCGGCTTCTGCTACCGCGTCTTCTTTCTTTTGGGGTACCTTTTCAGCCTTGACAACCAACATTTTTTCCTCTACCCACACTTTCACATCGCTCTTACTCATACCAGGCATGTCAAATCTCAGCTTGTAATCATTTTCGCCTTCTTTTATGTCCCATGGTGTCCTTCCCCTCCTGTACCCACCACCATTACCATTCTCCCTTGGCAATGTTGAAGGCCAAGTGCTGCTGTAAGCAAGTGGGTCGTCCATCATCCTCTCCATTGTTTCCATCATTTGTTGCACTGTTCTTGCTGTTGGAAACCTGTCCCAGAGCCCTGTGTGATGATCAATGAAGTTAGCTAATTGCACAAAATAAACAAACAAACACAATGCGCGCTCTCTCTCTCTCTCTCTCTCTCTCTCTCTAGAACTTTTGAATCAATTACCTATGGGTGGTGCAACTTGGGCAGCTCTCTTTGTCTGTTGAGTAGATTGGGTTTTGCCTGCTTTCTGCGAGTGATCAAGGTTGTCTCTTCTTTCTCCTCCTGCAACTGCTTTGATCCTGGTAGAGTAACCTTTGCTACCTGGTCCAAAATAAGCTAGAAATCTAGCACTGGAAGGCTTAGAATTAACATTTCTCTCTGATGAGAAAGGGAGAGAAACAGTGAAATTTGCTATAGCTGAAGACATCTGTTTTTCACCACCGAAGATTTGCTGAACTCAATTAGCTTTTCAAAGGTATAATAGGAGATTTGTTGGCAAATGAGGAACCAAAGATTGAAAGAACCGAATTGAACAAGTGGCGAGTCTTGGGTTGGATATTTAAAGGGATCGTTAGACATTTCTGGAAGATTTGAGTTGCAGGATGAGGGATGGGATTTTGGAAGGTATAATTTGAGTTGAGTTTCTAGACTTCTCGAGAGACCCTCCAAACAGTACCAGATAAGTCTCGATTCGGCGCTTCCTGGGGACCATCAGTATTCCTACATAGCCTTCAGCTAAATGGCATCAGAGACGTTAATTGGAATTTTTGATCAAAATGATTCTTGTTGGGTGGGGTCCAACAATGTGTCAATGTGTCCACGTGGCACATAAAAGGAGTCCTGATGGTAGATTAACATGATCTGCTTCCCAACCCTTGATCAACGTCCTAGGTGGGTCCACTTTTCGTATATGAGTGACACCTGGAGGATACAGATAGGAGGGACATCATTCTTCTTCAAAACACACCCCGATTCTTTCTGACCTTAATAAGTGACTATTTATCTTCAGTTGTTTGTTCAGGTCTGAAGTAGAAGCATCATCCATGGCTGCATCATCTCTCTGCAATTTCCTATCATTCTTTTTACCAACTCAGACCAAAAAACCACCAGCACCCCAACTCATCATCTCTCCTCTCTCTTCTTCTTCTGATTCTCTCCCTCTCCCCACCCTATCATCTTCAACTTCATCATCATCTACTTCATTACAAAGTCATCATGAAAGAAACAGAGATGGGTTTATTCCAGTGATGCCGAACGAGTTTTCTTCTTCACCTAGTAACGATTTATTATCTGTGGTCTGCCCTTCTCTTGCCTACTCGAATACCCTTTTCTTCAAATCTGCTTATAACGTTCAGGTCATCGTTGGGGAAGATGAACCAGAAGAAGCCCTGCTTCGAAGGTTTAGGAGGGAGGTGTTTAGGGCAGGAGTGATAAATGAATTCAAGAGGAGGAGGTTTTTTGAGAACAAGCAGGAGGAGAAGAAGAGGAGGACCAGAGAGGCTGCTAAGAGGAATCGAAGAAGGTTAGGGTTTCCAATTGTTCTTTTCTCACCATTTAATTATCACTTTTTCATTGATTGTTATGTACTCGTACTTTTCTGTGATGTTCTGAGGAGGATTTGTGGGTTTTACTTTCAATTGCCGCAAAATTGCGCCTCTTATTACCAAACCCAGGATCCATTATCTTGCACCTCTGAACCCTAGATAAATCTACAGTGATTTTTTGTTACAAATAAGCTATTTTTGCGCCTAAAGAGAACCCAAATGAACTTAATCCACAGTTCTTTTATTATGTTCATGTAGGAGGGGATGTTAATTTTTTGAGTGAAGAAAGGATGCTTTTCATATAGACTTGTCTTGAATTACTTTTTCCTTTGGGTAGAAGAATTATCTTTTTCTGGAAGTGATTTTAATCCAATGGAGAGAAACCAACTCAAATTAATCCACAGTTCTTTTATTACATTCATGTGGAAGAAAGGAGGCCTTCTTGTATACACTTGTGTTGATTGATGTTGTCTCCTACTTAAAAAAAAAAAAAACTGATGTTGTCTCCTATTAATTTTGGGTGGAAGAATTGTTTCTGTTTGCTTTTTTACTGATGGAGCTTGCTGCAAATGTTTAATCACTGTTTAACCCTTTTATCAGACGCCCTTCGTGGAGAACACAGCCAATGGATAAGCAAGAAGCTTCAAACGAGAAAGACAAGAACAGCAAGAATGAAGAAGAGGATAACTGGGAACTCCCGGAAGGAGGCCTCCCATATTGACCACCATCTGCAATACCCATTTCTCTGTAGAAACTGGATATCTAATCCTCTAGTAGGATTTGCAGCTCAGATTAAGGCCATGAAAACAAGTAGCTGGTAAATCAAATTGGAACTGACTCACGTTTTATAAGGTTTTCTTTCCTTGTAAGTTTCAGAGGATATTGTTGTTGTTTGAGTTATATTAAGACAGAATTCGCCTGCATTTTCTCATACTTTTGTTTGGTTGGTTTCATTATACAGAAGCAAAGTTTTTTTTTTTTCTCCCAATTGCTAACCAAGGTGGTTCTGTTGTATATAGCAGAATAGAAACATCTAATGTCTAAAGAGTTATGTCATGTTTGCTTTTTTAATCTCATTTTGTTAAGCATTATGGCTTTCTCATAGCAATGTTGGTTCTTCTGGTTATGGGTAGATGAATTTTGGGAACAATTAGCATAGGAGAGAAGTCCTGATACAATACTAAGATTGATATCTCCTTGTATGTGATCAAGCATTGCAGGACCTCCCTATCCTCTATCTCTCAGTCTTCTCCACCGCGTAGTACTTCTAGAATGTTAAGTTTAAGGGAGTTCATCGATCAAAAACAAAAACTTTAAGGGAGTTCTACTGTATCCTATTCAGAACTTCTTTTTCTGGTTGTTATATTGTGACACCAGATGTTATATTTATGCTTCAACTAAGAGCTTCAAGTCTGCTTTAAGCTTTAAGCTTTAAGCTTCATAGTAGTAAAGATGAATGGGTAAGAGTTAAGACAGAGCTCATAATTTTTTAACAAGGATCACAGACTTGCAAAATGCAAACTATAAGCTGACGGTCAAGCTGGTGATTATGTATCTGTTTCTTTGTTCTGTGGGACTGAAATACTGAATATTGCACGCATGTGTTTCAGTTGTCAAAGTTTGAATGTAAACGTTAGTACGTTGATCTCTGTTTTTCTCATTGTTCCTGCCTCAAGAGAATGCGGTTTTTTAATTTCAAGGATTTATTTCGTTTTCCTCATTTCTGTTTTGAAAGAAGTTGAGGGACAAAATCCTTTCATTAAACTCCAACCATTTGAGACCCCACATGGCACATGGTGAGGATTTAAATCTTGATTTTTGGTGAGGATGTTCTCTGTTATTCTCACCATGTAGATCATCCTATCCAAAAATTTCTAGCCTCATCAATTGAAACCTCAAAAAACTCAAAATTTTAAGAAGTTGATTGGCTGATTTGAGGAGGGGCCTAGAAGTTTTATAACGGACCAATTTTAGAGGAAATTGGAAACCATCCCTTAGAAGTTGGAAAATCTTCCCCTATGTATGGGGGAGCAATAGGGGAATTTCAAATGGGGTATTTGATTCCTCCTGTTAATTGATAGTTGCAAATTGATCAATTTGAATTGGAGAAGAAAGACGCATTCTGTCATGGTTAATGGCTGTCACATGTATTGGACCGATTCTTTGTAACTCACCCAATTCACTTGTTAATCTATGTAAATGTGTTGACTCGGCTTCAATGAAACCTCCAACAGGAAAGTAAAACCATTGCAAGAAGCCAAGAAACTACACTATGTACTTTATCTAAAAAAATGTTGGTTACATCAGTAGAGACAGCTTGCAATTTCACAACAAAAAAAAAAAAACACTTTTATGAAATTACCAACTTGTGCCATCTCTCTGGAAAAGCCATGAGCGGATTAAGGACTCCTTAATAAGGAGATCCAGTCTATCCTCAGTCCTTCATCCTGCTGCAGTATTTGAACAAGACCATGAATGAGCTCTAACAAGCAGAGCATCAAATATACAAACTAAGACAATTCATGTCATGATTTGAAGTATAAGTTTACACGTAGAATACCAGACTGTAGCATACTAGCATTGCTAGAAAGCAGAAGCTGTAAGCATCTAAATATTTTCATACAAGATACAGAAGCACGCAAATTGGTTGAAAATGTCAACTCTCTCTTTTCCTTGTGGTTCTATTCTATCTGTAGTTAACGTATACATTATAGATACTGCTTCCAGCTAGTCTTTTGAGGGGTTTTTATGTATAATCTTTAGGATTTGAACACTAGTTTTTCTACATCTAGTGCTTTCGTAATCTCATCTTTGTGTGATTAAATTATGGAGATGACTGCACACAAGGAACACCAGGAATTTCTTAGAATGGCACCTTATTCTATCCTGGAAAGTTGGGCCTTTCTGGAAACAAGGCCTATTAAAAGACAAGTTTCAAAGAAGTGCTACTCATTCACGGTTAACTTCCCGTCGTTGCATGTTCGAGTTTCCAACCATGAATTCTACTTGGGATATGGGTTTTGGCCGACCGTGCCTCCCAGGTAGTAGGCCTGAAGAGTCCAATATCACATGGATACCTTCATTCTCTCACACACATGGACACGCATAATTCAAACTTTTAAATATTTTTTTTTTTTTGAGGGGAACTTTTAAATATTATCACAAACTATGAATATATATGTATACATTTCCTAGTTTCTCAGCATCTGACGCTTAATGTCTATGTGTAGGCAATCAACAGGCATCCAAGTTTAGTACTGTAGGTTGTCAAGTAACACTAAGAAACCACACAGCCTAATTTATGATATGTTATGCCAGAATAAGCAATTAGCGGACAAACAATGACTCATCCAAAATTCCATACTTCACCTGCAAAAGAAAGCAACTTCCTTACAAAAGCTTTCCACGCCTTCAGAACTAAACCAGTTTTCGTTCATCTGCAGCACACAGAAAAGATGTCCCCATAATTTAAGAGAAAAAAAAAAAAAAAAAAAAAAGAATGACAAATTTTCATCAGATCCTCATAAAACCAAGAACTTACAAAGTAGGGGTAGCCCTCACAAATGTTAAAATTTTCTGGAGCACCTTCCAGAAACAAATTTATAAAATAAAGAACAAAGAAGCCACAATCCTCATTATTTTTCTGTTGAGGCACCTGAAAACAATTGATTTAATCTGTGTAAATAAGAATCCAGGAAGACTGGTCACGATTAAAAAAGAAACAAAAAAAAGTTACACCCAATGCACCTTCGGCATCAATAGAGGAATTTTTGAAATTGCCTCTTTATTCTCTGGTCTTCCCTCTTCTTTATAAATGTCCAATACAAACCTGGAAATGCCAATATATAGGATATGTTGGATAACTCAAGCTTACAACCAAACAAAAAATCAACCAGGTAGGAGAAAAATACTTTCTTATATCGGGTTCAAGCCGCTTTGGATTTGTCATTTCAAGGGAATCCAGCAGCAGCATGCATGGTTTTATGGTTTCTGATTGCATACTTTCTCCAAAGTGACATAAGATCAAAAGGCTCCAATGACGCCTAAAGAATCCACATTTCAAATAAAACAGTATATCAGATCGATCAACATGGAAGATTATATTTAATGGTCAAACAGCTGATAAACCTACCAGCATACAATGGGAATAAATACATATTTTCTTGAGAAAATATGCTTCCTCTTAATCCACATCAACACCTTTGTCTTGGTTTTTTGTTTCCTATACAACGAAAACCATAAGCAATCAAGATATGCGAAAGAGTTCTTCTTTTCTTCTGAGAAGGTCCTCCACAAATCCCTACAAAAAGAACATCATCAGAATCATGGGCACCAAAAAGAAGCTACATTTTGCACAATAGATTAGTGAACCCACTCCAAGTAGCACTCGAACATATTTGAGTCTAACTTCCGATGTTGCTTGGAAATTGAATTCCTTTTGTTAACTCCCCTCTTTGGTCGCTCACGACGAGGAAAGGTGTTTGCATATCTTTTCTTAACACTCCTCTTTGATCGCTCACGTCGAGGAATGGTGCAGCAGAAACATGGATGTGCTAGTCCAAAGCTCTCCATCTCCAGAGATGTTTGTCTGTTTATACTCTTTGGATCTGGCTCGATACATTCTGCAAAGCGGTGGCAACATGAACAGTGAAAATGTTGTTTAGAAATCTGATCACCGTAAACATCTAAAGAAATACCACATGGCCAGAAGACCCATAAAATTTTCTTCAACTGTATACAGAACAACTAACACTATAGGTCAACTCAAATAAAAATTTAAGCCAATCAACCAAACTAAATAAACCTCAAGAAACTAAAGATACAGAAACTCATTTAAACAAAATGGAAGGATCCTAAGTCTAGGTAAGAAATGCTGACTAAATGTCAGAATCATCTTTTTGAAGGAAACTGCTGTGTACCGAAAGTTTAACCAAATTCAAAAGCAGCAGTGGATGGGTGTGCTGGGATCCTCATGATTCGCAACTCCTAGATCGCCTACATCAACCCTTTATTTTGCATATGGTTATTGGTTAAACTCTCGGGTGTTTTTATTTTCGGTTAATGTAGCATTACTCTCTTTTGAATGGATATGAACAAGAGATTGAGTAGCAACTAGCATAGTAAAGATAAAATGAAGAGCGACTTAGAAGTACAAAATAAGCCCATTAAGATTTATATAGTAGGAAAACTAGAAAAAAAAAAAAAAAAAAAATTAACTGCTTTCAACTGAACATGCACCTCTTAATTTTATTCAATTCGCAGATTTAAGAAAACTGAACTTGGACAATATGGAAGCAGTGCAAAACCACAGCTTTGTAGGAACCAATGAATGCTTCCCAAGTACGGTGCTGAAGCTGAAAGCTATGGCGCTGCTTGGTACACCGTCGCAAATGCGAAAATTCACGGTTTATCATGCGTTTGTAGATGATTGATGAGGGCATCTAATAACAAATATTTGGTGGGATTTGTAATATGCTTACAAAATAAACAAAGTAAACCCTTCCATCTCCAGTAAACCCTAATTCAGCACAAACACCGTGGTTTATAATGCAACTTGAGACGATCATATAACCATGACCAGAACAATGATAATTGCAGTTTTCTACTACCCGTAGAACTAGTTCACATGTAACTGAAACAATTTCAGGAAAAACAAAAACCCTAATTCTCTTTTAAGACAAAGAAAGATTAGATGATTGTTACCTGAACTGGGAGAGTCGATATCAAAATAAATAATTTCTTTGTTCTTTAACTTTCCCATTGAGAGCGAATCAATTGAGACCAATTACAATATAGTACGGTATCTCCTCCATTAACACACTCTCTCTTTCTCTCTCTCTCTCTCTCTCTCTCTCTCTCTCTCTAGCACTCTCTTCTTTCCCTCTCTACACTTTCTCTCTCTACTTCTCTGATTTGTACGGTCAAAGAGACGTTAGATCGTTCTGCGCGGTTCGACGTTGGTCCTCACTCCTCACGCTTCTTCCACCGAAGTCCTTTGCGCTGGCCTTGTAAAACTTTCCTTGCACACCCCCGGCCTTTTCATATACTAAGTAAGACCTCTAATGTTACACCTCGTTTACACCAGTCTATTCGGGCTCCTGTGTATATATGATCAATGGATGTTCAATGTTAATTCCAATTCTAAGCATTTTGAATCATCCATTTTTCAGTTAATTTTTAATTAATATTTAATAGATTTAAAATTTTAGATTGATATGATCTTTTTGTAGTAATTTTTATGACGATGAAATTATCGTCGTAGAAGAATCAACCTTCAGATCATTTCTATATAAACCCTTTAGACAAGTAAATTAGGTTTAAGGATTGTTATTTTGTTAAAATTAATTACTTCAAAAAATTTCAAAATTGTCAGAGAATCGCACATTTGTAATTGTTGGCATATTCAATGCCACAACATGCATCATACGCAGGTAATTTTAGCATATGCATGTGTTACATTTGTGATGCGACCATGCCTCTCATCAGTAGCAGATTTGGAACCTCATTATGGTCCTGGTAACGATGTCGATAGAACCTCAATATATACCTGATAAGGGGTCCTGCAAGCGCGTTACACATGTTTTTTTATGTGGAATTTGTTCTGAAATAAAGGTGGTAGTATTGTGATTTTCCACAGATATGTGCAATTTTGTAATTTTAAAACAGAAAACTCTAATTTCATCCAACTATTTTTTAACATTCCACTTATTATTCATCATTTTAACCACCAATTTGAGAAACCCATATAGAGATGATCAAATAGTTGATTTTAATTTATCTCATTAAGATATCATTTTAACAAAAAATTGGCTATTGAATCATTTACATACAATCTCACTTATACATGTAAGCATGGTGTAATAATAAGATAGATTTAGGTAAAAATGTATGAAAGTAGGGCGAAAATCTTATGCCCTGTTTTTTTGCAGTACGCAAACATACGGTACCGGACGAAGTCGCCTCAAATAACTAAGCGGTGCAGCCTGGGCAGGCACATCCAGAATCCGACGGCTGAACCCGACCTCAGGTTGGGATTGGGCTTGGGGTATCAAGTCTTGGGTTTGGGTTCGGGTTAATTTCCAACCCGCACAACCATCCAGTCACTTGTTCTTCCTATTTCTAATTGGTGGGGCTAGGTTATTACCGTGGAGCGAGTAGCATACGATTCTGGTACCATCTATAAATCGAGGAATGAGAGAGACTGATCGATGAACTAGTAAAGAAAACCTTCTTGGCCTTCTCTGCAAGCAAAGACCCTAGGAAGAAGAAGAACAAGTAGTGAGAGAAAGAAGGCCAAAGAAGGGGAAATCCAAGAGAGAGTTTTAGAGAGAGAAAGTGAGAGATTTAGAGAGAGAAAGAGAAAGAATTACTCAGAATCATGGAAGGTCAAGAAGGGATTCAGGAACCCCATTTGGCGTTGGCTCACAAGCTTTTCCTCCTAACTCATCCAGACGTTCAAGACATCGACAAAGTTCGTCTCAGAGAAGAGGTTTTAGACTCCGTTAAAGCTGATGGTAACTCAAAATTTCTCCCTTTTACCTTCCCCCAATTCTGCCCATGATTTTTCTCCTTTTTATGACATTGCCCCTTCCACTTCTTTTGCAGATATGGCTCCACTCTATGAAAACCTAGCTGCAAGTTCGGTGTTGGAGATGGATCCGGTGATTCTTGAATCGATGCGTGCTAAGATCGATGAAGAGCTAAAGAAATTGGACGAAAAGTAAGTTTATTTTTCTCATTTCTTTTTATTTGTTCTAGACCTAATTTAGTGTCAATTGGGTTTGATGGGCCCTAACTCTCTAGGTTTAAAGTAATTTAAACATAGATAGCAATTGTTATTATTTCACTACGTTTGATGTAATTTAATTTAGGTTTTAGTGTTCCAGACATTGTATCGATGCATATGTTTTGGCACAAATGGTAGTGAAATTAGGGCAGATGTGTTTTTCGAAGAAATGTCTTTGCGAGTTAGGGGCATGAGCTTGCTCAAGTTTTGTGTGCAAATGGTTACAGTCAGCAGTAAGAGTTAAATGCAAATTGGTAATATCTCTTTCTCGGATGTCCCAGACTTCGTATCTATGTATAATTGTATACTTTGATATGTTTATGTTCCAAACATATTTGAAGTTGCAAATTAGGGCAAAATTTTATGCTCAAGGAAATATGTTTGCAGTTAGGAGTGGCAGCTTACCCAAATTTATCTACAATAGGTGATAGTCTATTGTAAGAGTTTAGTGGTAGGAATTGCTGGGTAGGACTAATAGAATGTGTTTCAATTTTTGAGGATCCATTACCAGTTGAAGAAAAATTGATAACAGGGAATGCCGAAGTGGCAGCAAGGGATGCTCTCTTTAATATCATGTGTTCGTTTCTGCTATGTAATCTGATTTATCTCTAGCTAATACCTTCTCTTTGGGTAGTGAACACTGAACAACTGTTACCTTGCATCCCCTTATCAGAAACAAGGAGAAAAAGCAGGCATCCTTGCCTATATTTCTTTTGTTGGACTATTTTGTAGTAGTCTTGTTATATCTGTCCTTACAATTTTTTTTTTTTTTGATGCTCATATTATCATATATGAATAAGGTCATCTCATTTGTTCTTTAATCTGAAAGTTGTCAATCATTTAGAACTTCGTACAGGCTGCTTTCCATATTATGGAGTCCCATCCTTGTTTCTAGGTCAAGAAGGAACCTTTGGCTGTAACGCAGCAATGGTTGCATTACGAATATTGATTGTCTCAATTATGTTTTGTTTTCTTTCATCGAGTACTATGTACGACTTTTATTGCACTATGACCATTCCCTTGATCTGAAAGGATTCAAGCAGAAACAGTTCTATACAAGCAAGAAAAGGGATTTTCTGAGCATATTTCGGTTCATCCATTTCAAGTTTAGCTTAGAAGCTAGGATTTGTAGATGATTTGAGACGTATTAGTTTACTATACCTCATAATGGGTCTTCCTCATGGACTAAATCCTTGCTTAATTTGGTTGAAGAATACTCTCCTCTAGAACTTCAGCCTTTAATGGGTATGGAGTTGGTCTTTAAGTGTGTAGGATGCACTTCAAATCATTCATGTGTAGCCCTGCCATGTTTGAATTTTAGTTGGATTTTTGGGTCCCTTCATACTTATATGTGCTCATCTGATTGCATTTGTACAGAATTGCTGATGCTGAAGAGAACTTAGGTGAAAGCGAAGTTCGAGAAGCTCATTTAGCTAAATCGTTGTTCTATATTCGAATTAGTGACAAGGTATGTGTCTATCTCCGTTTATGAAGCATCACAATCCGTGCCTGGTTAACTTTGGAAATCCTTTTTCAGTATATGAATTTACACTCACTGGCTAAGCTTCTTAATGAACACCCAGGAAAAAGCACTGGAGCAGCTCAAGGTAACAGAAAGCAAAACAGTAGCGGTGGGCCAGAAGATGGATTTAGTGTTTTATACCCTACAGCTCGGTTTTTTCTACATGGATTTTGATCTCATCTCCAAAAGCATCGATAAAGCTAAGAAGTAAGATAAGACCTTGAAGAATTTTCTTTCTAGAGTCATCATTGTTCTAGGAAACATCAGCTGAAAGATGTTTTAATTATTTCTCATACTAATGGCAGTTTGTTTGAGGAGGGAGGCGATTGGGAGAGGAAGAATCGTTTGAAGGTGTATGAAGGCTTGTTTTGCATGTCCACAAGAAACTTTAAGAAAGCTGCTGATTTGTTTCTGGATTCCATCTCTACCTTCACAACTTATGAGCTTTTCCCCTATGACACCTTCATCTTCTACACTGTCCTTACAAGCATTATATCTTTGGACAGAGTTTCACTGAAACAAAAGGTATTCTGCTTTTGCTCATTAAATGTGGTTTTGGCTCTTCATAATTGGGTATTAGTGTTTCTGATGGTAATACATGGCAGGTGGTGGATGCTCCAGAGATCCTGACTGTGATTGGGAAAATTCCAAATCTCACAGAATTTATGAACTCTCTTTATGATTGTCAATACAAATCATTCTTCTTAGCATTTGGTAAGTGTACTGTAAAGAACCAAGCTTTCTTTACTATTTATCTGATGTTTCTTTGGGTTATCTCAGTTCTTCCCCTAGCCTTTTTGTATCATACATTTTATCTCCTTAGTTTTTTTCAGTAACTGTTTGTATCTTTATGATTACTCAGCTGGCTTGACGGAGCAGATAAAATTGGACCGTTACCTACATCCTCATTTCCGTTATTACATGAGGGAGGTTCGCACGGTTGTTTACTCTCAGTTTTTGGAATCTTACAAGAGTGTTACCATGGAAGCAATGGCAACTGCTTTTGGAGTAACCGTCGACTTCATTGATTTGTAAGTACTCCAAATATGCCCACTTTAAGATGATTTTTTCCTTTGACAATTTGTCCATTTTGTTTTCATATACAAAGGGTTGTAAAGTTGGTTATATAATTGTTATGGCTTATGGTTGTGAGATTGTTATGTATTTAAGAGAATCTGAAGGTTGCCATCTGATTTTTCTGTTCTTGTATGTGCACAGGGAACTGTCTCGATTTATTGCAGCAGGGAAACTACACTGCAAGATTGATAAAGTTGCTGGAGTTCTAGAAACAAACAGGCCTGATGCCAAGAATGCTCTTTACCAAGCAACTATCAAGCAAGGGGACTTCTTGCTAAACAGGATCCAGAAGTTATCACGTGTGATTGATCTGTGAGAAACTCAGCTTCAGGCATTATGGAAACAAGCTGGCCTTATGCAAGTGACTATTTTCTTGACTAAAACATCAAAATGGAATGGGGACTTATTACATCGAGATCCAGATGGTGCCCCGTCAAGTGTGGTCAATCTCTGAGACAGATTGAGTTGTGCTTGCTTGTTTTCTATTTTATCAAGAATATTTTAGGCTGTTTGTTTCATTACTCCTTGTTTTTGTTAAGCAACTTTGAAGTAGAAGAACACTCATCTCCCCTTTTTATGGGAGGTCATTGAGTGGACATTACTTGCATATCCACTACTCTTCATTTACTTTGTTTCATGGCAATGGTTGTTTTTGAAGGTTATGCCAAGGTTTTGAAAAGAAATGCGAAATTTTTGTGATGGTTCCTGGACCTTGGATCTTTTTTAATGTTTTGCTCATTCTTACTGGGTTGATTCGCAATGTAGCTTTATGGTGGTTCGGACTACAGTAACCGATTCACTTGAAGTGGTTCGATGCCTATAGGCTGATCCCAAATTTTGTCTACAGATGGAAAAACAACCGGAGAAATATTTGTTTCGTACCATAATGTTAAGAGTTCTACACCTGTGCTGCTAATACGAAACAAAAATCCAAAAGATAATTTGTCTACAAAATAAACGCATAAAAAAGTTTTAAGTTTTCTTCCTTTTTCACCCCACCGCCTCGCCATCATCCACATCGGTCCTTGCAGGTACAACTGGCTTGCTCGATGAATTGTCTTCCTCACCCCCACCAGCCACTTCATCAAATTCCTCTAAATTACCTTCGGTTGTGTACAACTCGATGAGATGTGCTGCATGAGCCTTTCTCGGACTCACTGGCCTGCCTGCTCCTTCACATGTCAGCAAGTACTCGGCAATGAGCTGCAGGCGTTGGGCCTAGGCATAGGACAGAAGAGAAATAATGAGTCATGGAAACATGATCTACATTTAAATCAACATAAGAATCTATTTCATATAGATCAACTGAATGGCTAATCTTCAGGAAAATGAAAATCCAAAAAAAAAATTGTAATATTTCCAACAAAACATAAAGTAACAAAAGAAAGATTAGATCTAGCGTGCAGACACAGAAGATCTTCCACAAGGTTATAAGTAGAATAATGAGACCAAATAGATCAGATCTAACCTTCAGATATAGACTAAGTTCTAACACAAGCAGATAGACCTTAGAAGTATCAATTTATTAGATATTAATGTTTCTCAATCTAAGATTTTTCAATGAAACATACAAATTTGGAATTGAAGGTTTAGTAGACTTACAAATTTTCCACTTGCTGGTGCGCCTGGCACACGGATCCTTCGCACAGGGTTCTGTACACGGGGGTGGGAGACTTTAACATACCAGTCCATGTAACCATTAGCACAATCACTTGGACGCTCCACCGGTGTAGATCTCCGATCCCCCTGAATTGTGTGATCCTGCCAGTTATTCCAATGCCAATGGTCGGTGTAGTAGGTGCATCTATACGAAGAGGCTGTCGACCCGACCCTTGGGGTTATAGTTCCGAGTGGTTTGGTTGGTATGGTCTGCACTCGGCCAAACTGTCTTAGAACCCTATCAGGATGATAGGGTTCTGATACATCAAAACAAACCATTAGCCCAATATAGAATGAAATATCAGTAAGGGGGAAATGGTCTCTATGTTTTTGGTACGGGTCCCAGATAACCTGCAAATAATGGAACAAAGAAAGAGTAACAGATCAAATAATACAAAAATTGGTTAAGATGAATTTCGTTAGGAACCAAAAAATAAACTTACATGAATAGGTAGTAGGTCATCAAGTTGCTCACGTATAGCAACCAAAACCTTAGCAAGTTGTGTGTTGGCAGAGTAAGGCTCATGTTTGCATATTCTGGGTTTGGACTCCATGTAGGAGTTCTTCCCTTGACGCCTCCCTAAAGTAGGGAAATGCTCATAAATCCACGTCTGTGTATAAATTCAAACAAATATAGATATTAAACTTCCAATGGATTCAGAAAAAAATAAAAAAAGAAAGAAAAAAGAAATGAAAAAAAGAGTTAGTTCTATTGTACCTGCAAGAGACTCATACATCCGGTGATGGACCGAGATCCAAAGCGTGATGCGACTCCCAACTCACGATACAAGTGGGTGAGCACACCAGATCCCCAAGAAATTTCACTGATCCGGGTGAGGTCAGTCATGCATTGCAGATAGAAAACCCCAACCTTGTCACCGGTCTTGTTGGGACACAAACCGCATCCCATGAGATGGAGCAAAAAGGCCTTAGCAACTCTCTCCTTCCTGTCTCGACTATCAGACTCTTTCGACCCCTTAAAATTGGTCCTCAACCACTCTAATCTAACCATCCGGGTGTTATCCATCTCCTCATCGGCTTGCCTAGTGGTAACACCTAGCTGCTTATGAACTAGTTCCACTGCATCATTATAGTTGATCGCCCTAGAACCACCAGCATCTCCGGTCATTGCTTTTCCATCAATTGGAATCCCCAGAATGTTATGCACATCGTCAGGAGTGACTGTCATTTCGCCGAATGGTAGGTGGAACGTGTTCGCCTCTGGATACCATCTTTCTACGAAGGCACTAATCAAAGGACGGTCCACTTCTTCGTGGGTATGCAAGGCCACATATGTTAGGCCTGCTCGATCTACCACATCCTTCACCTATTGACATTCCTCTACCAAGGGCCATAATGACAAGGACTGGTGGCGGTTGTGGCAATCCAGAGGGCCTCGTGGCTCCTGAAACAAGAAATAAAATGTAAAGACCGAATGAAAATCTATAAGCATGTATAGTGCATAAAAGGAACGATATAAGCAGTTGCAGAAAGATCAACCTACTTCACCGCTCCATATTTTAGAAGCTATGTGAAACTTGTAGCTAGGCAACAAAGAGAGGTCCTCTGGAGCACCGATATCAGTTGTAGGTTGGGAAGAGGTGTCTGGAGTGCTAGAGGAGGTGGTAGGGGCTGTGGAGGAGATGGGAGGCTGCTGTTCCGCGCGGCGCTTACGTTTAGAACTGATGGGGTGCACACGATCAGCACTACACAAAGAAAACAATCATTTAATGCCAAACTGTTAATAACCCCTTGTTCAAAAAGCTCATCCAAATTTAAAAGAGAGGACGTTGTATATAACAACAGTATGTGGATCAAACAAGGGAGTTGATTCATATGCATGTACCAACTAACACAATTGGTAATATTAATTTTTATTACAACCACATGGTCTAATCGATGATACAGGATGCAGCTACAACAGTAACTTAAAAAGGCAATGTCAAGCAAAAATTCAATGATGCAGGACGCAGCTACAGATGTAACTTTAAAGGCACTGTCCAGCAAAATTTCAAAAGAATATTCGGATCATTAGGTCTGAAAATGATAATCGTTCTCGGACTATCAGTTCCGAGTTACTGTAACTCTGCCCGGAAATGGATAGTAGTCAATTTCACCAGTGAAGTTAGAAAAATAATAATAATAATAATAATAAAAGGCAAAAATTGTACACGAACAAGTTGTAAGCAGTTTAACAGTGGAAATATTATGAAAAACTTGAAATATTGGGAGATTTAAAGAAGAGAGTAGAAGAACTTACTTTTCTTGTTGGGTGGAACGTCGAGGACGGCGATCTACCGGGTTTTTCGACCTCGCCATTGATCTTCCTGAGGTGGAAGGTTCAAAAATCAGAAAAACCCCTTTCGATTTCCCCCAAAAATGGTGCGATGGGTTTTCGGTTTTTGAGTTTCGAAACTTTCCCTAAGTTTCGTTGGAGAGAGGAGGAAGAGATAATGAGAAGGGTTTTAAATGATTTTTTTTTTAATTTAAATAAAATCACTTAATTTAAATTAATACTAAATATTTATTGGTAACTTAAAATTAATTAACAGTTATTATTGATGATCATAATATTAGTAATAATTAGTGACACAAAAGATGATCATCTTCCTCATTATTATTTTTATTTTTATAATTATTAATTATAATAATATTAATTTAATGTGTAGAAATAATTTCAAAAAATTATATCATTAATTGAATTCTAAATTATTTAACCAAACATAATTTTAAAAATTGAAGGGTATTACAACCACTTTTCAAAATTATTTTCCAATTTCTAGAACAGTAATTCAATTACCGAGTTAACAACCTGTACGAACAATTTTTAAAAACTTTAGAATTCAATTATAGATAATGTATATAAAACTGGAAACGAATGAGCCCTTGGAGGGAGTTTGACAACCGGAAGCAGAAGTGCTTCTTGTAGAAGTAGAAATAGTTCTGAAAAGTAAAAAATTAAGAGAAGTTTGTATGACAAACTACAGACTTATAATAATTATAGTAATATTATACATTATTGTTATTATTATCATTACTATTGTTATTATTATTATGTGCACCAATGTACAACCTATACCACCACCATGGTCACCATCACCGTCACCATCACCGTCACCATCACCATCAATTTTCATCATCATCAGTGGTCGAAGATGAAAAATCAGTTGTTAGGAAGAAAAATGATGAGAGAGAACGAAAAAAAATAAAGAAAACAAAATAACATTGTCGAAACACTCTCTTGGTTTTTTGAAGGGTTGCCCCAAAGTGATTTGGAGAATTGGAGATGCCCCAGAGTGGGGATGGTGAATATCACATAGGGGTGAAAGTCGGTCGGGTTGGGTTGGGTTGATGTGCTGACCAAGCCCAACCCAAGGTTCAGAAACCTCAACCCAACCCAACCCAACCCAACTTCGGGCAAAGAATTTCTCAACCCAACCCAACCCAAGCGGGCTAAATCGGGTTGATCGGGTTACTTCGGGCTATTTCGGGTTGAATTTCTTTGTTATATTTAAATGTATGACACAACAAAGGCTAAAATAAAAAACCACTTAATAAGTGAAAAATAACCAAGAATGCCAAAGTTGATTGAAAAATAAAAGGTAACTTATAATTTATAGATTTGAATGACAAAGTATTCCTAATTTGTTGCCTAAAGAATCACCTAATACAATCTAATAAGGTATAAATATAACATATATAAAGTAAAAAAAAATTCTTATATATAGAAGGGGTCGGGCTCGGGTTGGGTTGGGCTGACCAAGCCCTTTGACCGAACCCGACCGAAAATTTTCGGGTTTTTAGAATCTCTGACCGTGATTGAACCCATGACCAACAAATCATGACCAAACCCAACCCAATGTCGGGTTGGTCACGGGTTGGTCGGGCTCAACCCGTCCAACTTTCACCCCTAGATAATATCACAGGTCTTAAAAAAAATCAAAATTTTACAAAGTAATCACAGAAATCCCGTCCAAATAGTCTCAACACTCAAACTATTTATGCATAATTGTGCATCATTTCAAGAACTGAGTGGCAAGAACAACCAAAACTTATTCATCATTTTCGTCTTTGTGGATCTCGACTGAGGCCGTGCTTCTTCAAGGTCTTGATATAATTCTTCATGAGTGTAAACTTGTTGCTCCCAAGGTGATAGAAATAATCCCAAGTATAAATCCCGGTTTTATGCAAGTCATCAAAAGCTATACTGCCGCAAGTCCAGAATTTGCAGTGGATTAGGAATTACTAGTTGAGGAAACAAACAGTAGCAAGTAGTAATATCAATTACTCGAAGAAGTACCGTATTCCATAGTTTCCAACAGGTTCTGCAGACATGATCCCGACGTGGCGTCGCCCATATATCACCTGAGGCAGAAACAGGATTACGGCATGGTTTTATCTGGCATAATTTGGAACAGAAAAATGGCCAAGTGTTTTGGAGCTTACGCAAGTCTAGAGGTAAAATCTATTTTACCTAAACCACATGGGATTATAAAGTAATCGGGTTCTACATGAATGCCAAAATTTCTTTTGACTAATTTTTTTTTTTTTCAAAGAAAGAAAATAATAGTCAAAACCAACTGAACTAGTGTATCTTTATTGATTTTTGTGGTTAATATGGAGTCAAACAATCAAAAGCAAGTAAAAATGTATTGGAATTGAAGGTCTTTGGTGAACTAGAAGATCCTTCGTTTCATAAATGTGAGGTCATGAGTCATAATCTCTACTTACTAACAAAAATAGGATAAATTAACAAGAAGCTGTAAGTTCTCTAAGGATCATATAATGTTTGAGAATACTACTTTGAGCAAGGCAGAATGAGGACGTCTGTCTGTCCAATCTTTGTGCCAAACATGTGTTGGCTTGTTGACCCTGCAGTAAGATTGTCACCAACATTCTATAGCTTTTGGATCTGCATATATACCCTATAAGAAGATTCTAGCTGCCCAAGCTATTACATTGCTTTCAACAGTGAGAGAGAGTCAAAAGAAGAAAAAAGGCCTAGAATGAATGGGTAGCATCTCCTAGGTGAGTTCCACACTACCACCAATGGTGTGTCTAGTTGTTGTCGAGCCTGACAAAGAATTTCTCTTGTAATCCTGTTGGGAATCCATGCCAAGGAATCATATAAAAGAATTAAATGAAGGAAGTAGAATTATTACCTTTTCACCCCCAACTGACCTAATCTTGCTATCAACAGCAGGGCTATGAACTCGAAGAAACTCAGCTGATAAATTGAAGACACTCCCGTCTGCAAATTCCACTTCTACCTAAAACACAGACATTCAAAAAAGACAATACATTTGAGAACCCAACTAATATCCTACTTGCAATAAGAGAAAGTAGCGAGTGCTAGAATCATTGCAGCAAACCAACCAAACAACCAAGTCATACAATTGAACCCTCACCAATACCAGATCTAATCTTAGACTTGGCTCTTTTACTATTGATTGAGTTCTAAGTAGCAAACATAAAACGAACGCTGAAATCAATTTCAGGGAGAAACTCACAACAAACTAAAGTAATGGGGTTTATTTCATAACCATAACATCTGCGAATCCAAACACTGAAAAGGGTTGCTACACATTTCCCATGTGTTACACAAGAACAAAACAAAGAAGTCTCTGGAAACACCTGGAAACCTCCAAATAATTACAGCAAACAACAACTATGCCACCAGTTGAACAGTTACAAGCTTTTACTCTAGGACCTGAGCAGCACTGCTATATTTGATGAAGTTCATTTTTTCATTCTTCAGCCACACATACTTATGGGTGATTTTACAAATACATATTTCATAAAACGCTTTGTCACATTATTAGCTTTTAGGATCTAAAGTCCGATCCAGAAAAACTTTTATGATCTAAATTCTAAAGAGATGAAATCAGGGTCGCTCTAATAGTTTTAATGTAGATCTTCAAATTATAAGCTATAACAATCCTAAGTTGAAAAGAAAAGAAAATTCTGTTTCAAGTATGTATCACTAATTTGCACTACACTCACTGGATAACTTGTTTCTACTCCCTCTTTCCCTTTCGATAGATAAAATCTACTCACCGGATTATAACACATGGACAGTATTCAGTAAGGTTCATCTATGATAGGATATATTGCCTAACTTATCGGCATTACAACTATAACATATGTGTTTTGCAGGTGACCCTCTGCATCCAGTACTAAAATGACTGCTTACGGAATTGCTTGGAAGGCTCTCATGAATGGAACGACCCAATTAAGATGATGAAGGCTCTCATAAATCATTAATTGAACTCTTCATTCTTCAACTGGTTCAAAATTCTAAGATGTTAGCAAAAATCAAGCAACAATTTGGATTCAATTCATACAAGTTCCATACAGATACTCTTCCATAGTCTTCACTAGGATTAAGGACACCCATTTATTAACTCAATTCCAGTGTAAAACATTCAAAAGTAAACTATCAGAAACACGAAAAGAATTTAAACACGGCACATACTTCAGATCCTAATTGCAGTTCAAAAATCGATCAGAGTTCCAGAGTTGGACATTATTGAGTTCACGTTTTGGGGCACTAAATTGTACAACAATAGAAGCCTTTTAATTTCGATTAACAGTTTACAATTTATGCTGAAAGATCTCAGCTGAGGTTTTAGCTCTAAGAAGGTAGTAATCCTCTTATAGAGGAAAAGAAAAACAACACATTGACAGACTGAGCTGAAAAACCCACATCCCCAATCAAAGAACAAGATTTTCAAAGCGTACCCAGATCACTAAAACCGAAAAAAATTCAATTTCTCCCTGATTTCATCCTATTTTCTGAAAGTTTTCTTGAGATGGGTGGTTACTAGTACCAAAATCATCTGGGTCCAAGCAATTTCAGAGAAAAATACAATCAAAGAGGAGAGAGAGAGATATAGGAGAGAAGCTTACAGCCTTGGGAGGTTGGAGGGAGAGTTTGGTGAGGCGAGGAGGTTGTACAGTCGTGTGGATGCTCCGTAATGCTCTCTGCAATGCGTACATGGCGAAACCTAAATCTGCGCGCGAAGAAGCTTAGCGTGCAATGTTAGAACTTTTATCATAAAGATGATGGGCATCTCTGATCTCTTACATCTCCAAATGCCAAGTGTACATTCTTGGCCCTGTTGGCCCACATCCCTTGGTGGACCCGTGAAATTGGTAAGTTGTGGTCAATACTAATCATGCGGAGATGAGATGGTGATATCATAGTTGTTAAAAAGTATGGGTGACGGATAGCTGCCATACCCTTAATTCTTCAAAATATGGGTTGGTTAAAGGTATAAGGGTATGGCAGGGTCAATGGCATTCAAAAAAATCTCCAGAAAGATTTTCGCGGGACTTATTTTTTAGGAATTTTTTAATTGGGTCACGTAACACTCCGCTGAGATGGAGAATTTTTTTTTTTTTCATCGCTGAAATCTTCTGCGATCCCTATTTTTTAAGAATTTTTTAAACTCTTTTTTTTCTGGTCACGAAACTCTTCCGCGCACGGAACTCTTAGGCGAGTACCCCTGAACCCTTAACGCTACCTCAGACTAAGGGTTAAGTTGGATGATCCGTAAGACCTTCTTCCCTGAATTACTTAGCATTTCTAAAGATAGAAAGAGCATGTGTCTCTAAATCAAATGAGAATGAAGACCTAGGTTAAAAGAGGAAAAAAAATTAACCCTATCTAAGAAATTTCCTCGTTTGAACATATTAGCCATCACAATGACTTACAGACAAAAAGCAACACCCTAGAGGATCCCTATCTTTTCATTCCAGCATATTAATCATATTTTTTTTAAAGGTTGAATCCAACGGCTACAAATTACCAATGAGGTTGAGTTCATCTGTTTATGCTATTAATTTATTTTAACTTACTATTAATGTGATCTGATGATGATTCATAATAAGTAATGTATAAAATATTAAGATGGGTGTGAGCCTTTGGATGACCTCCTCAATCATCAATTCGATTTTGTTCTGTACATGCCCTAGCTAGCCATTAAACTTTAAAGTTCTTAATAGTGCTCCTAGATGGTGGGTCCCAAATAATGCCCACAAAAACATCAAAACTTTTTAAATATATTTTAAAATTACCCCATATGATAATTAAAAAAAATAAAAATGGGTCTCAAATACAGACAAAATTATTATAAATAAAATTAATATGTATGATAAAGTATCAAAAAGATGAAAAAAAAATTAAAAATAATAATGAAGGTGGCCTTAATTAATAACCAAAATAAACCATATTCAATGTTTCTTTCATTTAAAAGTATGCAACATAGGAAATAAAATAACAAAGAAAAATAATTTGGTGATTCTTGATAAGATTCCTTGCTAACATCATTGTACGCACGTAATTAAAGTAAATAAATTAACTAGCTAGGGATGACTATTAATAATATTGATGACTCCATTAATTTCCATATGCTAGCTTAATTAATATCATCATGGACTACCTCCCCACAACTTCCTGCAGGGGTCCAAAAACTTATTAAAATATGAATTAATTTTTTATTTAGTTAATACAACCAAGAATATTTAGTTTGAATATTCTTTCAAACTCAATTATTTTTTTTTACTTTATTTATCTCCCATGTATGTCTATGGTTATAATAATTTCAGACATAATTATGAGACTTAAAAAAAAGATTTCATGATTTTTTTTTTCCAAAGTGCTTATCGATCTGACTGCGCCTTTTTTTTTTCCTTAAGTTTTATGGAATGATATAATTAATTAATTATGACAGGAAGTTAATATTTGAAACTGCTTTAATTTCCACAAAAGCAATAAAAGTTAAAAGTTCATCCGGAAAGCCTTTAATTAATCTGCTTCTTGTAATCACTAAACTTATGGAAAACTATGGAAAATGTATATTCCATTTAATTGGTAGTGCTTTTTTTTTGTGCTTTCGAGGACTTAGTTATTAAGAGGCTATCTTTATATATTGAGTTGATAGGACAATTCTCAATACACCTCTTTACGTGTGACATGTTTGTTCGGATTATTAAATCTGTAGCATTCAACTCAAAAGCAATTGATAATGAATCAAGTGACTCATGATAAGTTGCAAAGCTTCTAACTTCCCATGAGACAATTCTTTGTTTTGCTTTAAAAAATGTTTAGTTGAATTAATAGAAATGTTTATTTTAAAAACAATAATATTTTAAAACTGCAACAATAACAAATTGGCCATAGCCTTAAAGAACAATAGTTATTAGCATCAAGTACCTGCAACATAATATTCAGTCTAACTTCTAGCTTATAGCTAATAAAAGAGTAGTTAAGTTCCTCATTAAATTTGAATTTTTTATACTAATTAACCTTAATTATATAGAGCTTAATTGTAGCAGTACTGACCAAGGCATGAGTCATGAACTTGACGTCATGAGTTCGATTAATATTTAATTCCTACTTGCAAATGGAAGAAATAAAAAATAATTACAGCCTGATCATCAATGATTAATTAAAAAAAACAAATTAATAACCCAAGAAATAATAAAAAAAAAAATATCAACTTTGATGATGAGCAATTGTACACTTGATAAACAAAAAGGTGAAGGAGATAAGGGGACTAGATGAAAAATAAACCCATTAATTAAGGCCAATAAGACAGACCTTCATGGGAATTAAAAGTCTATTAATGGTAATTTTTGAAAGAAAAATTTTCTTCTGAATGATGGAAGCCATCCCAAGAAAGGAAAGAATCTACAGTACTATCAATCCAGCAATTAGTTGTTGCAGGTTGATCAGAGTACTCTTCTTGCTGCAGAGATGATGAACTAATTTCACCATTATTATTAACAGAAGGGTTATTATTATTATTATTGAGAGATGAGTCCTCCAAAGAAAATGAAGAACTACAATTATTAGTAGTCATAATAGGCTTATTATTCATCAATGATGCAGATCCCATATCAAACCCTCCATAATTATTCCACAACATTTCATGGCTTTGATGAAATAGCAGGTTAATGCAGTTTGTATCATCATCTCCTGATGACCCAAATTCAAATTCATCTTCTTTCTTCTGTGTGATCACTGGAAAATCATCCTCTGATATAGGAATATCCACCTGTTCAACGTCCAAATTTTGCTCATCATCTTTACTAGTTTCACATTTTCCACTGTGTTCAATGGGTTTATGAGTCACAGGGTCTAACCCAAGTTGCTTCAACCTCTTCTTGATTCTAGTATTCCAATGGTTCTTGATTTCATTATCAGTTCGACCAGGGAAATTCGCGGCAATCTTCGACCACCTACATTAATCAGACTAAATTCTCTAAGAAATCTACAACACCAAATTACATGCCTAAATTAATCACACACTGTTTAATTAAGAGTTCTATTAAAACGTTGTTAATTAAGTTTGAATAAGAGTGATGAAAATACCTGTTACCAAGGCGTGAATGGAGTTGAATGATCTGATTTTCTTCCATTTCTGTGAACGCTCCTCGCTTAAGATCTGGTCGAAGATAATTAATCCATCTTAATCTACAACTCTTTCCACATCTCATCAAACCTTCATTATTCATAGTACAAAAAATTAACAAGATGTCATGTTGGGTATGTAATTACCAAAATTAATGATCAAATTATATACAAATTACTTACCTGCAAGTTTGGGAACTGTTCTCCAACAGTGTATACCATTGTTAAGGATGAAATTCATGAGTTTATGATCTTCTTCAATAGTCCATGGACCTCTCTTCAAACCAATCTTCTCACAACAGGGTTGTCTTCCCATTGTACGTACCAGAAAATGTACCCCGAAAATGACAGGACTTAAACTGTCGAAAAGGCGATATATATACATGTAGTACTTGTAGCTAGAGTTCATCTTATGGTCGGAGAATAAATGGGTTGCAGCCAAAAGAGTCTATAATTCAAAAAAGATGCTGCCAGTTCATCAAAACATAAAACAAATGTTGTTTTACAGGGATACATGATTGAATTTGAATGAGAACAGGGCAACAACAAGACTCCATTAACCCTAGAAACACAAATTAATATTAAGTTCTTAATTATTAATTAATAACTTTAAAAAAAAAAATCAAAGAAAAAAACGTGGGTCGTCCTTAAATTGTTGACAAATTTATGTAATTGAATCTAAAGTCATCTCCTATTGGACTTTAAACCTAAAAAAAAAAGAAGAAAAAAACTATGAATAAAGGGTCCTTATTGGTCACATGTAAAGTTGGCCAACTTTTGTCGTTGGAGGCAACTCTTCTTTCTTAGTTGTGTGGTAGGGTTGGGTCAAGCCCGGACGGCTGATGGTGCATTGAGATTGATAGAACACGAATCTCGATGACAATCCAATGGTCGGGACCCATGGATGGCGAAAAGGAATAATAAGATAAATTTTCCCTTAAAGAGACCTTTAAAAAAGGGTGTGTATGTAAAAAAAAGTTTGGGAAAGGATAGGAAGGACCCTAGGAAATAAGGACTAAGAAGGGTTCTTTATATGAAAGGCAATGGGTCGGGTCAACCCATTCAACCAAATGTATCATGTGTAACTAGAACACTGAGCCTGAGGTGCATGATTCAAGTTAGGCATCTGTCCAGGTTAAGATGATTAACAGGTGTCAATGAGTACCCATTTACCTCGAAATTCAATCCAATGGGAACCGAAAGTTGATGGGTCGGGTCAGCCCGTCCCAACAGAAGAAGGCGACAGATTGACCCGTTAAATTGTTTTAGTTGGTGTTTCAGTTAGACCCGAGTCCAGGATAAAGATTAAAATCATTTGTTTTGTGTCAGATAATCATTTTGTGTTTGTGGGTGGTGTGCGTGTAAAGTATTTGACCAATAAAGGCGACTTATTAGAATTTTATTTTTTTAAAATCACAAAAAACAAAGAGGCAGTGAGTTGAATAGTTGAAAGAATAGATGGCATGGTGCATGCACACGAATTTTGTTTTTAAGTACATCAAACTAATGATTAGGGCAATAAATACAGAAAATTTAGCGCTAGTTTAGGAGGAAGCGTGAAGCTTCGTGCGGTGGTGCTGTTAGGATTTGATGCCTTGGTGGTGGTTCACTTTCTTCATTATTGTTTCGGTTTTGTCTTGGATTATGTAGACTTCGCACTTCAATAGGATAATGAGTGTTATAAACCCGAGTTAAACCTAAACAAAAGCTGGTTAATTAATCAAGGATTTTGTTAACATGTGCCCTTAGGGCACATGATAAACTTTTAGGTTTTATGTTTTGTTTAGTTTCTTAAGGTTGTCCAAATGGGCTGATTTTTGTATATGTATATTATTTATACTATTTGGACCATATCTAAAAAAATCAGCTCAATCGGAGACCTCTAGCACCCTCTAGCACTACAAACACTTAATTTAAACTTTAATAGTGTGAATGAACGGCTTACATTTAAAGTGATTTGTTTGGAGGGTTAGATATTTCTGATTGAGTTGATTTTTTGTGGACATCTTATAAATAATAATAATATTATGCCTACAAAAATTCAGCTAATTTGAAGACTTCGAACTTGTAAAAAAACTCCTTCGAAAACAACCTTATCGTGTGCCCTAAGGGCACACGTTAACAAGACCCATTAATCAAGTAAGAGAAGGGGTGAAATGACCCGCGCCCCTGTGATCTTGATGTGATCCTCATTATGAAGGAGGGTGATCTAAAGACAGATTTTTAGTGAGAATGTTTTTCTCAATATAATTGATCCGGTCTAAGACTTCTAACTCCCCTCAAATCAACCACTAAAAATCGACAAATTTTTTATAAATTTTTACTTAGTGTTTAAGGTTTTAGAATGAATGGATCATCCCCACATACGCCTTCGATGATTCGGTTCATTCGATCTAGAGTCATTAATAGAACGTCATTTGTACTTACATTAAGAGATTATTTAATATACTAAAAAAAGGCTCCTAGATATTATTGGAACTATAATGGAGTTTTTAGTTGTTAATATATTATGATAATGGTTGGTACTTTTGGATTTAAAACACAATAATATTATATCACATGGATAAGAAAGAAGCAGAAGGTATGCTTCTTGCTTTACTGCAGATATTGTTCGTTTGGTTTAGTTCTAATCATGCTTGCGTGTGAATGTTTGCAATGACATAGAGGTAGTGGCACACATCCAATAATACTCCCCCTCAGTGCTATCACGGATAAAACGGAAGCGACACTCTTATATCAAGGTTCTAGTTACTAAGGATTGAACCCATGGCCTCTAGAGACTTTTGGTTTTAATACCATGTAAGTGATCACTTAACTCTAAATACTCAAATTGTTAAGGGGAAGAGTAACCATGTAGAGAAATAGTGCTCCTTGATTTATAAGGGATATTTTGGGCATTTTTGAATTACAAAGAATATTTTGCAAACAGTTGAAGTCCTCATTAGGACTAAGAAAATGAAGAAGAGAACTACGTAAATTGGTTTCTTTTCAAATACATGAATTATTTTTGTTATTTGTGTTTTCAAATACATGAATGAATAGAAATAAATAATACGACACAAATGGGAATGTCAAACTTAAGAAAATAAAACAAGCACTTTTCTATTAATTAGATGTGCCTCCTTGGACTCAAAAGATTTGGATTTACCTCCCTCAAGCATTGTTATTTGTGGGTCAGGTCCATGAGTGAAGAAAAATAGGGTTTGAAGATAGCCCATGATAAGAAACTTCTAAGCTCAAATCCCAAGGCTAGAAACCACACATCAGGATGAGATTTTTGGTGTTTAAGACTGACTTTGGAAACTCAACAAACCTCAGACATGACCCTTCTCTGATACAGAGTTTTCAAAGCACCCAACAGTTCATGAAGAAAGTAGTACAACACCATTTTGCTTAAAATTTGGTACAATATCTATTATCTTCTATTTTTGTTGTACTTAACAAGCTTGGGTTGCTACTACTTCATGGAGGTTAGTGTCAGTAAGCCAGTCTGCACAATTTACTACATTTCACATTAAGAGATAATTAATCCCTTTTTCTGATAGAAATGTCAGTGGAAAGCCAACGATTAATTGTTGTTTACAGAACAAAGAACTATGAACAAAACTTAATGCATGCTGTCCAGATGTTTTATACATAACCTTGTTTCGCTGTGGCATGAGTAGATGTCAAGTGAAGCTTTTCGATCTCAAGGAGAAAATCATCTCTGAAGCATTCTGAGAAGAGGGGGGGCTCTCCATCTTCAGCCTTTCACCCTATAACAGTAAAGGTGTAAGGTCTTGTATATAAACCCAATAATACAACTTGATGAGAGGTAATAACTAATAAGCTATCAATAAAGGAAACTACAGTTCTGAAACTTGCCAAGTCAGACAAGGATCCATTATCAAAGTAGAGGATCTCTCTTCTAGCACCAAGGCCTTTTCAAATAAAACCCCACACCTAGACCAAGTCCAACGGCGGTGCTAGGTGGTGGCAGGGCCCCAACAGAAACAACATATGTAGAAGTGATAGAAATTCTTTGGGTTTGTATCGCTCTTACGTAGCTCATAAGTCTCAGTAGCAAACAATATAAAGTACAACTGCGGGGTTGAGGATAAGGTGTTTATCAAGGGATCAGACATTATATCTTTAAAACTCACTTAGATTTCTCTTTGGATTCTTCTACAGGTGCCTCCTCACTTGTTGAACCTAGGGATGTCAGTTTCCCAAATGATTCCTTGGCATCCCCAACGTAGTCAAGTACTTTGTCCAGCACAGTTTTGAGCTTATCTTTTGTTGGAAGCTGAAAATGAGATCACAAACTGTATGAATTAACTCGTACAGACTCCAAGAATATGAACTGAGATAAAGAGAACCTATGCAAGAAAAAAGGTAAATCTAAAGCACAATCACAAGTAGCCCTGAACTTGGACAAGTTTTTAGGGATTAATTATGAGTGACATAGCAATACTACTTTAAAAGGGGTGCAATTTCTATGAACTCAATGTGGCAAATCAGGGACCTTTTCTTTTTAAGAGCATTATGTAATGGTCACCTAAACATGAACGGCTATACAGCCATCCTTCCATTCAAGAATTTTCAACCATCTATTCTCTTTTAAGTTAGAACTGTTATCTGATCACAAGTGGTAGTTCTGGTGGTCTTGCTTGGAGCATCCCACACATTACAAGAAGCTTGTTTAGTTCAAAAAATATTGTTGGATGAAAATTCCCCCACTGCTTTGTTGTCCTGTTATGTTGGTTCCTCGGTCAGAGTCGGCCTATTAGCAAAAAAAAAAAACTTGTTCACCTTTTAAAGAAAAAAAAACGCAATTACTGTCAATTATTTGACTTGATACATTCTCATATGTGGGCCACAACCCTTCATGGGTTATTCATAATTCCCTTGGATCTACCTAATTCTAAGGTATGTGGTTTATTCACTTGATAGTTAAAGTCTGCAAATTAGAGATAGGAGGTAGAAAGGAAAAAAAAGAAGAAAAAAGTGAAATTACAAATAAAACTGAAGAAAGAAAAGACACGAGAATCAAACTCACTTCAATAACATCAGTACTAGAAAGTGCAGATCTCAAGTTGTTGTTTTCCTGCACATTCAGTAAATGGAATTAGAAAATAAACACTACTTTTCTTTTGTATTTTCACTACTAATATCTAGCTGGGAGATGAGAGTAAATAAAAATGAAGTAGTGTGGAGAAGTAACCTATCAAAATATAATCTAGAGTCAAGAAGAAGGACATTACAACAAGTTTGTAGCCATATCTAAACTCGGTGCACGTTCGCAAAACGCGATGCTGCCTAAATGCTGTCTTCTGTATCTCCTTCTCATCCTGTTTAAATTATAGACCACCTGACAAAGTCAGTAATTCATAAGAACTAAAGAAAATAGCAGACATAAAATCCCACCCAAACCAAGGGATGATTCTTCAGTTTTTCCACTATATTATATAATTAAGTAGTGCAACTAGATGGAAAGAAAAATAGACCCTAACAAAAGTCTTACCCTATAAATCACGGCCGCGAGATTCCTTGCAATTGTATCCTTGTAAATATATTTTCCAAGAAAATTATCTTTGGCTGCAACCATGATCTTCGCAGTCGTCCCACCGGTTATAAGACTAAGTGGGTACCAAAGATAAACCTGTTCAAAAACCAACTCATCACCAGAAGTACATTTTTAATTACCAATACCACTGCAAGGTGGTATGCACAAATAAAAAATGAAGAACGACATAGGCATAGATATATAACCATGCAACCCGGGCCATCACAATCAGAAGTGGGGATAACGTATATAAGAGCAAGGTGTGCTGTACTTGTAGGGAAAATAAAGATTGCGACCATGGTACTATTACAACAATCGTGAATTATGTCCATACAAGGGGTTTAACCTTGATCTCCCCACAAGGGGACTGACGCCTCCAACTATCATTAGCTCCTAGTGGGACATAGTATAAGCATTTTTCATTGAGGATGTATTTGTGAATTTTTCTTTTTTGCGAAAACCGGAAACATAATATTAGCTTGTTGAACTTAGAGATTTTGTAAACGCTAACATACTTTTGGAGCTGGCATATTATGAGCAATTATTTAAGCAAGAATGACAAAATCGTCTAGTTTCTTAAGTTTGTTTTGTTTTGTATTTGCTAACCTTTTTATGAGCTTACAATGACAACCCCAGATTGCACTTGAAATTTTTCAACCTTTCTAAATTATAACCTTAGTATGCCTTACCCACCCTAACTAAAGAGTTTTGGAACCAAAGTGACAGAACCTATAAACAGTTGTTTAAATACAAACTTCAGAAATTTGGATTAGAACCCATAAATGCATCAATTTAAGAACCCCTAGCTAACATATTTTACTGTTGGCCCTCATGATCAAATACCATACAGAGATTTACTAAATATTTCCAGAAAAAACATAAGCTCATGCTATGGCAGTGACCCAAACTTACATAATTTGATTGAAAACCATAGTAGCAAGGAAAAGATCCCAAGAAGTCGAAATTTTTAAATATTTCATAGAAATCCATCACAGAAGAAGTATTCCTAATTATGAAATACCATCAACAAAGACATGAAAAAAAAAATCATAGAATTATGAAGAACCCATCAGCAAATATGAATCAATGAGATCAAGTTCAAACATAAGTAACGAATTACAAGTACCAATCACCAGAAATGATTAGCCAATGAAGAAATTCAAGAAGAAAAAGAAGAAGAGCTAACATTGGCCATACGGATGAAGATGACGAATTTGGGGTTGCCATCATCTTCGATTTTGGGCATTGCAGGAGGAGGAGTAGATCGTTGGAACTGTCGAGCTTGTACTCCTCTCTTTTGCTTTGCTTGAACTACCAAAACATGCTGCTTTTGTGTCTGTTTTTTGGGGGTTTGAGTAGTGAAAAGAGAGTGTTTGGAGAGCAAAACATCTTCACGGGTTCTTCTCGAAGTCGATAAGGGAAGTTGAACAAGTGCGTTTAGAGACATACCCACCTCCATTAATCCTGCAAAAATGGCAGAAACAATTGCTTTTCCTCGTCTCTATCTCTCACTCTCTCTCTAGCTGTGTATTTCTTTTTGGGTTTACAAGGTGGATGAGAAAACAAATCATCAGTTGTCTTTCTCACACTCTCTCTCTCTTACTCTTATCCACAATTTTCCGTGGATCAAATATGGCCCAAATCATAATTCATAAAATTCTTTACATTCTATCATCGTGTTAGGTATGTGGGCCTAATATCATATGGGTTCAAACTATATGGCCCACCCAATGAGGACTCTTGATTTGATCGTTTGATTTAACAGGGGGGAAATTTTATTGGCACTACACATTTTGTTGTTAGCGGACTCATTTTTGTTTTACCTATTTTAAGCCTGCACTTATCAAAAATCCGCGAAATTTTATTGGTACTACACATTTTGTTGCTAGCGGGCTCATTTTTGTTATACCTATATTAAGCCTGCACTTATCAAAAATCCGCCAACAAAGTTTTGGGGGATGCCAATAAAACGTCCCTTGGAAATTATACTCGCTCACTCCTAAGGCTTAGTGATAGCCTGTCAGGCTTCAGTTGCTTTGACCCTGCCTAAATCGGAAGCCCGCCGCAAGTTTTTGATGACTGCTAATATAATTTTTGTTGATTTTTTACGACCAATCAGGTCCAATTGTCATAGCCATCGGCCATCATTCCAATAGGATGTCTCGGACATCCGATTAAATTGGAAAGATACAGAGCCGCTTTGCAAGGATGACATGCACAAATCGAGAAAATTAGGCACCCTTGTGTAGGGATTGCAACTGGCTAGGCTTTGGTCAGGTCGAACTCGAAAAGCCTAGTGTTGGCCGGGTTGGGCTTCTGTCCAGCCCAATCTGTAGTAACCCAACCCAAACATCTGAACATCTACTTTGGGCCGGGTCAACTAGGACTTAGCTTAGAGTTAGGGTTCATTTGTGTTTTGAGGGTTATTTGTTCATTTTTACGTTTTTTTTTTTTTTACAATGAGACTATTTATCAAATACAAATACAAGCAAATGAGTAAGTGAGGAAGCATCACTAATTGGTGGAGGAAACATCCTTAATGGGCGGAGAGAATAAGAGAAAAACCGCCAACCTGTAAGCAACATATGATCAACTACCGACGACGGAGTATTTGTACGTTTTTGAATTATTTACACCCTCCAAAAAAAATTTAATTTATGCTATCAACATTAACATACTGTACTAACTAAGTTAGCTGACACTTCTCAATTTTAAGTTTTTAAGTTGGGTGTGTTATGAGAAGTCGTTGAACAAGGAAACGCCTTATGGGGAAGGGAATTATATAAGGTAACAGCCAAAATGAGTTGCCACTTCATGGTGCACCCACAAACCTCCAAACAAAAAAGTCTGTCAACCAAAACAATTGTTTGTCTCTAAAGCTAAAGCTTACGTATAAAATAATCTAATTTTAGCCAAAGCATCCCCCACCATTATTTGTCCTATCATTCTTATCCTATCCATATTCAACCATTATGCTGATCTTGAAACTTAAGGGCACCCAACTTTTTACTTGTTATATTTAATTTATTTTTACACTTTATTTACACTTGTATATGGGTCTCCATGAAAATAATCCTAAAGGCTAACTCTAAATACCCACGAAAGGGTCAGACCCATGTTGCTTTTTTAACCCTGATTCAACCTAACCCATGTAGGAAAAAAGGATACCATTTTTTCATGTTTGTCTCCAATAATAAGATTGGAACTATAAATGGTTCACAAAAGATATAAAACTCAATATGGGAATGTTAGATCTTCTCTAATTTCCATTGAACTTTCTAGTTGTGAAACAAAAGAACCAAATCACATGAGCTTAGTAAATTGAAGACATGAAGCAAAGGTTAGGTCCTTCTACTTTGTTGTAATTTTAAAATAAAGAAGTACAAAAAGAGAAAAAAAAAAGCCAAGTATGGATAAGTTGTAAAGTGATGGTGAGAGAATCCCTTTAATGAAAGTAAGCATCTTTATTTCTTTTATTAGACTACTAGAAAAAAATAGAAAAATTGACCATTGTTTATGTTTACCCTATTTTTTACAAAAAGATCCTTTACTAGCATCAAGGCAAGTATTTGATCTCTAAAAGGTAATGATACTATACTACATGGGACCACATACTATATTCTTAGTCAAATCTTCACTCTTGAGCAGGCAAATTGGAAATCAAAAAAAGGGAATTCATTACATTATTATTATAATCAATCAATTTGTTTCCTAATGTTTTTAAGAGATAATACGTATGATATTCATTTGATTATTCTGTTTCTACTTTCTAGTTAAAATCCAACACATAAAAAACCAAAGCATCTATCTATCTCTATCTCTATCTCTCTATATATATATATATATGACTCTTAATTTTTAGTTAAAGGTACACGACATCCAAATCAAAACAAAATGTATGTAAAGCTTTTAATAAGAAGACACCAACTCTTCTTTTATAAAAAAAAATAACTTTGGGTTAGATTGCACAGTAATTTGGGTTAGGATTAAAGTTGACCCTAACTCATTTTTTTATATAAAAAAGTAACTAATTCATAAACTAATTAGGATTTGATAATCATAACGTGCCAACTTATTGGAGTGGACCCTAACCCTAACTTGCTGCTAGATCTAAGTTGGATGTAGAGTACTAAAATAGGGATTCCTTGTGCAATTTGGATATTTTAGGTTCCCATGCATGAAAACTAATAAAATTCCAACAGACCCCCTATGGCTATTTGAGTCCGACCTCCTCCCTAGGATTTTAGGATTTGCTGGGACTCTTAAATACCTTAGCCCATATGTGGGATATTGCGAGTCTGATAAAAGCATAAAGTGCCCATTAAAAAAATCTATGATGGATGTCAAAATCGGGTTGAATGGATGAATCAAGCAAATGCTTCTCATCCCGTAAATTTAGTCCCTCATCCTGATATGCAACATCTCCATCTAGCACATTTAAATCTTGACTTGATTAATGTGTTTGAGAAATATTGCTGCCATTGTACATCAGGCAATCAGGATTTGAAGGAGGGACTTAGTTAGGCGGGATGAGTAGCATCCGTCTCCATGGTATCTATCAAAGAAATTTTGTTCTTTAGCTAAAATAACAGAAAGGCCACGCAATACAAAGACGTGGCCAATTATACATGAACTGGTCTACGTAAGAGAAAGAAATATTCTAACCTAAAATGATCCCCTACTGGTGGCGGCTGCTCTAACGTTGAGTGAGATGGCATCTGTAGGTGTATCAAAATTTTCCGAAATTTTTTAGATATTTTTCTGGTGCATAACACGTCTTATGATACTAAAGAACCTTCTAAATATATATATTTTTCTTGTCTAATTTTCTTTTAGAAGCTTCCAAACCTTAATTATCAGAAAAGTTTGACAAAAAAATATTAAACTAATAAGATAGTACACTGGATGAATTATTAGAAAATAATAAGATATATATTGGATAGCATTTTGGTTGAGTCTAATAATTGATTATTCTAATAGTTTTAGACTTATGTTATGGGCACCAACATGTTGGATTTGGGCAATCGTCAAAACATTCAATTTGATTATTAATTTGGACCACTTTTCAAAAACACTCAAGCATATATCCCAAGCCTTAGGTCAATACATTTTGTGACCAAAACTATTTCCTATGTGGTTTGACTATGGCTTTAGAGTGGTTATAGAAAGCACTAATTAGCAAGTGATCGAGTTTGGTTCTCCAGAATGACTTAGATTGCAAATTATCCTGCCTATATATTATGTTTCAATTATCAATAACGTGTTACTCAAAATTTTGTAAAATGACCTGACAATTTCTTTGCAAAATCTGCAAAAAAAAAGAGAAATATTCAAAATAAAAAGAGCGTGTTTTACAAAATTTGGAGTTTATTGGCGAATATTCATTAAAGAAATCAATATTATGATATCGAGTAGGCATTAAATTTGATTGGGAGATGTTGTCCATATATACTCCATATTAATGTTTTTTGAAGTAAATTCCATCCCAAAATGTGTGGTGCCCCTAATCCAAAGTGTTGGTGTCAATATCACATGTCCATCCCAAATGTGTGGTGTCCCTAATCCAAAGTGTTGGTGTCAATATCACATGTATGTCTCAAGTTCGACCCGAATCCGATCCATTTGCACCCAACTCTTCATATCAGTAGTTACAGTTACACTAGTGGCTTTTTGTAAACCCTAAAATAAACTGATGATTGGTGAAGCAGAAGTGAGAGAATATAAGAAAGGAAAAAAATGTGAGCAATTTTTGTATATAAAAGTGAGAAATCTGAATCCTAAGAACCGCACATAAACCGACATGACCGGTCTAAGCAGCAGGTAGCCAGCCCAGCCGTCTCTTTCTCTGCTCATCCTCCATCTCTGATTCTCTCTTCTCTAAACATCTCTTTCTCTCTCTACTCTCTCTCTATCTTTGGGCGATTGAGAAAACAGAACCAGAGATATCAGAAAGAGACCCAGAAAGATTTAAACGCACATGAACTTGCAGAGAATTTAATGAAGGATCGAAGGAAACGTGAGGTGATAACATGGAGCAGATTCTTCTGTTGCACCCTCTTCATGGTGATTTCCTGCGTCCTCTTCACCGGCTTCACCTTCTCCTCTTTCCAACTCTTTCGAGGTTAGATTTAATTTCCCATTCTTTACTCTCTATTTGATTTTCCCCTTCTGAATTCATCTGTTCTGAATTAGTGATTTATTTTACTTTTAATCTAACATCTTTTTATCCATATTTCTGTTCTTTCCCAAGTCGTTAATTCAGATTTTATGTAAATTAATTTAGGTTTTCTTAAAAATTTCATCAAATTCGATAAAATTCTGTCTTTGGGTTTTGTCAAAATACAATTTTAAAACATGGGTTGTCTTTAATTTCCTATATTTTGATTCTTTCAGGGGAATCCCAATTCAAAATAATCCTTTATTTGTTTGGTTTTCGCTTTAAAAACACGTTAATTTTTCTCTTCTTTTTTTAATCCAATTTCTGATTAATTTTTTATTCCTAAAATTCCACTAAAAATCCATTAATTCAATAATTAATTATCTGTATTTCTGTAATTATCATTTCAACAGAAACCTTTCATCCAGTTCTAGTATCACCATGGAGAAATTCAGCCATGGAAGCAATCAAAGAAGAATCTCCTATTTCTCCGGCACTTGAAATTCGAGAAACGGTCATCTTCCCTGATCAGGTTTTGATTTTCCTCAAATACCCTTCTTCATCTCCTTTATTTACCAAAGATGACCTCGACTGTTCTTACTTCCCCCCCAATTCATCCCAACCTCATCTCAAGCTCCCACCTTCTTGGATTAACGACGACCCGAATCCTATCCACCAATTTGTACGGTGCCCAATTCATCCACGTGGCTTTGCTACGTCGCTTTCTCTGAAATCTAACGGTCGAATTTCCGTCCCTGTGGGACCCACACACCGTTGGGATTCTCTGGTGTATGAAGCATTAATCGACAGAGACAACACTACAATTGTCTTCGTGAAAGGCCTTAATCTACGGCCAGAAAGGCTCTCTGAATCATCAAGATACGAGTGCGTGTACGGTTGGGATTTCAAGAGACCCAAATTCCTTCTAACTTCAGAAGCTGTATTGTCTGTTGCTCAAGAGATCGTACGTTGCAAAACACCATTGAGCGTTTTGAATACTCAAGACAAATCTGTTAAAGTTTCAGTTAGGGTTAAAGGCCGCAGGGGGATATTAAATTCAGTTGCCCGACCCGATTACCTACCGGAATCTGACACACACGTCGGGAAAAAACATGAAATGTGTGTTTGTACTATGGTACGTAACCAAGCTAGGTTCTTACGTGAGTGGGTCATGTACCATGCACGTATTGGGGTGGAACGTTGGTTCATCTATGATAACAACAGTGAAGATCCAATTGATGATGTAATCGGGTCACTTAATTGGTCGGGTTACAAAATAACCCGTCATTTCTGGCCTTGGATCAAGACCCAAGAAGCGGGTTTCGCTCATTGCGCGTTACGGGCGCGAGACTCTTGTGAATGGGTTGGATTCATTGATGTCGACGAGTTTTTATACTTCCGGTCGAATTTGAGTTTGCGTGATGTTCTACGAAATCAAACGATTGGGTTTGATCAGGTCGGTGAATTGCGGGTTGGGTGCTATAATTTTGGCCCGTCGGGTCTAAAGCGGCCACCCGAACAAGGTGTGACTGTAGGGTACACATGCAGGATGGCTAGCCCTGAGAGGCATAAGAGTATAGTGAGGCCTGAAGTACTGAATTCGACACTGATAAATGTGGTGCACCATTTTCATATGAGTGATGGATTTGGGCATGTAAATGTGGATAGAGGGGTACTGACGATTAATCACTACAAGTATCAGGTTTGGGAGGTGTTTAAAGAGAAGTTTTATAGAAGGGTAGCTACATTTGTAGCAGATTGGCAGGATCCGCAGAATGTGGGGTCCAAAGATCGGACCCCAGGGTTGGGGACGAGACCCGTGGAACCGCCGGATTGGTCTAGCCGGTTCTGCGAGGTGACGGATACTGGGATTAGGGATTGGGTTTTACGGGTTTTGGCGAACCCGAATACTAAGAGGCTACCATGGCAGGATTAGGAGAATAATGAGCATACACACCTGTTGATTGAAGCAGAGTAATAAGATGTATGAGATGTTAATTAGCATTTTTTTTTTCTTCTAATTTTATTCCTTTTTTTTGTTCTTGATGTGATTCTGGATAGCAGGGATGGGATTAATTCTTTTGTAGATACACAAAATACAAATCATGAAGTTTGGAATTTCAGTTCTTTCCAATTTTCTGTGTACTTGTCTCAATTGCTATATTAAGCTTTGTAGCTTAGACTTGGATTTGTCCCTGAACAATTGCCTGTATCATATTGAGCCATGATCAGTCGAATCCGTCCATTCCACCTCATAAGATGAATTACCCATCACGGGGAATCGAATTGGCCCGTGTATAGCTCGGTATCGACTCACCATTTATAGGGCTTTGAGTTGGCTGAATCAACTCAGCCAAATTGCATTCAAACCGTGAGCTATCCACAACCTAAACCCTATTCGATCAACACAATGCATTGAGCACTTTGTTTTGGTGAAGTCTGCTGCATTTGTGAGAAAACTTATAAAAGAATGATAATTGTGGAAGTTCTCCAAAATGATCATACCCTCATTTGCAAGTTTTCACACTGCATGTGATAGTACCTTAGTAACCAAAAAAATTGAAAGGAGGTGAAGCTCCCACTCCAAAATTGCTTGCACTCATGTGGTTTGCTCGGAAGACTCTCCATAATTTAGGACATGTTTTAATTGGACGCTTTGGGGCTCCTGCTTACCTCAGAAAATTCAATGAATACCTACCAATTTTTTATTTTTTTTTCGGGTTAATTGGTTGTATGATTTTTGGCCAATTCCTTCCTGAATTAATCTACAGTACCAAACACAAGTTTTGATTACAATCTTGACTTTTGAGATCCAACCTTCAGAGCTCTAGAACCTGTCTCTGTCACTTCCTACTACAAATTAAGAGGATAAGAGCCTACCCAAAAATAAGGCTGGTTGGTATGAACGGACAGTCATATGTTAATAGGAAAATGATATACAAAGCCTGAGCATAGACTTGTTTGGTGCCCCCAGAACATAGGCATAAGATCTTCGCACATTTACCCCTTGCGTAAATGAACAGCATGAACATCTTGCTGCTATCCTTTCGGGCGCACAAGAAAAAGTTTAAGCGCGGGCATGCGGGATCAGGACTCATGTTAGTAAAAATACCTGAAGAAAATCTTTCCAGAATAAACGAAAAAACAGCTTAGACTACCTGAAAAGGACTCCATTATAAACTAAATTTGGGGTTGTAGGAAATCTGTTAGTACTGACTTTTGAAACAGAGAAATGCTCTGCTTACCAAGTACTTCATAAAATCCAAACAGCTTTAGTGTATTATTCTCATCATGGGCTCAAATCCGTTTTCCCAGTAAGGGTTGCAATTTATTTAGCAATGGCTAGTAGCCGTTGCACAAGTGTACAGCGACCATTCCTCACTACATTGTCATCTGTGATTTTTTAGCAACCGTTTGGAATCGTTTGCGAAATTAGATTTAGCAACGGTTCACGCCGTTGTTGATGATGAGAATAGTTGGCAATGGTCCTACACCATTGCATCCGTTTTCCTTTCACAAAATTGCAACGGTTTCTAATAGTTGCATATTTGGCTAAAAGAGTGACAAAATTTTTTTTGGCAAGTATTTGTTGTACATGCATATTCAGAACTCAAAAATGTTATTTTTAAGCAATGTTCCATGGGATGGATGGAGAAAGCTGAGAGTGAGAGGACAGATATGGAGTAAACGAGAGAGGAAGAGACAGTCAGGATGTGAAGCCGTGGGGGAGCAAAGATAAGGGAGAAATGCTGCGGAGGAGAGCGTTGAGGGAGCACAATTGTACACAACACCTACCTTCAAGAGATACAATTCATGATTCTTAGTAAATAATGAAAATGACATCCGTGTATTGTCTAACGAATCGTAGTATCATATCAATGAATTTATTCAAAAAAATTCAAGATGGGTTCAGAAAATTTTCTTGATTTTGGCTTAGTTTGTAGATTTCCAAAAATAGCTATTAACTCTTTATGACAATGAGAATATTAATGTAGTTCTTGCAAGAGGTTTGAGTTAATTTCACAATCTTTGACAAGTATAAACAAAAAAAAAAGTACAAAAACACTACAAATTTGGTAGGAGGGACATCACCATCGTTTGGTCGTTGGTTTTCATGAGAAATCTGGATGTAAATTATGGGTTTCTAATGTTATTTTCGACGCGCTAATGACACCCGTACAGCTCTACATATATATAAACTATATTCATGATGGGGACTGAGATATTTCTAAAACTAACTAGCATGGAAATTTCAAAAATGGGATCAAGTCAACTATATACAATTTCCCCAGGTAGTCTAGTACTGGATCTCAATGGTGCAGTTGCTGCGGCGGCCACCAATTATAGACCCTTTCTTCATTGACTTTTAACCACATTGTTAATTTTGATCATCCAAGCTTTTAGTTCATTCTTCATGAACATTTGTTGATTAAATCCACAGAATAGCTATCCAGGGTAAAATGTCCGGTTTCAGAGCCGGGGTTCGGTTTCTATGTATTGAAAAATAGACAGGGTTCAACCACATTTTTTGAAGATTTTAGGTTAATGTTGAAGATTAGTATCTAATCCAGTTTGGGTCTCTGGGTATTAATGCAGATAGGTTTTTTTTAAAATCACCTAGCTAGCTAATTAAGCCCAATAAAGCTTTTTGGCCAGACCATTTTACAAAGTCGGTGCCAGATGCTTATGTCGCAGTGTGAGACCCACCACCCACCACTTTTTCCCTCCCAAAAGTGTTATGAGGTGGTTTCCAATTTATGTGGCAGTGGGACCCACCATGCCACATAAACATCTAGTATTTGTTTTGTAAAACAACAGTGCTATTTGGACCGACCATTTTACAAAAGTAGTGCCCGATGTTTATGTAGCAGGTGGGATCCACTGCCATGTAGGTTGGAAATCCCTTCAAAACACTGTTGGGAGAGAAAAAATGGTAAGTCCCACCCTTCCACATAAGCATCTGCGACCATTTTTCCATCCCAAAGTTATTATTGTTTGTAAAAGGGTCGGGCCAAAAAGCAGCACTCAATTAAGCCAGCTAAGAATGTACTGAAACTTCTGTAATAAGAACTTTGATGTTGAGTAAATAAAATGTTATTATATATGTTGATCTCGGCTATACCTACCAATGAAAGCGTCGTCAGAGAAATAAACTACACAAAGAAGTACAAATTCTGTTTGAAAATTCTAATGAACAAAACCATAACTGTACTCCACATTCCTCTATGACAGCTCTACCCCTCATGCATGTGGTGGGTACCCAGATTATGCACCATCAGATCATGATCTAACGGTCGTCAGGAGGCGTGCAACAAACTTTAATAAAAGGGGTTTA